>CM062295.1:31968000-32348000 GCA_031216915.1 Pictodentalium vernedei
GATGGTGCACATGTCTTCAACCGCTGTAACCCTGCTTGAGCGGAGCTTGAACAGAGTTAGAATGTTGAGGAGCTGACAATTGCTCGTCGTTGCTCGGTGGTTCTCTCCTGGTACTCCGGCTTCCTCCACGCATAAAACTGTCACGGTCACGATTAGCCATTGTGTATAAGTATGTGACCTTAATCACCAATACATAAATAAATAAATGTCTGGTTTGCTGCACTCCGTCGTTTTGATGAGGTCAGATCGCCGGATCACACGAGTCGCCAAAGACGGTGAGTTTGATCCGGCGATCTGACTTCGTCAAAGAGACGGGATGCGATAATCCAGACCACCTTTCTGCCATAATGATCTATGCTGTTATGGAAATTCACCTTTCACACGAGAAATCAATATAAGGGTAAGTAACGTGCAATTATACCTAGAACTACATGTATTTTCAAACCAACAACACCTGTAAAATCATGGGGACTTCCCGAAACTGAAACCTTTTGGGGCGTTAGGTTGTAAGGACACATAACCGGGCTTACAGTACGTGGAGAGTGGATTGTAACTAAATCACCCGCGGAGTGGAGTTATCACCCAAGCTATAACTTTCAAATTTTGTACATATCGACAAAAAACACAAGCAATGTTTCAGCCAATGGACCTCCGGGTTTAACCCGGAGGTCCATAGGCTGAAACTTTGCTGATGCTGGTTATGCTTTGCAACAAATTTGCAGTTATTGCTCGGGTGGAATCTCCACTCTGTGGGTGATTTAGTGATAATACCCTCTCCACGTACTGTACATGGCTGACACTTTTCATCATTGGAAGGGATTTACAGGAAAGTTAGCACCCCATAATTTTGGGGGTGGCACCCTACGCCTTCATCAGAAAGAAGTGCAAAATATGCAGTCCGAGAGACACGGACGTATCTAAGATATTCTCGTAAAATGCCCGAAATATCTCCAGAATACGATTTACAGTACAGTCGCTGTGGACTGGTTGCAATCCACGCATGGGAATTGATGTCCGCGCATGCGTTTACCAGGTTAAAAAATCATCATCTGCAAAATTTTAATCAATGAAGCACCGGGTTCTACCCGGTGCTGCATTAATTAATTTTTTTTATTATTATTCCAATAATTAGTGTTCTGAGTCTAATAGTAGGGCGTCCATGGAAATATTGCCCACCCGTGGAAAGTGACAAGTTAACGACGGCTGTACAAAACGGGATGTTAATATAAAAGAAAGGATATGAGGATGAAGGATGCTTGGAGATGATGCTTGTAATGTGGAGGGAGAGGCCTACGATGAAGATCTCTTCCTCGGAGAAGCGCGGCAAAACAGCGGATGGCCGATGCGTTGTCATACATTGCATGTATGTGAATACAAATACGAGAGAACAGTTCGCAACATTTGAACATGTTGTCAATTCGTTCATCAACACAATCGACTGGTTGCTCATTCTTGTCTGATTATCTCGGAACACTAAGCTATTTATTCCTTCATAACTATTTATATGTGTATGATTAGTAATGATGGAAATAATAATCATCTCAGCAGGTATTGTGGTATAACACTCCGGACTAATTGGATATGACAGGTGCTTACATTAGCGAAGTATTTTGAAAACGTACACAAAAGAGTGAAAAATGAATCAACATTATGTTGTAAAAAAAGCCGTAGACCTGTTATCCAAGTACTTCGTGTTTACACTTGATGGTGTATTTATTCATTTAACTGGCTGATTTGAATAAGAAACCTATTTTTAAGTATCTTTCTTTTTACATGGCTGACAATTTTCGTCATTGGAAGAAATTTAGAAGAAAATTAGTTCCCCTTAATTTTATAAAGTTGTCAGTAAATTTATCACTAAGTAAATTGAAATATCGATATGTTATCAAAGTGGTGTCTTCCCACTAGACCAATTCCCTTTAGACCAATTCCCTTTAGGCTAATTCCCAAAAGACCAATTCCCCTTAGACCAACTACATACTGTTATTGATTAAGGGTTGATTAAGGGTAATTAAGAAAACACTTATTTACTGATAAGCACTTTATTTGATAAAAAAAAGATTTATATGCATAACATACAAAAAATATAGGTTTATAACATTTCAGCATAGCTCAGTACAAAAACCATTTTACAAAAAAATGAGGTCCCCAGAGGGTGAATTTGGTGATGCTACCCTGCACAGCAGGGTAGCATCACTAAATTTACCCTCTGTGAACCTCAACCTGAATCAAGGTCCCAAACATAAACATAAAGAGGTACCCAGAGGATAAACTGGCCCGCTGTATGGGATAGCATCAAGAACCCCCCCCCCCCCCCCCCCGGGGACCTCATTCTGCAAATGACAGACTGCTTATTTTCAAGTTTCCCAAAAGACCTATTCCCCTTAGACTAACTACATATTGTTATTGATTGAGGGTTGATTAAGGGTAATTAAGAAAACATTTATTTACTGATAAGGACTTCATTTGATAAAAAAAAAGATTTATATGCATAACATACAAAAATTATAGGTTTAGAATATTTCAGCATAGCTCAGTACATATAACATTTTTCCAAAAAATGAGGTCCCCAGAGGGTGAATTTGGTGATGCTACCCTGCATAGCAGGGTAGCATCACTAAATTTACCCTCTGTGAACCTCAACCTGAATCAAGGTCCCAAACATAAACAGAAAGAGGTACCCAGAGGATAAACTGGCCCGCTGTATGGGATAGCATCAGAAAATTCACCCCCTGGGGACTTCATTCTGCAAATGACAGACTGTTTGTTTTCAGGCTTGAATATCAATAACATTAAATACATTTTAAATATATCAAATAATTGATATAGAATTATTTTAAAAGTAGAACACATCAGTTGGTCTAAGGGGGATTGGTCTTTTGCGAATTGGCCTCGTGGGAAATGGTCTAAAGTGAATTGGTCTAGTGGGAATGAACCATCAAAGTTGTATCATGGATGTGCGCGCCGTTTCACAAACTTCAGACATATTCCTCTGCAGTAGCATAAAAATACAGCAGGTGGCTTTTTGCAATATTTTTCACAATCACAATTATTCTCTGTTTTACCCCATTTAAAAATAAGAAAACGGCGTTTTCACAATCTTTTGATGTCATGTAACTTTTTTCTGTTCACTTTATTAACAGTAAGCTCCTCTTGATACATAATACAGACACTAAAGACTAGAGTTTAAGATTTGCTAATTTTTATCCTGGGAAGAATATGAACATCCAGATTACGGTAAGATGCATTCGCTAAACAAAGGGCCATGTTGAACGTTTAAGTAGTTGCTTCTAATTAGCTTGCCTTAAAAAGCCAAGTTTCCTTTTGTAACTTTTAATAAACGAACAAAACAGGTAACTTTGAGAGCTGCCGTTATTTTCGTTTATTAAAAGTAACAAAAGGAAACCTGGCTTTATTTTATACTGATGTCATGGGTGTTTTCTCAACAATAACTTGCTTTTTAATGGACCTTCCTCGCTCGTCAAATAATTTCAGGTGACATAACTTTATAGAAAGTCGATTTTCATGACGAGATAAGTCAGAGATGGGAAATCGTCTAAATATAAACATAACTTTGGAAGGATATATGGATCTATGTATCTTGTCAAATCCCGTATAACTAATATTATGGGTTGCGTCTTCAACAAAAGATACAGTACGTGGAAAGTGTATTATCACTAAATCACCCACAGGGTGGAGATTCCATCCAAGCAATAACTGCAAATTTATTGCAAAGCATAACCAGTGCAAGTAAAGTTTCAGTCAATGGACCTACGGGTTAATCCCGGAGGTCCATTGGCTGAAACATTGCTTGTGTTTTTTGGTCGATATGTACACAATTTGAAAGTTATTATGTGGGTGATAACTCCACTCCGTGGGTGATTTAGTTATAATCCACTCTCCACGTACTGGTTGATATCCTTAACATTTGAGATTGATATTTTGTTTTATTCGTGAAGGTTTGGTTTATTAAGTTACAAAGTCACATCGAAGACGCCGTTAGATTCCGTAGCCCTAGAAATATGTAATACAATAAACGCAACAAGAAATGAATTAATTTTCATGAACTTCATTCAACCTTGCTAACCGTTCCTCTCTTGGGTAGTATGGCCCAGAGTATTGCCGTGCCTTACAACTCAGACACTGTTCCTCGCAAGACAACACTAAACAGTAAAGCGATCTCTTTATCGACCGGATCACGGCCTGGTCGCGACCATTATTGTAGAGAGAGGGTTAATTGCCCTGGGGCAAACGGGGCTCGGGACTTTTGGTGTTTCAAAAAAGTGTAGGTTGACCTGTCGACACGTCTGAGCTGAAAGTCGTTGGAAGGCTTTTGGTACGGGCCTCCAAGGCTGGTGGCGATGGAAAGGGTACGTAGTTGCATTACTGGCTTCATTCATATAAAAAAAACACCTTTTCCAGTTTTTTTTTTTTTTGTTTTCGACTTTCTCTTCTTCTTTTCCGTGGCTTTTCATTATTGTAGAGAGGGGGTAAGGGGGTTAATTGCCCCGGGGTAAACGGGGCCCGGGACTTTTGGTGTTTCAAAAAAGTGTGGGTTGACCTATCGACACGTCTGGGCTGAAAGTCGTTGGAAGGCTTTTGGTACGGGCCTCCAACGCTCGTGGTGATGGAAAGAGTACGTAGTTGCATTACTGGCTTCATTCATATAAAAAAAAACACCTTTTCCAGTTTGTTTTTTTTTTCTTTTGTTTTCTACTTTCTCTTCTTCTGTACACACGGAAAAAGATAATAAATTACCCAAAATGTAAGGAAATAATCGAGTAGATATTGTCAATAAAAGGTTCATTCCCACTAGACCAATTCCCTTTAGACAAATTCCCACGAGTCCAATTCCCAAAAGACCAATTCCCCTTTGACCAACTGGTGTGTTTTACTTTAAAAATAATTCCATATCAATAATTTGATATATTTATAAATATTTATAAATGTATTTAATATTATTGATATTCAAGCCTGAAAATAAGCAGTCTGTCATTTGCAGAATGAGGTCCCCAGAGGGTGAATTTTCTGATGCTATCCCATACAGTAGGCCAGTTTATCCTTTGGGTACCTCTTTCTCTTTATGTTTGAGACCTTGATTCAGGTTGAGGTTCACAGAGGGCAAATTTAGTGATGCTACCCTGCTGTGCAGGGTAGCATTACCAACTTCACCCTCTGGGGACCTCATTTTTCAGATGATAGTCTACTCATTTTCTGGCTTGTCGATATCTTATAGATGTTGGGCAGGATTTTATAAATAAATGTTTTCCTAATTATCCTTAATGAACCCTTAATCAATAACAGTATGTAGTTGGTCTAAGGGGAATTGGCCTAAAGGGAATTGGTCTAAAGGGAATTGGTCTAGTGGGAAGACACCCAAGAAAATGCAGAAGAATGCTTCTCCCAGCACTAATTTAAACAAATCTTTTCGGAAGAACACCCTGTCGTTTCGCACTTCGCCGATCTCAGGCCCGTAACGCCCGTTCTACACATTGACTCGGGGGTCGTTCTCGATCTTGGTGGTCTTGGTCGCGACACACGTACACCAGTGGGTCGAGATTTCATTTATAAAATACTTCTAAAATACTTTGAAACCAAGACCGAGTTAAGAACAACAAACTGAAAAAGGACCGGAGAAACAATGTTCCGAAGTTGTTTTCAACAGGTAAAATTCTATGGCGTTATGGGGTGGGGTGTGGTGGGGGAAGCGGACAGAAAACTTCGACCAGATCACGACCTAATCGCGATCTGTTCGAAATTCTCAACCCGCTTTGGTAATCCACACACAGCTTTCCACTTCAGCTGACTAGGTCAAGTGGACGGTTATCTCCCCTTATCGACTATCAGAGCCCATCAGCAAATTGTTTCACAAATAATTGGCCAAGGTGTGAGAAAAGTAATCAGATTATACAGAATTTTAGACATCAAAGGAAGACTTGTGTCTGATAGATATATTAACAAAATAATAGACACAAGGTCATATTTTCCAAATTGATGTGCTATCCGATCATCTGTCAAACCAAACGTCAATGGAAACACTGTTATTAAACATTTTTAGCATGATTGCCTCGGAGAAAACAGTACATTTTATAAATGACAGGGGAACAATACTCAGATGGTAATCTGGCAACGTTCAACAATTACTATAAAGAAAATACTATGAACTTTCAGATGGTATGCGCTTCCATAATGTAACTTTTGAACATTTAATTTTATCTAAGGAATTGTAAAACTCATCTCCGTATTCATATTTCCAACACGACAAGTTCAGGGGAGATAACCAGACCATTTTTCCAATATTTTGAAGATAAAAGCTGGCCAGACACAGCTGCGTATTTATTTATTTATTTATTTATTGGTGTTTAAGGTCACATAGTTCTGCACAATGGCTAGCCATGACCGCAGTTTTACGGGTGGAGGAAGCCGGAGTACCCGGAGAGAACCACCGAGCAACGGCGAGCAACTGTCAGCTCCCCAACATACCAACTCCACACAAGCAGGGTTAGCATTGGTTGAAGACAGGTGCACCATCGACGTGCAGTACGCCTTAGTACACAGCGTCACCGTGCCCCCACGTGGGCAGTGGGGGTGAAGTGTCTTGCCCAAGGACACAACGCGGTTGCCGCAGGTGAGATTCGAACCGAGAACCTCTCGGCTTGCTGCCTGCACCTCTACCAACTGAGCCACCGCGCCCCCACACAGCTGAGTATAATAATAGACGAATGTTATGTTTTTATTGCATAAAAGTTTACCAAACTCAGCAACGTACAGTACAGGCGTCATGGACTTGTCATAATCCACGCGTGGGCAGTGACGTCCACGCATTGGTTTACCAGGTAATAAAAATCAGCAGCAGTCAAAATGTTAATTAATAAAGCACCGGGTTGTACCCGGTGCTTCATTAATTAAATTTTTGATGATTATTCCTATAATTAGTGTTTGGAATATAATATTATTGCGTCCATGGAAATATTGTCCACCCGTGGAAAGTGACCAGTCCACGGCGGCCCGCACTGTATGTATGCATTCGTCAAGATGCATGGATGGTCTCAAACATTTTGTCAAAATCTGAGCGGTGATGTTGTCTTCCCGGCTCATTCTCATTTCTCTGCGGATGAGGTGGTAGTGAAATTAAGTGCCGAAAGTAAAATGCACACAGCATTTAGGATGTGAACAAGTTCATTGAACTTGATTCAACAGGATCTAAATTTTCTCAATATTAATTTCTAGCATGGCCGCATGTTTACAGAAGGGGATTAACATCACATACTAGCGGGTTACAAATTGACGAAAGACAGTATTAATCTTGGCGTCCTGGTAGTTTATGTTTGTCCATGCTGCTCTTTAGTAATTCGAACCATGGCATCTACTGTTTCTATAACTTCCTATTCCGGCTCAAATGCGATGCCCCACAGAAAAGAAAATTGCTCGCAGATCGTGTGAAAACAAATAATGACATATTATTTATTATTGTTTTCAATATCCCCCGTCTCTTCTGACTGCTTCTCATTACTTTTTCGAAAACTCATCAAATTAAGACATTAAAAGAAGACAGGATGCGCGATCGGTTCCTTAGATTGCTTTTTTCAAATATAAAACGGACAGAAATCCTGCACAACTATGTTTACCCTCCTTGGTTCGCGTGTGCAAAAATCTGGGTAGCGCAAAATTTACTATAGAACTCTATGGAGAAAATAATTAAAGTTGAGATATAAAAAACAATATATATTTTTCGGAGTAGGCGGACATCAGTTGATGAAGACCATGACAAAATTATTTTCAGTGATGTATGATTTAAATCGCTAGTGTGAGGTTTTTAACTTCCATTTTGATTCGATATTTAGCACTTATTTTCTTTCTTCCTGTACAACTCAATGTATAATGTTTAACCCTTTACCCAACGAATCGACCGCATCCGCCCGCGTAATATGCAAATTCAGCAGTTGAAAAAATATTATTCTTCACACAATTTCTTTTGAAAAATTTCAAAAAATAATATTTAAAATAATAAATTTTAATTTCGTTTGCGTTGGGTAAAGGGTTAAGAACGGTTCTCTTGGGCTTCTTCAAGGTGAAATATTATAGTTGCCATCACTGTAAAAACCTAGCCGGGCATCATTTCAGAACAAGCGCGTAGTCAGGATTCCAAAATAGAGGGTGCCCGAGTCCGTTTTTGCGGGGGGGGGGGGGTGGAAGGGGGGAGGGTTGGTAAACATAAAATTCGGAAAGCCCGAGTCATTTTTTTGCGGGGGAGGGGGGGGGGGGGGAAGGGTGGCCTCCGGTTGTCACCTCCTTCTCTCAATTCATTATTTATCGTTGTCGCAATACAATGACATCTTGTCGTAGTTAGGACTAGGCCTCCCCCAAGTGAATTTTGCAAGATTTAGCGGTCAGAAAGAGTATCTGAGGTGTTTGTATAGTCTAGTATAGGAGACCATATTGGGGCTATATGTTATGTGAAACTTTCATTGGGTCATTTTTTATTGGGGGGGGGGGGGGTGGCGGAGAGAACTTAAAGGAATCAAACAAAAACCCAGCCCAAGGCCCCTCTCCCCTCGCCACGGGACCTTTGAGAAATAAAGTTATCAACTGCAATGTTTAAACATAAGTGCTGCTGTGCTTCTCGCAGTTTATTGGGGAGAGTGCAGTTAATATAACTTGGCTTCTCTCTCATCTTAGACTCCTCGGACATTTTATGATGTTTAACCCCATCAGAACTGTGTGCGTATGTCTTTACGGAAAGCAAATTCGCAGTGAGAGGTTACAGCAAAGACAAGAATGATCAGTGAATCGGTAACAATAAGTCTCAAGAGATCATCAGTGCGTGATGTATAATTGATTTATTTGCAGCTTCCTTATCTATTAAAAAAGTTTTAAAATCGTCAATTTGTAGTGGATAGTAGAATGCATGTAGGACGAAATTACATGTTGGAAGGGATAATTAAAAGTGCTTCCATCAATCAATGATCATTTCAACTGTAGTGGATAATTATCAAATGAAACTTTTCCGATTTATCATTGTATTATTTTCTATACAGTCGCCGTGGACTGGTCATAATCTTCGCGTGGGCAGTGAGGTCCGCGCATGCGTTTACCAGATAATAAGACTTAGCAGCAGCAAAATTTTAATTGTTGTACCCAGTGCTTCATTAATTAATTTTTTGATGATTATTCCTGTTATTATTGTTTGGAATCTAATATTATTGCCAACCCGTGGAAACTGACCAGTCCACGGGGGCAGTAGTGTAATATGCTACAGTAAAATTGTAAAATCAGTTTTTCTCGTCAAATCTCCAGGACAGATGTTTTATTATTATTGAGCATACATGATTTCATATATTTACTGCAGGGGCGGCGGAACCGGGGAGCTGGGGGGTAGGGGGTGCTTCAGCCCCTCCACAGACAGTATAATTGCTGTAAACGTCTGGTAAAGCATACAGGTGAGGTCTATTTATCAGCTTTGGTCGTTACGACCTAAGCTGATAAATAGACCTCACCTGTATGCTTTACCGACGTTTTGTAACGGCTCTCAAAGTGTGCCGGGTCATGTTTTTTTGTATGCATATATTTTAACACAACCAATGACTGGTGAAACAAGGGGCGGATCCAGAGCCTCCCCCATATTCTCGCCAGCTATGTTTCTCTCGTACTGGTTCAGTTTCGATGGATTTCGGATCATTTTTTTTTTGCAGTAAGTGGCAGCAAACGCTAACATGTATACAGTATGTTAAACAATCGGTTAACTGAAGTAGATCGTAATCTTACAGACATACAAGTACCAACTCCACCCCAAACAAGATAATCGACAGACAGTATAATTGCTGTAAACGTCTGGTAAAGCATACAGGTGAGGTCTATTTATCAGCTTTGGTCGTTACGACCAAAGCTGATAAATAGACCTCACCTGTATGCTTTACCGACGTTTTGTAACAGCTCTCAAAGTGTGAAATTTTCCAAATACATTTCCTGAAAAAAGTTTGGGGACCCTGGAATTTACATTTTTCATACCGACGACCATCCATCGCCCGATCCAGGCCTCCCCCCCCCCCCCCCACACACACACACACTTTGAAAATCGTTCCGCCGCCCCTGTATTATTTATTATTATTCATTTATTGGTGTTTAAGGTCACATATTTTTGAACAATGGCTAATCATGACTACAACATGAGTATCAACTCAAGACCAGGGGTGAGCGTTAATAAGCCATGTTGCCCATTTTGGAGAGGGTTTGCACCTCCCAAGCATTGGTGACTGGGTCCCATTTTACCAGTAAAACAGAGCCTGTTTACCGCAGTGAACAGGCACAGCGCCGCCCCTGTACTTGCTTTTAAAATTCCGTGGCTTTCTACGTGTTTCGTGAAATACTTTTAAAATGCTGCCAGTGATTTCTCGAAATCGCCAGAATATTGACAACGCCAGAAAACAGCATTCGTCAAATGAATAGAATTTTAGGAATAAAATTTGTAAGAATCACTTCTTGAAATTTCAGCGCTATATTCATAGTTTTTGTATAAAAGGCTGGCAGTTCGTGAATAGAGAACATAGCCAGGAACTAACCGAACATGAGGATCAGTGATAAAATAATCCCACAACCCTTTCAGACTGTGGGATTCAATCATTACTGAAGCTCCCCACAAATACAAGATGGACTCGCTTATTTCGTTGTTTTTAGTATTGTATAAGACGATACCATTTAAGGTGCCGGGGTTGAAGTTAGTTTGGTTGAGGAATTTCATGAAATTAGTAGAGTATCTAATATATCATCGGTAATAGTAATTATCTACTTTATACGTAAAAACAGTAACGTTTTATCTTTTATCGTTATCGAAAACTCGCCGTCAATAAAAAATCTTTTATCGTTACTGCAGTAAGAATAAAAGTCACGTGATATCGCAAGAATACAACGTTCACGCCCATCTCATTTGCATGACGTACTATTTCATTCAACACTTTGAATAACTAATTATCGCTGCCGCGGATCGAAACAAATAAAACGGGGCGTATTTATCGAAATGTATTGAATAAAAAAGAAGGCCATTAATTAAACTTACTGAATTGTAAAAATAAAATTTGACGGAAAAGAGTAAAAATTAGTAACTTACACTTTTTCAAATGAGATTATTTCACCCTTCGAGACTTTAATTATCCTGACGTTCAAACGTCACTGGGAATTCAGTTTCTTCAACATTTTTCAAAATGTGACGTCAAACGTCGGAAAGTACAAATAACCAGATATTTTTCACATTAGTGATTATCTGGTTGAAGGCTAGATTATTTTTAGTGGTCTGCATTTGTTAATCAAAACTTGTTTTATTACGGGAGTGGGGGAGGTGGGAGTGTAGATAAAAGGGTTATATACACATGGTGTTTGTAAAAAAATCTTTTATCGCGACTCGAGCGTTTTCGGGGGCTACATAGCTACTCGTCGCTGCGCGACTCGTAGCTATATATGCCCCCGAAAACGCTCTCGTCGCGATAAAAGATTTTTTACAAACACCGTGTGTATATAACCCATATTTACTGAAGAGAACACTGTCGGTTTTTATTTCATTATTTATTGTTGTCACAATACAATGAAATCTTGTTTTCAAAATAGCCAGCTCTGTCAGCTCAAAATATTCATCCAATATCAATAATTCGTGAAAACAAATTGCGTTAACCCTCTCAAGACGGTCACGTCAAATTCAAGTCTGCATTGAGGAAAAGTCGATGGCTTGTTAACAAACCAAAAAATACAGAACAAAGATGAAAACTCGGACCTTCTCTGAGTGCCCTCAGGCCAACTGCCTACCTCAGAATTCTGCTTCACTTTTTATACACCCGGAACGCAAAGTTTAAACATATTAATTCTGATTTAACGAGTGCTTTGTAATTTGGTATGGATAGAGATATTAATGCGAATTTTGTTTGAGGTAAACTATTTTGACATTTCGGAGACAGGATAGATGCGTAATATGGGTGTTTGTCCAGCACATGTGTGATGCACTGGTTTACAACAATTAGATTTTAACTGGCTTTAATTACTCAGATAATGATAACCGGATAGAATATTGTCTCTCTTACTATTGATCTGTTATCAGATAGCAGCACGTGGCGTTCAACAAGTGCGCTATAATGGACATTAAATTTCATAATTCATTTAGAAGCTCTTGAATTAACGTTAGTTTGACAAATCTGTTTTCGGGGTCCATCACATACCTATCTTTAAGCTTTACATTTAACCCAGGCAGAAATATTATCGAAAATATTTACACTTATAAACAAAAAAAATCGCAATTTTTAGCTATCACCTTGACAGAGATCACCCTGGCTATCGAAAGTGTCGTTAAAACCCACTACAAAATTTAACCTAGCGAGGGGTTAGCAGTGTATCCCCCTTGGTGAAGTTCCATGGTCTTCCCCGCGGACAAAAAATAACTAAGGAAATTTTTCAGCAAAATGACCCCCAAGAAATATCAGGGTGAGATTACAGGAACCAGTTTTAGGAATTCTAGGCATAAATGTACAAAAGGTTGATATTTATCAGGAAAAGCAGAAGGATACCCCCCCCCCCCCTCCCCCGCTCCCTCCCCCACCATGGCTACGCCGCTGAACTAACACTCATACAGAATGCATGGGTTCGAACAGAGTAACAGTTCCTTCCAAAACAGAACATGTAACGCCATAATGGAACGGGCACCCAGAACTTTTCCATACAGATTATCACCAGAGTGTGTGTCTCCGAGAATTCAGATCAAGTCGAGTTGTAGGAACAGAACAGTATTTCGACGAGCCCGTAAGGGCGAGTCGAAATGCGATTCTGTGCCTACAACGAGACTTGATCAGAATTTCTGGAGACACACACTGTGGTGATAAATTTATCTCACAACATTGACCTCAAAATGTGTTAAAACTATTTTAAGAGGAACTTTTTCATTTGCTTTACCGATGGAAAGACGCAAATTGAAAAATAGAATAGCGTTCATTGATCTCCATATTGAGGTCAGTGATGACGTTACACTTCAGAGGTAATTTCGTCACTGGGATTCACTTTACTGAATACTGTCTTGCGAAGTGGAGCAACTGTGTGTTTCGTCAACGTGAATTTGGTTGTAACTTTTGCAATAATTACTGGTGAATTAAATATCCCTCTTGGTGTAAAGGTTTATTATATTTTAAAATATGCCGTTCATCGTTTATTGAGGTGGAGTTTTCCACATTTCATAGCGAAAGCTAATACTTTAACTTCAAGAGAGAAGCCTCGACTCGAGCGTTCAGGAAAATCCCAATAATAGGCTACAAGCTAGCCCAAGATGCCGAAAAGTGCGCATAATTTAACTATTCGTTGTGTTAACTTCCCCAGTGACATTTTAGCATGCCGTTCATAATAATTACGTTACAGGGCGTTCAGTTGGCAGATAGTCCGTGTCATATACGGCTCAGAGAAAACAATATTAGGTGAGGCGAAGGTTCGGCTTCGCCTCACCTAATATTGTTTTCTCTGAAGGGAAAAACGCGAAGCGATCGAAAAATGATATTAATGCCGTTGTTTGGCCAACAGCAGAATCACGCGCTTGTATCAGGGGCCCTTGATACGTATTCGGAACAAGGGCCCAGATACATTAAACTTTAGTTGCGCAACAGTGCAAAAACGCTCCGATTGTGAGATAAAGTTGGAGACCAAAATCTATGGTTTGGAAAAAGCAAATTCTGTGAAATACAACAAAGGTTTCAGGGATAGCGGTG
This sequence comes from Pictodentalium vernedei, assembly GCA_031216915.1. NCBI lineage: Eukaryota > Metazoa > Mollusca > Scaphopoda > Dentaliida > Dentaliidae > Pictodentalium > Pictodentalium vernedei. Next base: position 31,981,728 of record CM062295.1, read on the forward strand.
GCTCGGAGGTTACGGTATTGGAGTTTAAACAGCAAGGTCCACGGTTCGATTCCCGCCAACTGCGTTGTGTCCTTGGGCAAGGCACTTAATTCCGATTACTCACGTAGGGGCGCGGTAGCTCCGTGTACTAAGGCGTACTGCACGTCGATTGTGCACTTGTCTTCAACCAATGCTAACCCTGCTTGTGTGGAGGTAGTATGTTGGGGAGTCTGACAGTTGCTTGTTGTTGCTGGCTGGTTCTCTCCGGGTATTCTGGCTTCCTCCACTCTTAACACTGTCCGACACGAGGTGACCCTGGATGTCGAAAGTGTCGTTAAACGTCAATAAATAAAGAATAAATAAATAGTTCAATTGGATAGGTCGCTGTAAGAAGAGTTAAGATTATTCAAGTTCGCTTCACATTCTACAGTATCGATCGACCCAGAACTCGAAAACTAAGCCGATTTGTTCTAATAATACAAGCCGCAGAACAGTCTTCACAATTAAATGGTCTTATTTTATAGAAAAAAAACTAATGTTTTATTAACATCAATTGGGAATTGTTTGATTTACAAGAGAAAACTGACATTTAATGAAATATCCATAATAAAACAACAGTAATCTTGCTCCAGTTAATGTCATTTGTTGTTTTCGAAGACAGATGATCCATTATGCATTAGTGTTATTTGAAGGTCATGGTTTCTTGTTTTTAACTCTGTGGCGGTCGGGTTCAGGTGTTATCATTCGTGTAGATCTTTTGGTGAGAAAAACCACGGCCCATGTGATCGGGGAACATAGAAAGACGTCTGCATTCTACCTAAAACTGGGATTTGGGCTGGAATTGAAGAGCTTGTGGAGTATTCAGGTATTATCCATTGCACAAGATAATTATCAATAGAATGTGTTCGCTATATTATTTATTTATTGGTGTTTAAGGTCACATACTTATGCACACTGGCTAATCGTGACCGTGACAGTTTCGCGGGTGGAGGAAGCCGGAGTACCCGGAGAAAAGCACCGAGCAACTGTCAGCTCCTCAATATTCTCTGTTCAATCTCCGTTCAAGTAGGGTTACATTCCAGCGGTTGAAGACTTGTGCACCATCGACGTGCGGTACGCCTTAGTACAAGGCATCATCGTGCCCCATGTAGGCAACCGGGATTAAGTATCGTGTCCAAGGACACAACTCAGGTCGTTTCGGACGGGGATCGAACTCGGGACCTCTAGCATAGAAATCCAACAGTCTACCCGGCACTGAGCCACCGTGCACCCAATGTGCTCGCTAACAGCACATATTCCTCGGTACTGCAGAGTTTAACAAATATTAAATAACACGAAGAATGTGCACATCATTAACAACAAATTTATTTTCCACAGACGTCAAAGCGTATTTTTTAAAAACTGATTAGCGATCGCGAGATGCTATTAAAATTGAAATATTTCGAGACTTTTTTTGCGTTGAGCATTGTCTATTTATAGAAACAATTAACCGCCGCCCCACCACAGTAATAATGCCACGTCCCTGACTTATATCGTCATGAAAATCGACTTGCGATAGTTATCTCCCTCGACATTATTATTAGCCACGGAGGTCCAATTAAGAAGCGTGAAGTATGTAACTGTTGAGAAAACACCCATGACATCAGTAGAAAATAAAGCGATGTCTCCTTTAATTACTTTTAATAAACGAAAACAACAGACAGCTCTCGGAGCTGTCTGTTGTTTTCCTTTAATAAAAGTAACAAAAGGAAACTTGGCTTTTTATCGCAAGCTTATTAGAAGCAACCTCTTCGCAGATAATCCATCACACAGAATATATATCAGTATCACACCTTCTGACACTAAGTGGCTGTACACTTTGGATCTCTGTTGAGCGAATGCGTTTTTACACTAATTTACAAATTTTTATGCCTCCCATGACAAATATTTGCAAATCTCACCAGATATTCTTTTATATTAATGGAAAGGACAATATCTGTGTCAAATCTCACGATGCGCACACTGTTTCTATAATGAACAGAAAAAGCTACACAGCATCAAAAGATGGTGAAAACGCAGTTATTTGTGGGTTGCATCAGAGAAAATATAAAATACCGGCTTCTGTAATTTTATACTACTCTGCAAGTAAATGCCTGAAGTTAGTGAACTGATGCGTACATCGATGATACAATTGCTCTAACATTTCGAAATTTCACTTTTTATGCCCTTAGTGTTAAAGTTACTGCTAGATTTTGGAAATTAAGGAGAGCTTCCTTTCTTGTAAATCTCTATGGAAGATGGGACACTTTCTGTATGTGGCGAATCAGCATTCCGGCAATCCAGTTACATAGAGACCAGCGATTGTCGTTTGTTAAAGATTTTTGTCCAATGAAAGACTCGGTTGAAAACAGGTTCTGTAGTTGTTTTACACAACAATTACACAGGATATTAATGTTGGAGCAGTTATATGTTGGTTTCAACTGCGACATGTTACCTTTAGTTGTTGCTTGTATTGCAGTTAACACTAGAAGTCCTGTCACGAATTGTGCGCTTATCTAGGCTTAATTGTGCGTATGAATTGCCATATCGAAAGTTATCCAAAGCACAACCGGTTCTCCCGGTTACTCATAGCAAACACAGGCAATGTTTCAGCCAATGGACCTCCGGGTAACCCGGAGGTCCATTGGCTGAAACATTGCTTGTGCACAGGCCATATGTACAAACTTTGATAGCCTTACTATGGTCCTAACGCGTAGATTAACGCGCATATCGACGTGCTATTTGTGCGCATTTCATGACAGGACTTCTAGTTTTAACTGTAATTCCAAATAGGACCCAGTCACCAATTCTTGGGATGGATATAATCGATTGTCTAAACTTGACTTAATCTCCATATTAAGGTCATGATTAGCCATTGTGCATAAACATGTGACCTTAAACACCAATAAATAATAAATTGTATTAATCCTAATGGCACGCGGGTGTTATCGTATAACAAAACGGTTAGGCTTAAAAAAGTAGAAAACCTGTTTCTCATGCCCTCCCGCATGGTCCTTTTGGCTACCGTACGGTCTCTTTTTATAACCAATGCAAACTTCAAAAAATAACTAGAGAATTGTTATTTGTTGGACAAATTACGGGCTTTCCCAACTTTTTAATGTGAAAAGGCAAATTGTATTGTACACAAAACTATCGATTAGTTTTGAAAACAGAAAATTTAGTGGAAATCAAAGTTTTTGTGATGCTACTAGTTTTTATGCAGCCAAAACAGATATTTGAGATACACCAGGACACCAAAACACTTAACACAAAATTTGCTCTTCAAAAATTACAGAATATTTTCATAGAAAGTAAAACAAGCGATGTCCTTTCTGATTTCGAAAAAATTAGTACATATGAATTATGGGCGTACGGTCCGGGGTTTCATGGAGGACTGTGCCCCAACCCACTCCTGAGTCAGTATGGAACCGATTTTTCAGCCACTATGCCAGCAAATTTCGGACAATTTAGTTGCCAGAAATGACCACAAAACATTTTGGTTTTCCACACAAAATGTTGTTTTCCTATCTCATCACTTATAGAAGTTGCAAGTAAACTGACCATTATACTGTACAAGTTGATTCAGTGGAACCGTATCCACGTTAATATTATTCATTTATAATCACACAAGTACACATAAAGAGTTATATTACTGCATATTACGGGAGCACGGTGGCTCAGAAGGTAGAGATGATTGTTGCAATCCAAGAAGTCCTCGGTTCGAATCCCGCCTGTGGCAACCACATTGTGTCCTTGAGCAAGACACTTCATCCCAATTTAATTTCCCACGTGGTGGTGGGGGGGGGGGGGGGGAGGAGGGCTTGATGGCGATGTTTACTAAGGGTACTTTGAGGGTGCACTTGTATTCAACCAATGCTAACCCTGCTTTTGTGGTGTTAGTATGTTGGGGAGTCTGAGTCGCTTGCCATTGCTCGGTGGTTCTCTCCAGGTACTCAATGGGAGGGAGACCACCACCCTCCCTCCCATACCCACATTTGGCATTTCCTCCTGTTATTCAACTTTTTCGGGCTAAAAGGGTTCATCCCCCCTCCCTAAAAAATAGCCCTGTACGCCTATGCAACGAATACCTGGGCTTGAATAAATACCCAAATTATGGTCATGATATAGCTGTAGATGCTGAAAGTGACCTTAAATATCAATAATTAATTTATTCTCTATCATTCTGTCTGTATGTGAATGTGTGGGATTTGTCAACAAACGAGGGTAAGCTTCCTACTCCATGATTTCACAATTTTTCCAACATATCTGTTTCAGATACAATGAAATACACGTAAAATGAGTTATTGTCATGCACAAATTAGTTGTTTATTTGATATGGTTTAAACGTCTAGAGAGCTAGTATACACAGTGATGGGTACAGTTCAAGTCAAAATGAGTTGATTAAAGGGATGTTGAACAGCTTGTTAATATTTCTTGCATTACATTACTACTTTGCTATTTATTAACAAAAGGATTTCACAGAGGGTTTCCCTGACGGTATTTATTTGATGGTGTTTGCGGTCACATACTTATCCACAATGGCTAATCGTGACCGTGACAGTTTTACGGGTGGGGGAAGTCGGAGGACCCAGAGAGAACCACCGAGCATCGACGAGCAACTGTCAGCTCAACATTCTAATTATGTTCAAGCTCCGTTGAAGCAGGGTACCAGAGGTTGAAGACATGTGCACCATTGATATGCAGAACGCCTTAGTACATGGCATCATTGTGCCCCCATGTTGGCAACCGGGATAAAGTGCCTTGCCCAAGGACATTACGTGGTTCGTCCCAGATAGGGATCAAACTCGGGACCTCTATCATAGAAGTCAAACAGTCTACCACTGAGAAAATGTGCTTTCTTTCCTGGCAGTTTTCATATTTGCACGGCCAAACTGGTGTTGGATAACACGGAACACCAAAACATATAACACAAAATTTGTTCCCCATTGATTTTTGAAAGCAGTTATGGAAAGCTCAAAGAGCTCTTTCCTTTTTGTTTTTGGACAAGTGAGTATTCACTCAAAGTCATTTTTTGCAGACAGTGCTATTTTTAAGAGGCCAAAGCACATGTTTCATTAAGTCCCAGAACATAACTAAAGCCGGATTTATTGATTAAACATCTCTGCGTATAGCAAAGCAAAGTGTCTCAAATTAACCCATTCCAAAATGATAGTAGAGAGTAACCAAAGTTGGATAATTTGGTTATTTCCAAATGGTACACTTATTCTCACTCTCATTGTGCTTGAGGGTTAAATCTGAGATTGAAAAGGTATACCAATCTTACTCAGGGAAGGTGAGTACAGAAAAGTACGAAATTAATCAGAAAATGAATTTTGTCTGCCGGTACTAATATTTGTACGAGCAAAACTGGTACTGAATTTATTTATTTAGGTTTTCACGACACATCAACAGCCACGGTCATATTATGTCGGTGACAGTTGTATGGGTGGAGGAAGCCGGAGTACCCAGAGAGAACCACCGAGCAATGACGATCAGCTGCCAGCTCCCCAACATAGTGCCTCCGCTCTGTAGCACAGGCAGGGTTAGATTGATTGAAGACATGCGCACCATCGACATGCAGTATGTCTTAGTACACGGCGTCATGGTGCCCCCATGCGGACAGTCGGGGTGAAGTGATCGGGACATAATTGGAATATATCCGACAGATACAATGTCGGATATATTCCAATTATGTCCCGATCATGCAAGGCAGCAACTCAGAATGTTTCCTACTGTCCCTGCCCGACAGTTTAGTATCTTTGTCAAGTGCCGAGACCGCGTGGAAATACTTGGATCAGGTGGAAACCGAGGGCACGATTCATCCCTACTTTATTCTCAACTCAACGACTTTTCCATTCATTATTTACCTGTCACCGGCTGAGTTAGGTATTATATTTGTTTATTTGATGAACTTTTCAACCTTAACTATTTGCGGCTTCATGTAGCACCACTGAAAGGCCACTGCACGGTTACCAATATATTCAGGGATTGATTTTACGAAAATAACAATTATTCCGACTATACCCACATGGGAACTCCTAAATATGCCAAGGGTTAAACTATTGATAATAACGTATAAAACAGAAGTTGTCATGCTATGCTTGCTGCATGCAGGCATAGAAAACATTCAGCGCTCAATGAATTAGGTATGGAGTAAATTGTCACTTAAACCGCCCGAATTCTGAAAAAAATTAGAGGTTTTTTTCGACGGCACCATTTTTATGCATTTGAGACAAGGATGGAGTTAAACTTTACAGCAACCTTATAACAGAAAATATTCTTGGAATTGAACTGTGAATCCGAATTTCGAAAGCATTTTCGGATATTCTATTCCAAACTACCACTGCACGCTTATCAATATTCAGTGATTTTATGAAAGTATCAATTATTCCGACCGTACCCATATGGGCAGTCTCGAATCTGCCAACGGTTAAACTTTTAATAATGACATATAAAACAAAAGTTGTCATACTATGACTGCTGCATACAGCCATAGAAAACGTTCAGCACTCAATTAGGAATGGAGTAAATCGTCACTTAAACTTACCAAATTCTGAAAAACAATAGTTTTTTTTGGACTGCACCTATCTTTATGCAAACAGAACGAGCATAGAGGTAAACTTTACTACTAGACTTACAACACAAAATATACTCGGAAGGCAATTATAAATACGAACATGTAAATCATTTTTCGATATTCCTTTCGAAAATGGAAGAAAAGTGAGCTCCAAATTAGCCAATTTTATGAAGAATTTTAGGGCACTCAAATTCAAGGCCAGAAAACTGGGTGAAGGTTAAATCTTTGAATAAAATATATAACAGCAAAATTGTTCTTGGATGAAGGCCCAATCCTCTCATGGAAAATGTTTTGAGACACTGTGGCTCCAGTGCTGAGAAAGTGCATGTAAACGTTGGAGAAAATAACAATTATTCCGACAGTACCCTTATGGGAAGTCTCAAATCTGCCAAGGGTTAAACTTTTAATAATAATATATAGAACAAAATTTGTCATAGTTTGACTGCTGCAAGCAGCTATAGAAAAAATTCAGAGCTCAAGCTATTAGGAATGAAGTAAATCGCCACCTAAAGTTACCAAATTCTGAAAAATTGGAGTTTTTTGGAAGGTATCTACTTTTTTATGCAACCAGAATGGGATAGGGTTAAACTTTACAACCAAACTTACAACAGCAAATATGCTCGGTAGTCAATTGCGAATACGTACATGAAAAGTTTTTGAAATTAACCCTTTCCAAATTGATAGAAAAAAAGCAACCAAAGATGGCTAATTTTGGCATTTTCAAACGGTACTCTTATTCTCGCCCTCATTGTGCTTGAGGATTAAATCTGAGATAAAGAAGTTAACAGTAACTTTCTTCCACAATCATTGTTGCATCTAGCCATATCAAAATAATTGTTACAACTACTTTGTAATTAGAGAAATTTGCCCTTGAAGTTGGCGAAAATAACAATTATTCCGACAGTACCCTTATGGGAAGTCTCAAATCTGCCAAGGGTTAAACTTTTAATAATAACATATAGAACAAAATTTGTCATACTTTGACTGCTGCAAGCAGCTATAGAAAACATTCAGAGCTCAAGTAATTAAAAATGGAGTACATCGCCACCTAAACTTATCAAATTCTTAAAAAAAATTGGAGTTTTTTGGACGGTACCTACTTTTATGCAACCAGAATGGGATAGGATTAAACTTTACAACCAAACTTACAACAACAAATATGCTCGGTAGTCAATTGTGAATACGTACATGAAAAGTGTTTGAAATTAACCCTTTCCAAAATGATAGAAAAAGCAACCAAAGTTGGCTAATTTTGGCATTTTCAAAAGGTACTCTTATCCTCGCCCTCATTGTGCTTGAGGGTTAAATCTGAGATTAAAAAGTAAACAGTAACTTTATTCCGCAATCATTGTTGCATCTATCCAAACCAAAATAATTGTTACAACAACCTTGTTATTAGAGAAATTTGCCCTTGAAGTTGGTCAATTTTGAAGAAAAAATCTATATTCATGTCATTTTTTGCCAGTGGGGGTTAATGTTGAAAGATTTGAGTGGTGATTGTGGTGTATCATATTATGCTGTAAATGTGTGGAAAATTTGAGCGAAATAACTGTAAACAATTTTGAGACATTCGAAAAATGGTGAAATTTTGAAGGTTTTGGCAAAATATTTTGAAAATACGCGTTTTCACAGATATGACGATACCGCATTTCACGAGATTTTATGACATTACATAAGTGTGCCAAATTTGGTCAAAATCGTACAACTTGTTTTCGAGCAGTTCAACAGACAAAATTCAGGGAGGAAGCAAAAAAAAAAAAATGGAGAAGAAAAATTTTGAAAAAGAAGAATAACAATAGTCTTTCCCAAACTGGGTTTGGGAAAACCTAAAAATTAAATGGTTTATGTCTGATATTTTACCCAAGTTAATAAAATTGATAAATTTGTCCCTTGAGTGCAACAAGGCTTTGTAATGCTTTTGCATTGCAAAGGCTTCTTACTCAAGGGACGAAATACACCACAACCCATGCCGTTCTGGACTGTAGATTATGAGGCCTAGGACATAAAACAACCAAATACATGAACTTTTGATGGCAAAGAAATAATTACAGAAATAAAAAATAAAATAAAAGCCCGCCTGCAATGCAATTTTACAAAAAATGGCCCGAGAAACAGGAAATCTACTTGATGAGGCCTTAATGACTTTTAATTTCGGTTCAAAGGGGATTATTTATATTGCCTTAACCTCTGTGAAATAAATTTTGATCGGGTCCTCATAATTCCGTACCAACCTCTACAAAAGTATAATGTTTCGGATAGCTCCGTCCCCTTCAATGGAAACCTAGGGTAACACGTTTGTTAAATCCTTTAATCGTACACAACTTATTTCTTTCAAGAAAAGCTGTTCACGCGACCAAAGGGGAAATGGGTGACGTCTCCACTTGTATTTCACGCTATTTTTCGAGCATCCAAACAAGACCGTAATGTAAGTGTTGCCCCACATAACCACTGATCTCCATTTAAATGAATTGCTGGAAAGACCATTGACATACAGAAAAGTGTATCCGCAGCCGTCATCTTATGGGGTGAGGGTGCAGAATTTGTATAGATGCCAACAAAAATTTTCTCGAGGGTTTTCAGCTTCCCGACTCCTCGTAATCTCCGATCACTTTTTAGAGAGTATTCTTTGATGTCTTCGAAACATGAATATTTTGATGATGTGCACAGTTGTCGTGGCAACGCAAATTTAATATTTACGATATATTTTAGTTATTATTGGCCAAAGACAAGTTTCGCGATATTAAAAGTTGATACATTGTCCATGTGAGGTAAACGTCATGACGTTTGATGAAGTGAAAGCTGTTACGCTGTGGCGTAACAGCTTTCACGTCATCAGACGTCACGAATTGGTGGCGTTACCGCGTTGATTGACTTGACACCATCCTCAGGAGAGTGGCAGTTTGGTTGTTGACGCTTTTCGCTGACATTCCTACTGTCCATATGTATAGAGGCCCTGGTGAGCGCGGTGGCACAGTGATAGACTGTTGGACTTCTATGCTTGAAGTCCCGAGTTCGATCCCCGTCCGTGACGACCCGCGTTGTGTCCTTAGGCATGGCACTCTATTCCGGTTGCCTTCATGGGGGCACGTTGACGCCGTGTACTAAGGCGTACTGCACGTCGATGGTGCACGTGTCTTCAACCGCTGTAACCATGTTTGAGCGGAGCTTGAACAGGGTTAGAATGTCGAGGAGATGACAGTTGCTGGTCAATGCTCGGTGGTTCTCTCCGGGTACTCCGGCGTCCTCCACCCATAAAACTGTCACGGTCATGATTAGCCATTGTTCATAAGTATGTGACCTTAAACATCAATAAATAAATAAATAAATAAATAAATAAATAAATAGTTCGGTTTTGGAACAAAGGGTGTAACATTCATAGAAATAAAACTGGCATTAGGGTAAAATTATATCTGATTATCATTGCATTATTGGATTGAAACTCAAAGGCAAAAACAAAGTACTCCAGAATCTATATATCCCAAAATAAACGTCTCTTGAAATGCTATCTTCAAATACTGATATCTCCGTATGCGTTTCTTCATTTTTAATGATGGTGGATAAACCGAGGTAAACAAGATTGTTAGCAATGGGAAATGTCAATCTTTATCTTCTATAGTTGTTCCGAATTAGTTTTTGAATGTCTGCTCAGTAACGTGAGTTTTTATTTAGATCAAAAGATTTTCATTCTGAATACAATTTTGAGTTTCTGCTTGTATAATGTATAACTCCTTGACGCCGATACAGAATAATGCCGATAAGAAGAGCTTCTTTGCCAAGAATCGTCACATTTGCATATTCGAAGTGGCCGGAATTGAAAGACGTTTATGTTCACGTTTCAGACAGTGTGGGATATCAAAATTACGTCATCATCATGGTACTGTGATCCTAAAAGCGGTCTTTTTCCGGACCTGATCGCAGTAGTACTGCGATTTGGTCGAGATATTTTTCCACCGATCGGTTCAAATAAAATGTGGCAAATCAGGAATGGTGGGTTCGCGGCCTTATTTTCATGGGTGGGATTCTGAAATGTTGTGGCAAGAAAAGTGGACAGAGATTTTTTACCAGATCGCGACCCAGTCGCGATCTGGTAAAACTTCTCTGCCCGCTTTTGTAATCGCGGCACTGTTTGTTTCTTTATTAGGGTTTAACGACACTGTCAACAGCCAGGGTGATATCGTGTCGGATAGTTTTACGGGTGGAAATGCTGGAGTATCGGGAGAAATCTATCGAGCAGCAGCGAGTGACTGTCAGATTCTCCATCTTAGTAACCCAGCATAAACAGAGTTAGCAGCGGCTGAAGGCAAGTGCACCATCGATGTGCCTTAGTACACGCCAGCATCGTGCCGCCAAGTAGGCAATGGGGATGGACTGCCATATCCCACGACACAACGTAGATTTGCCCAAGTAAACAATGCTGATGGCATAGATCAAGATCGAACCGTCGTCCTTTCGGATTACATTTACGAACGGGCACAAGCAGAGTTGGCAGGGGTTGAAGACAAGAGCACTATGCGGTACGCTTTAGTGCACAGTGCCACCGTGCCCCTACGTGGACAATCGGGATTAAGTATCTTACCCAAGGACATTACACCGCAGATGGTGCGGGTCAGGAACGAATTGTCTACTTGTCGGTTTGAAGCCCATTGCTCTAACCAATGAGTCACCGCGCTACCGAGTACCCTGTCGTACTCATATTTTTCTTATATAGGTTTGTTTTGTTACAATTAAGTGGAGTCATTTTCGTGGTGAGGCCATTTTGATTTTTAAAATTACCCATCTAGGAAGTTACTTTGACAACCAGCAGAGCGAGAGGTGGTACTTGGCCGACTATAGCTACAGCATTTCCCACACTTCCAATATATGGTATGGATTGGTGTAATGCATGCCTGCTATCACCACAAATATAGCCGACAATCGCTGCCATATCGTCCAATGAACAAACGGAAGATGCATCGCCGGGCGCGGTCGCATTTACTCTCGCCGTTTGGGCTTTCCGTAAATCTGTGCATCTGTGCAACAAGGGACTGAAAGATTTAATATATTTTCAGTCACACTCTATAGCCCCTTTGGAAGGACCTACATAAGTCATTACTGTGCAGAATGTCGAATCAAATCAGGTGGAATATTTGGAATCGAATCGAATCTCGGATCGATTCTCAACACTCTTTAACCCTTTATCCAAAGTAACTGCCAAAACCCGGCCAGTGCTGTTCACAAAAATCATCGATTAATTATCATTATTTTTTCATGTTTTGTCTCAAAAACATAGGTTATGACCCCTCTTTGGAACGAGCTCGCGGAGCTCGTTCCAATGAGGGGTCATAACCTATGTTTTTGAGACATAAAATGAAAACAAATGGTTATTTAAGAATTTTGTTTGTAAATGTAGTCTGTTTTTCATGTTAGGTAAAGGATTAACTTTTATATATTGCACTTTCTTACAACCATAAATATTGTTAGTCTTCTCTCAAATATTGTATGTAACGGTGACTCGCTTGCTTCGGCAAAACAATCAAAAAGGCGAAATATTCCCGAACGGAATCAAAATAGTGTTTCGGAGGGGGGGGGGGGGTTGTACAAGACAACCCCGCTACGCCCCCCCCCCCCCCTATACAGGAGACCCGCTGATAGAAGAAGAGCTCGTGAGGAGACACTTGGTTCGATTTTGAGAACATCTAAACTATGCGATAATTTTCGATTCGGCGCGACTCGAATTGAATCATCGGGACGATTTCGAATCGAAACGAATTTCGAAGCTGCGCTGGCCCTATTGTGAAGGTAAATAACGGGCTGATGATACACTCCAATGAGACTGTCGGAAATGGCTCAACGAGTCCTTTCTGTGTGCGCCTCTTGACGCCTGTATGTCACACAACAGCGTTTCATTGAAGGGACACGGTGAAAAAATAAGTTAACCATTTGACAAAACCACAATGTTCGTTATACAAACGTACATTTATGTTTTACATATCATCCTTATGGCGCAGGTATCGAATAAATAAATTAACTTGGAGACGAGAATTTACAGGCTTTATCGAAATACTATCCCATAGTTTTTCATCCCTATCTTCTTTCCCGATCACTAACGGAAATTTCCGGCATAGTGTAATTTTCCATATTTATCGACATCAGGTCTCACAGAAAGTCAAATATGAAGTTTGCATACACATTTTTTCTATCTATAAATGTATGCGTCCGTGAAAGATATCTCGGTTTGCCGTTGTCAATGCTCGTTCTGTCGGTTTTATTGGAAGCATAACTGAGCATCATTTGAAATAATACAAACTTTGTGATCTGATAATGGCCAGTTATTGCTAAAATAATGCACATTTGTTGTTGTTCGTGGCGGTCAAATATTTGGAATGCATCTAAGGTATTTTCCACGTGTATTAGAAATTATAACACGCTGTTTTATGTTTATATCCGATCACTTCGGACCATTCCTCTATATTTTCACAATGTCGTATCTTCTGCCAATTCGTCTGCATGAAGGTTATTTAATCACTGATTCAAGTAATTGCTTGTGGCTTTTGACGCCCGATACTGTGGTTTTTTAACACACTCATTCATATCCAAACTAAATCTGAGAGACGATATCTTTCAGATTCGTGGCTTATTATCCCTTTAATGAAAATACGTTGAGGTTATTCAATTCTTTTCAAATCTTTTCTTTTCATTAGCGGATTTTCAGTTACCTGAGCTTCAGTCCACATTTCTAAGTGTTCTGCATGTTACTACATATGTTCCTGGTTGTTTTTATTAGTCTTTTAATAAACTACTATAATAAGGGTTATGCAATTTTAATAGAATGCATAACATTTCTTATGTGGAGCAAATTGAGATAAATGATAGAGCGGTGTGTTGAAGTTAAATATTGGCAGGGCTCAAAATAAACGGTGTCGCATCGCTTTTTGCTATGCAAAACATGCAAAAAGCTACACAATGTTCAATTATGTATAGCATTTTGCGATACAAGATAATCAACTGCAGCCTATTAGGCTGCAGTTGATTATCTTGTATCGCAAAATGTAAATGAAAATTTGCAAACAAATTTGAAAACTAGTTCACTGATGCTTTACTTCTGATTGTGAAACATTCCAGGCATAACTCAGCGATTAACTCTCCATCAAGCATCATTGGCAACTTCATATGTAAGATGAATTCTATTGGTTTAAATTCTTCCTGTTTTTACAACATTTTGCATAAAATGTCCATTAAAAATAACTTCAAGCCCATCAAATTAAAAATCCCAACTTCCATTTTGAGAACTCTGTTAAACAACCACGACGTCATTTGAAAATATCCAAGTCCATGCAACTCTTAAAGGCAGTTCAGTCAAAAAAACATAGTAAATGTTTCATGTGTTGCAGATCATTTGGAAATGCCCAGAAATGGATGGAAACTATTCCATCTACTAAGACGAATTCAATACAAAACAGCATAACATAACTCCGGTATACAAAAATAGCTATTCAATTTTTACAAAATGCTATTCATTTTTTGGAAATGTGTAGCATTTTGCTACGCATAGAAAAAAAAGTTATTTTGAGCACTGAATATTGGCCCAGTAACTTAACTAAAAACTTTTATTCTACTATGCTGTGTTTCATTTGTTGGATTATCGAATAAAATAGTACGTTGGAACAGGCGTTGATGTTACTGAAACTTAGGAAACTTAAAAACGATTTGGTACACATTGAGACATGTGTTTTTATATTTTAAACGTTTTTTTCCGCATAAAATTAAATTCAATGATGTGAAGTAACGAAATAAGGTATGTAATTCGCTGATCGTTTTTAACGGACGGGACAACTTTCATTTAAAACATTTTCATGGGTGTTTGTGCCTAAACCTTCCACGCAATACATGTATTGAAGAGTGTTTCACCTTGCCTGATCCGAGCCGACACTAATGCCTGTTTGTAATAGTGTACGTCCATGTGATTTGTACTTGTAATATTTTGTTACCTATCCATGCATAATTATAGTCCTATCATTTATCTCTGTCAAGCGACTGTCTTTGTTGAATTTTGTTATTACCATAACAATACTATAAAACTTTTACAATTGTATTTTCTGGAATTGTATTTTCGAGTTATGACTTTAAGTGGTAGAGTGATAAGTTATTTTTGGTCATCAATATTTGTTTACATGTCTTTACCTAGTTACAATTTATGGGAGAGGCACTCTCCCATAAAGTGTAACAAGGCAAACCAATATACACTAAGTAATTTCACTTCAAAGATAATATGAAGCACATCTACAGAATATGACAGCTTTAAACTGGGGTACCTGCTCTTAATATTAAAGCCCTGATAATGGCTTCTAGCACTCTACCAGTTAAATGGGTTGAAATGAACCATTAGCCTTTTCAAAGATGTGGCAATTTAAAATGCTAATGGTTAATTTTAATCAGTTATATTAATACAAAGAAAATACAATTCTAGAAAATACAATTTTAAAAGTTTTATAGTATTGTGAGTCGAGGAAGGCACCACGCATCGGTATTTTGAATGTTGACAGAGGAGATTTTCTCTCGGAACATTGTTCACTGTAATTTGTCTGTAACCCAGGAACAGCCTATGGTTAAAATAATCAATCACAGGAAAGTCTGTTCAAATGATATTGAAACCTTTTAATGAGACTAACAACAAAACTTCTAAGAAGTTTAACAGTGCCAATGTCAGTGATCTCGCGTTATGGTAAAACATGACTCTTTCAAATATGTTAAACAAACATGCACTCGAAAAAACGTTCTAAACACCAGATACGTCAAACGGAACGTACAGTAAGTGGCGTAAATCGTCGACAAGTACCGATTTATACACATTCAAATATCTTCGCAAAATATGTCCGTGCATGTGATGCTGCTTATACTCCAACCTTGTTGGAGATTGTAAGGGTAATCAGTAGAAACTGTTCACGGTTGGACAGTTAAAACTAGAAGTCCTGTCACGAATAGTGCGCTTATCTAGGCTTAATTGTGCGTTGGAATTGCGCGCATTTGCCATATCGAATGGCATCCAAAGCACGGCAGGTTCTCTTGGTTACTCATAGCAAACACATGCAATGTTTCTGCCAATGGACCTCCGGGTTACCCGGAGGTCCATTGGCTGAAACATTGCTTGTGCGCAGGCCATATGTACAGAATTTGATATCTTTACTCGGGCCACAACGCGTACATTAACGCGCATATCACCGTGCTATTTGTGCGCATCTCACAACAGGACTTCTAATTTTAACTGTAACATGGCTTATAGAGAGCGACAAACTCTCTATAAAATACTTTGCCGGACTGTGACGCGCCGAGTATTCTCGCTTCCAAATTTGATGAATTCTTTCTTGACAAAATAAACACAGTAAAGTCTAAAATAGTTGCCATTGTGTCCAGCGAAAGCATTCAGTCTCCCGACTATCGCTTATATAAACCTCTCCTGTTTAGACAATGAGTATATTTGCTCCCCCATTGCAACGAAGGCAATGCTTAAAATTCAACTCAAGGATACGAGCTGTGTCTCAGAGCCTATCACCCTCTAAAATCAGTTGGGTTAAAAATCAACCCAAACCAACTGGTTGAGTGAATATGTTAAGTGTGTGTTCGGTTGTTGAGTGAGACATCTAAATGTCCAAGAGATTTCGCTTTACCTTAGTAAAATTAATAAAATCACTGATTTAGTCTGTTGGTTTCAGTTTCAATGAGTTCGTTCAATTGGATACTTAAAATGCTGTGTAAAGCTAATTGCTCTCCTAAGCTGATTGAGGAGAACGATTTTTTGCCCTCCTCCATTTTTCAGAATGCCAGGCCTGTGGTAGTATTGAGTCTGAAGACAAGACACTGAGTGATAATTATGCTTGCTCGTGTCAATGAGAGAGTAATCGCTTGACAAGACGTGAAATAATTCATGAGACGCGAGGGACGTTGTACAAACACGACTGCGCGAATGCTCACGAGTGTTTTACAATATAGTCCCTTTCATTATTAACGATAATTATATTATTTAACCCTTTACCTAACGTAACGGCCCAAACCGGCCAGCGCTATTCTCAAAATTCGCCAATTAATTTTCATTATTTTTTCATTTTTTTGTCTCTAAAACATAGGTTATGACCCCTCATAGGAACGAGCTCGTCCCAATGAGGGATCATAACCTATGTTTTTGAGACAAAAAATGAAAATGATAGTTATTCAAGAATTTTTTTTTTGCAAGTGTCGTCTGCTTTTCATGCTAGGTAAGGGTTAAAGCCATCCCCATAGTTATTTCCTGCCAAAAAAAAACAATGATGTCCCCATTACACCCACGGCATAGCGTCTTCCTCGGCGCGCACGGATACATGACACAGTTGTTGATTGCATAATTCACTTGTGAAGTTATCGTTTATAATCAAACACGGAAATCCCAGTGAATCACACTTTGGAAAGTAATAATTCTCAATAATATGACCCCTTCGTACATCTCCACTTCAAATTTTCTGCCCCAAATCTTACCGCGCGAAGCATGGTAGTGTCTTATTCCCATGGGTAGCATCACAGTTTTGGAATAGCTTGGACGTTAACACAAGACACTGTCCTATTCTCAATACCTTTAAAACATTTCTAAAGACTCATTTGTTCAAATTTCAATACCGTTAACACTTACGATGCTGAAAGCCTCTATTGTCACTTTTTTAGGATAATTATCTGTACGTTCTGGTACGCACAGATCAAACTTATCATCTGATTAATGAATAATTCCAGCAATTATTCAGATGATAGAGTTTTAAGTATGTCATAAATTTTATTAAACCTCCTCGCACGCAGGCTTAAATGGAGATCCTCCATATATGGCTAAAGTGGGCGTGGCAGAAAAGAGGTATACCTATCTGAAGACTCATCTGTATCATATGTGTTATATAAGTCGCTAATGATTATTATTATTACTTTATGTCTTGATATTAAGACAATTAATGTTTGAAACGTTCATTACAATTATTTCGTTTGCGTGTGATATGTTGAAATGACGGTGTTGGAAGCCATAATGGTAACGAGGTGAGTACATAGCAATATGCCAACCACTTTTGTAACACAACCACTTTTGCAATAAAATTTATTACAAAAGTGGTTAACGCGTGCCAACCACTTTTGTAATAAAACCACTTTTGTAATAAACTAACCATTATTGTAATAAACTCATTTCGGTGATAAATCACGGACGTCCATTTTATACAGTACGTGGAGAGTGGATTGCAACAAAATCACCCACAGAGTGGAGTTCTCACCCAAGCTATAACTTTCAAATTTTGTACATACCGACAAAAAACACAAGCAATGTTTCAGCCAATGGACCTCCGGGTTTAACCCGGAGGTCCATTGGCTGAAACTTTGCTTGTGCTGGTTATGCTTTGCAACAAATTTGCAATTATTGGTTGGGTGGAATCTCCACTCTGCGGGTGTTTTAGTGGTAATACACTCTCCACGTACTGTAGTTGGACATTGGGGTAGGGTTAGGGACAAGTTTACCTAAACATGTTTCTCTGTCGTTCAATGGAATAAAGTGTTCATTCACCAGTTGAATCCTGGCAGTGTCTGGAGAAAGTACGCAACCACTTTTGCAATAAACTTTATTACAAAAGTGGTTCTATTACAAAAGTGGTTGGTACGCGATAACCACTTTTGTAATAAACTAACCATTAGTGCAATAAACTCATTTCGGTGATAAATCACGGACGTCCATATAAACTCATTTCGGTAATAAATCACGGTTGTCTATTTTATAGTCGGACATTGGGGATGGGGTGAGGGACTAGTTTACCTAAACATGTGTTGCGCCCACTTTTGATATATTTACAACGTTTGATGTAGCTTGCCACTTCTGTGTAAAAATCGCCCACTTTTGATGTAGCTAGGCACTTTTGATATAAAATCGACCACTTTTGATGTAAAAGAAACGGCCACTTTTGATAAAACGAACAAGATCACCACTTTTGATAAAAATCTATCCTCTCTTATTATATTTGAGTAATCGTGTTTGTTTCTTTGTTTGTTGGTTTGTCCTCCATAGACTCGAAAACGACTAGGCTGATCGGGTCGAAATTCGGCCTGGGTGTGTAGATTGCGCCCGGAAAGGATTGGGGCTTCCGAGCATGGCTTGGGGGGGCCGACTTCGCGTATGCGCAGTGACGATATCGGAAACTACTCAGTTGATTGGGACGAAACCTAGGATACAATTATATGATCCATAGTGAAGGGATTTGCAGGTAAGGGATGGGTCCCGACTCCAAGCATGCATAGTGGCGCATTCGGAAACTACTGTTTCGATCGGGACGAAACTTGGAATTTGTACGTGAGGTCCACCGGGTAGTCATTTGTCACCTTCGGGTTTGGGCTGGGGGCTGTCTTGTCGCATGCGCAGAAACGACATCGGAAACTTCTAGACCGATTGGGAAGAAACCTGGGCTTTTGTGTGTATGGTACATCGGGTAGTAATTTGCCACCGTTGGCTATGGCCTGGGAGCCAGTCTTTGAGCACGCACCAAGATAAAAAAAACCCGGACAAAGTCGAGCACCCCCATCTAGTCAATATATATATATTTGAGCAATCTTGTCCCTTTGTCTGTCTGTTTGTTCTCCATAGACTCGAAGATGGCTGGGACGATCGGGACAAAATGTTGTCATGGTTGTGTAGCTTGGGCCCGAAAAGGACATAGGCTATTTGAACATGGAGTGGGGGCCCGTCTTCGCGCATGAGCAGTAACGATATCGGAAACTACTGGGAACGAAACTTGGGATATGTATGTAGGGCCCATCGGGTAGTGATTTGCCACTATCGGGTATGGGCGGGGGCCCGTCTTCGCGCATGCGCAGTAACGGTCGTGTTAATTACTGGGCCGAATGGAACGATACTTGTAATTTGTATCTAGTGTCCATCAGGTAGTCATTTTCCAACTATGGGTGGGATCCAATCTTAGTACCAATAACCCGGACGAAGTCGGGCGCTCCATTTAAGATATATGTATTTGAGTTAATCTTGTCTGTTTATTCTTTATAGACTCGAAAACGACTGAGCCAATAAAGAGGAAACTTGGCACGGGTGTGTAGGTTAAGCCCGGAAAAGGCATAGGCTATACGGAGATTGTGATGGCGTCAGTTTGCGCGCATGCGCAGTGACGATATCTGAAACTACTGGTCCGATCGGGAAACAACTTGGGATTTGTATGTAGGTTTCACCGGGTAGTGATTTGATATCGTCGAGTATGGGATGAGGCCGTCTTTGCGCATGCAGAGTGACCATTTTGGAAACTACTGGGCCGATCGAGACGAAATCTGGGAATGGTATGCGTGGTCCATCGGGTAGTGATTTGCCACCTTCGGCTATGGGGTGGCAGCCAACGTTTGTGCATGCGCAGTGACAATAGCCTGGACGAAATCGGGCACCCAATCTAGCCTATATGTATATACAATCAGGTATACATTTGAGTCTGTCTGTCTGTCCGTCCGTCCGTCCGTCCGTCCGTCCGTCCGTCCGTCCGTCCGTCCGTCCGTCCGTCCGTCCGTCTGTCTGTCTGTCTCTCTGTCTGTCTGTCTTCTGTCTGTCTGTCTGTGTGTCTGTCTGGACTCGAAAATGGCTCGGCTGATCGAGACGAAACTTAGCATGGATGTGTAGCTTTGGCGCGGGAAGGACATAGGCTATTTGGTCGCGGGATTAGGGCCCGTCTTCGCGCAGGCGCAGTACAAATCTCGGAAACTACTGGGCCAATCGATACGAAACTTGAGATTTTTATGTAGGATCCATCGGATATTCCTTTTCCAGCGTCGGGTATGAGGTAGGGTCCGTCTTCGCGCATGTGCAGTGACGAGCTCGAAAACTACAGTGCTGATCGGGACGAAACTTGGTATTTTTTGTAGGGTCCATCGAGTAGTTATTCTTCACCCTCGACTATGGGGCGGGGCCCGTCTTCTCGCATGCGCAGTGGCGATTTCGGAAAGTACTGGGCCGATCGGGACGAAACCTGGGATTTGTATGTACCGTCCATTGGGTAGTAATTTGCCACCGTCGGACAAGGAGTGGGAGTCAATCTTTGCTCAGACAAGGTCGAACACCACCATCTAGTATTTATATATATATTTGAGTAATCTTGTCTGTGTTTGTTTGTTCTCTATAGACTCGAAAACGGCTATGCCAATCAGGACGAAACTTGGCATGGGTGTGGAGTTTGGGTTCCGATGGGACATGGCTATACGAGCATGGGGTGTGGCACCGTCTTTGCGTAGTGACCATCTTGGAGACTACTCGGTCGACCGGGACGGAACTTGGGTTGTTATGTATAGTCCATCGGGTAGTCATCGGTTATCATCAGGTATTGGTTTTCGCCCATCTTCGCGCATGCGCGGTAACTATCTCGGAAGCTATTGGGCCGATGGACTCAAAACCTGGGATCTGTATGTAAGTTCCATCCAGTAGCCTTCTGGGCAACTCAAATTGCTCGTGCTAGGTTCAGCTGCCTATTTAACTCATTCCCTCCAGCTAGTCTGTGTATATACTACATTAATCTTGTTTGTCTGCGTGTATGTCTGTGTTAATCCGCCCAGTAGTTTTGGAGAGCGTTACTACGCATGCTCGAAAACGGACCATTACCTACTCCATGTCTGAAAAGTTCCAAACCTTTCCGGGACAAAACTACACACCCATGCAAAATTTCATCCCAATCGGACCATCCGTTTTCGAGTCTATAGAGAAGCGACAAACAAACAAGATTACTCAAATATATATTTAGACAAGATTGTTTCCGAGATCATCACTGCGCATGAGCAAAGATTGACTCCCACCCCAGAGCCGATAGTGGCAAATCGTCATCTGACGGACCGTAATACAAATCCCAGGTTTCTCCCCGAGGGCCCATTAGTTTTCGAGAACGTCACTGCCCAAGCGCGAAGACGGCCCCATCACACACCCGACGGTGGCAAATAACTACCCGATAGATCTTACATACAAATCTAAAGTTTCGTCCAGATCGGCCTAGAAGTTTCCGAGACCGTTACTTCGCATACGCGAAGATGGGCCCAGTTCCAATAAAGGAAAACCCTTTCCGGGACCAAACTACACACGCAATTCCAAGTTTCGTCCCTCTCGGCCCAGTCGTGTTTAGTCTATAGCGAACAGACACACACACAGACAAACGAACTTGAATATATAACAGACTAGATGGGGTGCCCGACTTTGTCCGGGCAGTAGTTTCCAAGATCGTAACTGCGTATGCGTAAAGACTGGCTTCACTCTGTAGCCGACAGTGCTAAATCCCAGATTTCGTCGCGATCGGCCCAGTACTTTTCGAGATCGTTACAGTGCATGCGTGATAATTTACTAACGCCAGTCAATAGTGTGTAATAAAACTTCTAATTTTCTCGTCTCATTTTGGGTTAACAGCGTGCGGAAGAATTCAATCCGACCTATAAAAAGGGACAACAAGATCGATAGGAACTACGGGGTTTAAGACAAACTGCGCCCGTAAGAGGAATTCGGGCAGACATATCAAAAACGATAGACGTCAAACCCAGCTTTCCCCATCTATCCGTGTGCAGTAAGATTTTAGCGCCCACCAAATTTGGGGATAGATTTGACGCTACTTTGTGCTACCCCCTCTCCAAACAAACACACCGTCCGGCTATAAAATGGACGTCCGCGATTCATCACAAAAATGGGTGTATTACAATAATGGTTAGTTTATTACAAAAGTGGTTTTATTACAAAAGTGGTTGGTACGTGATAACCACTTTTGTAATAAAGTTTATTGCAAAAGTGTTTGCGTACTTTCTCCAGACACTGCCACGTTTCAACTGGTGAATGAACACTTTATTCCATTGAAATACACACAAACATGTTTAGGTAAACTAGTCCCTCACCCCACCCCAATGTCCGACTATAACATGGACGTCCGTGAGTTATCACCGAAATGAGTTTATTACAATAATGGTTAGTTTATTACAAAAGTGGTTTTATTACAAAAGTGGTTGGTACGAGTTAACCACTTTTGTAATAAATTTTATTGCAAAAGTGGTTGTATTACAAAAGTACATATCACCTTGAATGTGAGGCGAGTAAGTGTCACCAGGGGCTAACAGTTCAACAACATGAGTACACACCATCCATATTATACTACCATAAAACATCCACACACACTCAACAATATAACTGAGCTAGAATTACGTACTGCCCATAGCAACAACGCGATGGTAAAAAGTGGCTTAGTTGCACTAAGGGCTAACAGTTTTGTGATGCGAGTGGAAAAGAAGTAATGTGTAACTAAACCTGAGGATTTCCTATTACGAAAATAGAGAAAACTTTTATCGTGATAAAATGTGTGACCTTTCGCACAGGTTTTCATGTCTCTAAGAAAGCCATTACAATTGTGCGCGTGATATAAATTAGAACCATGCACTAATTAACATTAAAATATTTTAAAACGTAAAATTTTAAAAAAGAGCCAAACATTACAAATAAACCATAAAAGGTGCATAGAAATCAAAACATGAAACTTTTCACACCCCGACACGTGCCAGGCATTGCACAATTATTGAAGTGTCAAAAGTTGCTAATTGCAGTCGCCAATACAACACGATTGCAAAATAACACATAATAGGAGAAAAACGCCAGAAAACGAGGAAAAGTCGATTTTGACATCAGATTTGAACAGCATTCATGAAAAGTGGAATTGATTCACATCTGAAGTACCACTGTATTCTATAACTGGCGTTTGCCGCGTCAAAAGAGATAAAAACCTATTCACGATAAAACACGAAAGATGTGAAATACTGAAACTTCTTTATTGTATATCATAAAAAGAAAAGGAAGTTGTTACTGTTGTAACGGTTTTCTCCCATTTTGAGTTATTGAGGAAACGAACAAAAGGGGTGGTTTAACAAAGCTGCTGTTTCTTTATGAAGAAGTTTGAACAAATGATATCGGTAAATGTGTAACTTGTCATAACGGTACTTGAACATATGTTTTACACGTGTTAATCTTCCGTATATACTTAATCAGTTATGAAGTATTAAACACCATTAACCACTTAATCCGAACTTTCAATAACTGACATTACAGTAGGTAAAACAAAGTGATCTTTTTATACAAGGGTCGGGCGAACTGGACGTGGGGTGCATTTAGAGGTTGTTACTTTGTTTCATATCGGTCGAAGCACCAGGTTACTTCATAGCCTGAGTTCGAAAATTCTCAGATCTGTTACTGTTTTCTGACAGTGTTATTGTTTCTCATTTTTTTTCTCAAAGTCCGAAGCTTCCCCAGCGCCGTTCGGATAGCTAAATTTCCTCAGGCCTGAGACCAAAAGATTCTCAGATGTGTTGCAGTTTTCTAACAGTGTTATTCTTTCTCATTCTTTTCACAAAGTCCGAAGTTTCCTCTTCTTCTACTCCTAGTTCGGCTATCCGAACGTTGCGACATCCCCCACTGGGATGTCGCGACGTTCGGATAGCTAAACTACCTCAGCCTGAGTAGGGCTGCACGATATTCAAAACTGAATACCGGTATCGGTATTCAAAAAAATATCGCGGTATACCGGTATATCGAAAACTGTTCAGATATATGAACACAAGTACCACAAGACTCGAGGCATCACAATCGGAACGAATTAGCACGCCTTGATGATGCGGTTCGAAACACCTTTGCACAACGCAGGCGATATCAAAATTTATTATTTTCAAAATTAATTTATCTGATTTTCCCCAAAGATTTCAACAAAACTATATCATGTGAGCCTCCATTGGAACGAGCTCAACGAGCTCGTTCCAATGAGGGCTCACATGATATAGTTTTGTTGAAATTTTTTAAAATTATTTTTCCAACTGCTGAATTTGTCTATTACGAGGGCACAAGCAGTCGATTCTTTGGATAAAGGGATAATATTATTCATTCGGGGCTACAGTTAAAAAACTCAAGACATCTTGAAAATTAAATTGTGGGTAAATAATAATGACGATAAACCGATTTTTTGTGATTACACCGGTATTCAATCGATATTGGTTTGAATACCGGTATATATCGGTTTATCGATATACGGTGCAGCCCTAAGCCTGAGAACAAAAATGTTCCGATCTATTGCATTTTTTCTGATAGTGTTATTATTTCTCATTCGTTTCACAAAGCCCGGCGTTCCTCTTCTCCTACTCCTAGTTCAGCTATTCGAACATCGCGGCGTCCCCTCTTGGGAAGCCGCGAAGTTTGGACAGCTAAACTATCTCAGCAGGAGAACAAAAATTCTTCTGAGTTTTGTTGAAGTTTTCTGACAGTGTTATTGTTCTCCATACACCCACACATGCATTTCATAACACCATCACCTTATTGAGAACAACACCTAAATAAGGTAGGTATCTGGTGATACGAAAACGACAATTTATTTACACCTTACATACAACAAAACCAACTTCAGTATTCTAATGGCTGTTCAGTCGGAAAATGTTCATTCACTTCTTTCTTCAACTTCGAATATGGTCCATATGTTCCACACAAATCATACACCAGTTGAAACTGTAAGCAGACAAAATATACAAGAAATAGCAAATTATGTCGCACTAATATCTTAAAAGAAATTGTTACAAAGTAAAATGGCTGTGCGTTTCTTGTCGTGTCACCCCAAGATGATTATAATTTACGTCAGAGCTTCCTTACTGTCAGAAATTATGCCCCTTGATCCACTCAAATTACTCCCCCTGAATTCCATATTCCACCTTCCAAAAATGCTTTAACCCTACATGGAGAAAATACTTTCTGTCTATTTCGTCCTCCACCGACAAAAATAGTATTTTCTCATTCTTTTCACAAAGTCCGAAGTTTTATCTTCCACTCCGCGTTTAGCTATCCAAGCGTCTCGGCTTCCCCACTGGGGAAGCCGAGACGCTCGGATAGCCAAACTACCCCTTCGCCCACTTCGACAAATCTCCGCTTATGTCTGTGGATCTTAGTTTGTGGGGCGCGGTGGCGTCGCGGTAACCGGTTCTCGACAGATCACCGAAGTTAAGCAACGTCGAGCGCGGTTAGTAGTTGGATGGTTGACCATTTCGGCGACTGATTCGAGCTGCCGCGTTGTGTCCTTGGGCAAGGCACTTAACCCTGATTGCCTACATGGGGGTACGATGACGCTGTGTACTGAGGCGCACTGCACGTCGAAGATGCACGTGTCTTCAACCAATCTAACCCTGCCTATGCCGCAGTGCAGAGTTCAGAATTTCCTCCACCCGTAAAACTATCACCGACATGATATGACCCTGGGTGTTAATGTGTCGTTAAATTGTAATAATAAAAAAAAAATCTCACTTTGTGATGGATTTTCGTACAACTCTCTTCTTTCTTCTATTCACCCACATTATGATTACTTAGTGACATCATTACTGCCTCATCATACAAAACTCTGCTTTAAAGCACTCCACTATTCCTGGTAACGCCAATTTCCCTGATCGCGTTCGACGAATAACTGTGAAGATTTCGATGTAAACAAACTGGTTATGCCTAGTAACAAATCAAGGGGGACAACTCTACCTTGTGTCATGACGGCCGAGATCTGAGGCCACATGTTCCTGCCAATCCAGTTCCTCACCATGCATGATTCCAATAAAGAAGGTTTGCAAAGAAATGGCATGGCTGACAATTTTCGTCATTGAAACAAATTTATAGGAAAGTTAGCTTCCCTTAATTTTCTAAAGCTGTCAGCAAATTTAACATCAGGGGTATGGTAACTTCATATGCAAATTAAAATTTGGAAGCGTTAGCGAATTTGTTTCATCGATATCGACGTGGGCATCATTTCACAAACTCTAGACATTTCCCAGTGGAGTAAAAATACAAAAGCTGGCTTTTTTACAAATTTTTCTCAATCAGATTCACTATTATTCTCTGTTGAAAGCCATATAAAAATAAGAAATTATTGATTGGTCTACACCACACCTTCACTCAAAAGTCAACCTACTTAATGAAATTATGAAATATCATGTTACTGGACCTGAAAAGCGACCTCTGGTGTTCAAAGGGTTAATAAATATTCGCAGTCAGTATTTCGCGTTCTGTAAGAATAGAGACACACGAGCTTTGATCATGCATAACTTTTTTCCCTGGTGTTAGAATCAATTCAATTTTGCGCATATATAAATATCAATATTAAATTCTTTCGCTTTCTGTCGTTATCGAATCCAACAGTAATTAGTATACACAAAGTCTCTGCTGAATTGTTGACCTAATACTTTGTCGCGCGAACTCTGGAGAGCCCAGTTCCTAGATCCGTACTTGTAGATGGAAACTGCAACAAGTTTAATATCCGCAACATTCTTTGATCAAAAGGGTCGCGCACGTTTCTGCAAATAACCCGTATTTGTCTTCATCGATACGGTCCTGTATCCAGAATTGCAGAAACGTTATTGATGACAATTATTAGCATCGACCCGTCTTAAACTGACCGCCTTTAGTTGACCACAACATACAAATTAGTTGTATCAATGTGTATAGCAAAGTACATACATAAAAGGTTGGGTGGACCAGTTTATCTTTTCCATTCGGTAGCCCAGAGGAAGGCCCGATTCATAGAATAATGAACTGTCCCTTAACCCACTGAATATTTTTAAAATATTTTTCATCAAATTTAGTCATGGCTGCTTCACAGCAGCCATGACTAGATTTGATGAAAAATTCTTCTAAATTTAACTCGGAAATTTATTGGTCAAAATGTAAATTCAGTTTACATTGGGTGATTTGGTTTTATTTATAGTGGCAATAGATTTCATTCCTGGGTGGAAATATCCGCCAGCTGCACACAAGAGGTTAATAGCAGACAGAGATCATGTTAAATATATAAGGGAAGAAGCTTCACAATTTTGTTTCAATGAAAAAGTGGGCCTGTCGTTATCAGGCGATGAACGGTGTTATGGTTTCTTGTTTATTAGCGTTTCACGACATTTTAAATAGCAAGGGCCGTGTCGTGTCGGAGACCTTTACGGTTGCCGGAAGCCGGGGTAATCGGCGAGAATCACCTAACAGCGGCAAGCAACTGTCAGACTCTAACTAACTCTGCACAAACAGCGTCAGTGACGGTTGAAGTCAAGTGCATAATCGACATGCAGTACGCCTTTGTACGCTCTATCACAACTGCTAAACACCAAGCTAAACCAAGCTGAAGGAAAATAAAGGGAAATAAAGGGTTTTGTAATATTTAAACGTTATATGTATGTTGATATATGCCAGTACATTAAAGAAAATCTATATATATATCTTGGTATAGCTTGGTATTTAGTAGGACCCTTGAGCACTGGTATCACCGTGCCCCCTCGACACGGGCAATCGCGATTAACTGACTTGTCGGAGGACACAACGCTTTTACCACTGGTCAGGATCGAACCGTCGACCTCTTAAAATCAATTGCTCAAAACACTGAGCCACTTTGATCCCAATGATGCTACGAGTCCACACACATGTCAGAATACGATTTAAGATTATTTTCATCACATAATGTTGTAATTTAACCTATCACCTAACGTAACGATCAAACTAGCCACCTAGTGACGCCAGACAGCGATTTTATCGAAAATGACGTGCCGAAATAAACAAACATAACGCCTTTTCTCCAACACCGTGTAGGAAGGTGATATTGTTCAAATCTAGCGCAGGGTGAAATTATATGTTTCAAATATTAAATACATGTTTTTCGACTCTCTCGCTCTAACAATCAGAGGTTGGACATTGTGGTTTGGCGACGAGTTATATAAGCAGTAATGCTTGCGGCCGAATTCCATCTTGTTGTTTAGTCTGTATGGCATTATTGGACATTTTACCAAATGTACATTTGTGTTGTGTTCAACTTTTTACAAATAAAATATTGTTTAAACCAACCTCTAGAGTAGTGTCTCGCAAACAATTTTAAACTATTTAACAAAGGCTGTTACCACTGAGTCTTAGAAATAAAAACATTAAGAAGACGTTTGTCACACTCTGTAGCTTAATAACATATAATTAAGTTATTGCTTGACAGTAAAAATTGATGCCTTCAAAATGAATGGTGCATTTCAATCCTTCCTACCCCCGGGTTGGGGGGGGGGGGGCTGGAGTTCAAAGCTCCGTCATTCTCCTGTTATAGATAAAGAAAGATTGACAAGATTTGCCAAGAGTCAAAATTTACGAACAAAATTTTTAGTTTCGCAATCCACACTTTCTCTTGGCTACATATGTACCATTGCTCTTCATTTGTCACTGGGCTTTTTCTGCTTGTCAAATGACAATAACTTTATTTTACGACAATCATCTATTTGACGATCAATTTATGCATTTTCTGACAGTGTTAGCCTGTGGCTACGAAAAAAGGAACAAAGGAATAATGTATCCATTGAATGAATAATGGATGAGTTATTGCTGGAGGTGTGCAGAAGATTTTCAGATTTTTTACAGGGATAATTATACCCTTCGTGGTTAAAAAGCTTCACACGGATAGCTTTTCAGTCTTCCCACTAACTCAAGAGATAATACAATAATCTGATTAACCCGTTCAAGCGCTCGTTTATCAGTTTTGTAATATGACTCAAACAGAACGCTATCCAATAGCGCCGTAGTTTGTTCATCAATTCTGACTCACAGCTAGGGCTGCACGTTATATCGATTAACCGATATATACCGGTATTCAAACCAATATCGATTGAATACCGATGTAATTACAAAAATATCGGTTTATCGTCACTATTTATTTACCCACAATTTAATTTTCAATATGTCTTGAGGTTTTTAACTGTAGCCCCGAATGAATAATATTATCCCTTCATCCAAGGAATCGTCTGCTTGTGCCCTCGTAATATACAAATTCAGCAGTTGAAAAAATAATTTTCAAAAATTTCAACAAAAATATATCATGTGACCCCCTCATTGGAACGAGCTCGTTGAGCTCGTTCCAAAGAGGGGTCACATGATTTAGTTTATTTGAAATCTGTGGGGAAAATCTAATAAATTAATTTTGAAAATAATAAATATTGATATCGTCTGCGTTGGGTAAAGGTGTTTCGAATCGCATCATCTAGGCGTGCTAATTCGTTCCGAATGTGATGTCTCGAGTCTCGATTGTGGTACTTGTGTTCATATATCTGAACAGTTTTAGATATACTGGTATACCGCGGTATTTTTTTCTGCAGCCCTTCTCACAGCAGTCTCGGCGTTTTCAATTCAATATCATATTTTTTCTCCAACGAGATATACGTCACTCATGTGCCGCGATTTTAGGCGACAGTTTTACAAACGCGCAATAAAAACTCAAATTCCTTTGCGTCTCACCATTTGAACGCATGAGATCACTTTTCCGATGCAGGAACATGGTACTTCATAGGGATCACGGTGATTCAGTAGGTAAAGATGCAGGCTGCAAGCCGAGAGGTCCTCGGTTCGAATCCCACCTGCGGCAACCGCGTTGTGTCCTTAGGTAAGACACTTAATCCCCATTCCACATATTGTTTAATTGCTATATCCACATATGTCTGTGTTATTTGTACATATTTTTAGATTTTATAATTAAAAAAATAGAAAAAAAGATGCAGGCTGCAAGCCAAGAGGTCCTCGGTTCGAATCCCACCTGTGGCAACCGCGTTGTGTCCTTGGGCAAGACACTTAATCCCGATTGCCCACGTGGGGGCATGGCGGCGTTGTGTTCTAAGGCGTACTGCACGTCGATGGTGCACTTGTCTTCAACCAATTCTAACCCTGCTAGGGTGGAGTTATTACGTTGAGGTGCTGATAGTTGCTCACCGTTGCTCGGTGGTTCTCTCCGGGTACTCCTTCTTCCTCTACCTGTAAAACTGTCCGACACGAGGTGACCCTGGCTGTCGAAAGTGTCCTTAAACCCCAATAAAACTCCAATAAAAAAATTAATAAATACTTTATTATTTCATTAAGTTGGATGACTGCTAAGTTAATATGTGAAGTAGACCAATTAATATTTTCAACGTGCAGCCCCAAGGCTGCACGTTGAAAATATTAATTCCACTACCCACAAATAATGGATGTGGACTCTTCTGATTGCTTCCATTGAACTGACATGGAGTATACCAATAGGGTTCAAGGGGTTAACACACGGACCGACCATTCTATTCAGGGAAGGTTCACAAATGCTCTAAACAACATTTTTCAATAAGCACATCTTCCAGAAACGTAAGAAAACGTGAGTTCCTGATTGTGATTCACAATTGTGGATTGTAAAATATCATTACGAGATAATATTTCCTATTCATGTTGTGAGAAAGTGTTATGTGATTTATATAATTCATTTTTGATTCACATGTCATATGTAGTAATTATTTTTAAATATCCGTCATCACATAATAAACAAAATATTACAACAGTCTATCAATATGAGTTGTCATACACTTCAAAAAATATAGGTTCTCTTTAGAACCAAAACTGGTTCTAATCTTGTCCCTGAGATGGAACCAGTTCTGTTTAAACAGTATTTATTTCAAATCAAATAAATTTATAAAGATTAACATTAAATATTAACAGAATTAAACATAAATTGAGGGGGTTTCAGTCCTAAGTTTAGAGCTCATACGAGGTTGTCTCAAATCATTATTAAGCAAAGGAGATATGAACAGTTGGCATATCGAACCAGTTTTGGTTCTATACAGAACCAAAACTGGTTCGATATGCCAACTGTTCATATCTCCTTTGTTTCAAAATGTTTGGCGACTGCGTTGAATAAGCTCCAAGTTTACTGCTGAATCTACTTTAGTTCATGTAATATTCTGTTAAAATTGAATGCTAATCTTGGTAAATTTATTTGATTTGAAATAAATACTGTTTAAACAGAACTGGTTCCATCTCAGGGACAAGATTAGAACCAGTTTTGGTTCTAAAGAGAACCTATATTTTTTGCAGTGTAGTTCGTCTCGTCGTTGACGAGACGGATCAGTCAGTTCAAGCACGACGCCAGGACTGCGCGGTCCGAACGTCACATTATTCTAGAATCAAAATACGTGCTTCCTAGACACAACTCCTTGCATGCTACTGGCGGATATTCCATGACACGAAATATCTTGCCATTAAAATAAGTCAAATTAGAGGATATATAACCAAACTTCCTCCTGTTGGTTGTAGAAAATTTTTAATCAATGATGTCTTGCATTAAATGTTTACGAATAGATTTGATGAAAAATCTTTTAAAATTACTCAGCGAGTTGAGAGTTAAATATGCATATCCATGGTACAGTGGAGCCCACTTAACTGGATATCTCTTAATTGTATATCCCTGTTAACTGAATATAATTTCCCAACACAAAACCATTTACCATACCTCCAGTACAAATTTGACCTGTTAATTGAAAAATCTTGTAACCTGTCGAGAAATTACCCTGACTCTTCCCACTTTTCCATTGTTTATAGACCTATTTGGCCTCAGTACATCTAATACAGGCATTTAATCTATTATATCTTGTTTGACAGAGCTCATGGAGCTCTGTCAAACAAGATATAATAGAATAAATGCTTAGTTTATCTCTAGAATACAGGACACTGACACTCCCTGTTAATTGAATACTCCTGTTAATTGCATAATTTTCATTGGCAAAGCAGCTATTCAATTAACAGGGTTCCACTGTATTCGCTTCATCAGATATAACAGTATAAATAGTTGAATTAGAGTTATCCGCCTTGAAAAGTGTGGTTGTCATGGCCTGGGAAACATGATCCTGTCCTCAACTTAACAAAATGTAATGTTAGTTATGGGCCTGGTTGGTATTATTCTGGGAATTGAATATGTGCTAAACAAATGCTCAACCTGAGAACTTTGAGCAATTCACACTCACCTAACATTAAATGTGATCTTTTGGAGGAATTATCAATTTTCGATGTTTCATCACTTTGTAACTGTGAATGATGGAATTAACTCATGATAACGATTTTACATGATGCGATTTTCTTGAAGTGCATTTCAGGGATTTATTTATTATGATAAGTAAACGTACTATAGAAATCTCGTACCGATTGACATCATGCATACTTATGAAGCTCGATATTGCGTACACTGTAGTTGTAAATAGTAACAGGTGGAATTTTTGCCGATTAGAAACCGAGTTGGGGTTTTGGGAAGTAAAGGAGACATCAGCATCACCAAAGAAGCTGTAAAATCCAAACAGATGGATTTTCGAACTACTCATGACTTGACCTCCGAATTTCCAACTATAGACACCCCACTCACCCCCACCCCCTGGTCGCCACGTCCCGGGTTAAGGGTTGCATCTTTGCGACAACAAAACCGAAAGGGTTAAAGCGTCATCGTATATCAGGGCATAGCACGAGCGTGTAATGAATCCACGGTAGCCATTTGAAAGGGTGCAGTCCTCTCTCAGCAAAAAGAATATATTCAATCTATTTGGAAAAGTTCTTGAGAACAATATAGTATTAAATTTAGATTTGGTTCCCTGTATAGAAAATAAGAAATAATCGGTGGACTGAAGATAAATTCGTTTGTTACTGCTGTTTACCGCATTTATACCCGACATAATCTAACCTGACTAGAAGCTTTCATCGTATACCGAAGTGCTTTGATGAAATTTACTCTCCATTCTATGGGAATTAATGAAGTGCATCCCATCGCCCGTGGTTTAAATATTTCGCCGTCTATGTCTTTTTCTCTCCTTTGTGTTCTAATAATTTAATACTGCTCGCTCTGGTGGCCTTTAATTGTATGTTCTGCACAAAACAGCCCTCGGGTCACACAATGACAACGTCTTGGTATTTTTCATTCTCGCTGGTTCAGTAATTCAATTTATTGTTTGTCAGTGTTTTCGACGTTTTTAGAACCCCACGGCACAAGTACTTAGTACTTGAACACATAGAGATTCAATCAATTATTATCAAACACGTGCACATCATCTCACCACCGAAAAATTGTCAATGATGCCTAACACGTGTATTACTTATTCGTTGGACAGTAAATGTTTCTCAAGTTCTATTTTGAAAATCATTTCTTGATCTGACGGCCGGATCTTAAAAACGTGTCCATAAAGGTCTATTTTTTGTTGGTGCGATCACTGTTGGTGAATGAATGCTAGAGTAGACAAGCCAGAAAATAAGTAGACTGTCATCTGCAAAATGAGGTTCCCAGAAGGTGAATTTAGTGATGCTACCCTGCACAGCAGGGTAGCATCACTACATTTACCCTCTGGGAACCTCCATCTGAATAAGAGTCTCAAAACTAAACAGAAAAAGGTACCCAGACAATAAATTAGCCCACTGTATGGAATAGCATCATCAAATTCACCCCCTGGGGACATCATTTTGCAAATGTCAGACGGCTTATTTTCAGGCCTAATAGTAGACCATTTTTGTGACCGAGAACTTTGCAAGCCACGTAAAGATTGTCTTGTGAGCTTGGGGTTTGATATTGATATTTCGTCTCCGAAATGTGCCCAGCAAAATGTTAAACGGACATTGCTGTTGACTTCAACAGCATTGCAACATCCATTGCACGGACTAAAAACTGCGTTCGCTCACTCCAAATAGAAGGCGCCCCTGGTTGTTGTTTCAGTAATCTTCGCCTCATATATGACAGGGGGCGCGGTGTCTCAGTGGTTGCGGAATTGAACATCAATCCGAAAGGTCCACGGTTCGGTCCACACCTGGAGTAACTGCGTTGTGTCCTTATGCAACGCACTTAATCCCGATTGGCCACGTAGAGGCACGATGACGCTGTGTGCGCGTCGATGGTGCACTTTTCTTCAACCAATGCTAACCCTGTTTTTATGGATACTTCGTTGGGAATTTGGCAGTTGCTCACTGGTTCTTTCCTGGATTCCGGCAGACCTTTAGATCAGTCTAATTTGGACACAACAGCGAATATGGATCAGCCGTATTGTGGCCTGCATGGTTGCAGAAAAAACGCCGGTATTTTCTTCTTGGCGTCTGTTTTAGCTTTCAGGTTCCCCTCTTAAAATGATAGTTTACAAACCCTTGTTATAGGTCTTCACCATTATCACTGCTTCCCACCACCCCTTGACGTAAGTTTACTCGAGAAGGTTTCTTAGTTTCGCAGTGTCGCGCCAAAGTCCAATTTGAATGTAAATTACGCATGACATTTAATAGGAAATGCCACAAACATGAATGTAATAGATCTCCAGCTTTAAGTGCATGATCGTATAAAATTTGCCAAAGAAAAGTAATTGCGTTTCTATGGCGAACTCTGTGAGTTTTTTAAATTATTTATCTGTTGCA
This sequence comes from Pictodentalium vernedei, assembly GCA_031216915.1. Classification (NCBI taxonomy): domain Eukaryota; kingdom Metazoa; phylum Mollusca; class Scaphopoda; order Dentaliida; family Dentaliidae; genus Pictodentalium; species Pictodentalium vernedei. Next base: position 32,016,509 of record CM062295.1, read on the forward strand.
TTGTTTGATTCGAATGTAAGCGCTAAGCTATATTGCAAGCATCATGGAAACCTGGCCAAACTATATATTGCCGACATTCCGAAAAACTTTGAAAAACTTTCAAACTCCGCATAATTTGGACGCAATTATCTTATTTCGGCACAGCGTTTACAGTTGTTATTTGAAAAGAATTTAAAGGCTGGTATTCCGGCTTCTCCACCCATAAAACTGTCGACGCAAGCTGACACTGGCTGTCGAAAGTGTCGTTAAGTCCCAGTAAACAAAGAAATAACAGGTATAGACAAGTTCTATAAGATTAAGAGTTGACACGATTGAAAGTTATTTGCATTTGGTTATTTTTCTTCTGTTAACAAATGATTCGTACTTCTGTCAAGCAGCTTATTTGATTATTTTTCACTCGAGTGACACAATTGTAATTTTTGTATGCATTATCTGGTGAATGTTTGGTTGAAGTGTAAAAGCACATGATATCCTGAGGCAGTTGTCGCACTATTTTTATAATAGTGTTACTGTCAACCGGTAATGAGCGAATAATTAGTCGCTCAGATGCTTGCGGCATAATTTCAATTTCTACACACGAAATTGCGCGTAATGATGAGTTCACCACGACTATTAGTTGTTGATCATATCTTATAATCCCAGGGGCGCGGTGGCTGAGTTTTTTTGTTTTTTTGTTTTTTTGTTTTTTTTTTTTTGGGGGGGGGGGGGGTTGGTGAGAGAAAGCGTGTATGGGTTTGTGGGAAACACCGCAACAGGGGCGCGCTCTAAGGACGCGCCCCTGTTGTGGTGTTTCCATCCAAACCACCAGCCATGTTCTGGCAAAACCAGAGACAACGAGTAGCGAGGACGACATAGGTCTCGCTACCCGGTGCCACACCAACAACTTTAACCGCTATGCAAAATCCTGCCGCAAAAACGCATACTGGCGAAATCCCATTCGGAAACTGGTGGTAGGTTTGGTGGCCCTGAAAAGGCTCGTTTGTTTGAAACCCGGCAACAATGCAAGTAGTCCAGACCCAAACCAAAACACCTTCAGAAGAGGATAGAGAAGGCCAATGAGGAGTTCCACTACCTTTCAGGGCGAAACGCCGCCCTGTCTGGGGTTCACTCATTGGTCAGGAAGACCAAACAAGAAACCACAGCCTACCGCGAGCAGACTACGAGCAACAGAAGACCCACATCTTTCCACTTATGGGATGCACGTCGCATCCCAAAGTGCAGAATCTTTTTCGTCGGCTGAGTTGGTAGAGGTTCAGGTTCTCGGTTCGAATCCCACATGCGGTAACCGCGTTGTGTCCTTGAGTAAGGCACTTCACTCCCATTGTCCATTTGGGGGCACGGTGGCGTTGTGTACTGTGGAGTACTGCACGTCGATGGTGCACCTATCTTCAACCAATGCTAACCCTGTTTGTGTGGAATTAGTATGTTGGGGAGCTGGCCGTTGGTCGGTAGTTCTCTTCGGGTACTCCGGCTTTCTCCACCCGTAAAACTGTCGCGGTCATGATTAACCATTGTGCAGAAATATGTGACCTTAAACACCAATAAATAAATAAATAAATGATCTTTTAAACCCACTACTTCTCAAAAGCTGTTTCTTAATCTTCTGCAAACTGATGAGGAAATATCAAATTTTTCACCCTGCCATATTGCATCATAATGCAACTGGTTATTTAACCAATTCAATCTTGTTTGACAGAGCTCATTGAGCTCTGTCAAACAAGATTAAAATAGATAAATTGGGGGTTGGATTATGGGGGGGAAATGCTATTGCATACGTAAACCATATGCATCAGTATATGTTTTTCTAAAATAAATAAATAAATAAATAAATAAATAAATAAATAAATAAATAAATACAAGTCAGTGATTTCTCGTGTGATTCATTTAGCTGAAAAGGCGCAAAATTACCAGGGGACATTTGTAGAATGTCTTGCATCAAGCTAATGATGTGGTGTAAATTGGAGAGCTTTGTCTAAGAAGACAAGAGTGTTCAGCCGAAGAACTTTATCGCAATGTAGCTTATTATCTGCACAAATCTGACCAGCGTTTGGGCAAGGCAGTTAATTCTCAAATGACCAGGTGTGGGTAGGGGGTGCACGGTGGGGCAGTGTGCTGAAGCGTACTGCACGTCAATGGTACAAATGTTTTTAGCGATGCCAATCCTGGTTACACGGGTTAGTAAATCGTACCGGTAGTTAATCGATCTGTTCGGTGGTTCTGTACCGACACTCCGGCTTCCTCCACCCTCTCGGACACGATACTCTGGCTTACTCCGCATATTAAATTGTTCGAACGATTCAACCTTAACTGTTGAAAGTGTCGTTAAAACCCAATAATACACACTAAAAACTAAAGTGTTCAAACTGACACTTTCAAGGTGTTAAACCCATTCTAACTCTTAGGGTTTGATTTTAACACTCAAAGTGCAATGCTTTAAGTACTTGGACATTACAATCGCAGGACATCTGAAACTTGAATGGATGGCACTTCCCATGTGTCTGTTATGGTGGTTCTTCCAGAATCATCCTTAATTTGATTTGCGTTTGGTGGGTACATAACTAAAAAGACACAACGCAGATGACGCGGATCAGGCTCGAGAGTTCGAGCCTGATCCGTGTCATCTGCATTGTTTCCTTTTAAGTGTCGCGACATTACACTTGTCAAGTGGTATTATTGTAACACCTGTCAAGTTCTGGGATATCTCCACTTGAACAAAGTGCTAGTTCAGCACTTAGTAGGTGTTAAATACAGCACTTCAAGTGTAGTTTTTAACACTTTAGTTTTTAGCGTGTAGCAAACATACAAGGCGAGGGGGCATTGTTCCCAGTGTAGATATATATTTTTACTCCAATTACTTCTCGCAATCAATTTTCACCGCCTCCCACCCCTCACTCCCCTCTTCCTTCGCTACCGGAAAGCCCGGGAGCGGAAGAAGAAGAAGCAGAAGAACAGCCACCACATCATATAGACGTCATCATTCAAAGAGCTCTCAAAGTAATGGAATCGGCAAAAGCAACATCCGCCAAAACTGAAGAAATTTTAAAAGAATCAAGGGAACAAGGGAATTTTCAGGACACCACGAGCATACTTCTATACCACCACCAGCCTCATCACCATCACCATGCCAACCTCCACCTAAGAAAAAGAGCCAGAAAAAAACCCAGAAGGGGATAAACCTTCTCCCTCCTTTCTTTTCCTCCTCTGCCACGCCTCGACATTATCAAAATCATACAGCCAACGAGGGTCGAAAGGGGCTTGTCTTTCATACCGTCCCTGCGCGCCTTCGGCGCGCGAAACCATTTCGTTCGTTCTCGCAATCTGATATGCATAAAATTGTCACCACTACACAGGACAAGATCGCGAATCACGGGGTTTTGAAATCATTTATTAATAAGCGTCCCTGTCCACAAGAACACTCCCTCATTTTTCTAGTTCTCCTATATAAAAAGTTCATTTATTCATGTAAGGTGAGAAAATGTCAACTAAGCCTCCATGGTTTTATTGAAGTCCTTCATCAATATCGTGAAGTTGAGCTATATTCCCTTCATATGCACTCCGAAAAAAATAAGATCGATAAAGACCAGGTGGGAATCTCTACAATCCCTACTTTATCAACCTATTCAGAAATTCCTCATACTCACGGGGCAATACTCTTGGACACAACAAATATTTTTTCATGAAAAGCCTTTACTTCCTTATGCAACATTACCCTGATTCTGTTCAGTGAACTATTGTTTCTCTGTAATTCCTGACGTAGAAAATATTTCTCGTTTCAAATCTGTATGTCTGTAGAGAACTCCACTGAATATGCAGTCTTATCCACAGGTACTCGGCACAAGCTGGGAAATCGAAAGAAAAATGATATTTGATACCATTTTTTAATCTATGCTGATGTGCCCCTGTAATGGTATATAAATATTAACAAGGTAAACAACTCGCTTTTCGAAAACGATAGCACTCATCTTCGTGTTTCCCCCCTCAAATTTGATTCACACAACGTATCCAACAGTACCCGGTATCATGCAGGTGGGGTTTGATCAACCCCTGCGTAATGTTTGGAGGAAGAACATTCCGCTTTGGAACTAAATCTTGCTCAGTTGTTCGTTCTGTGTTTCATTTTCTGGTTATATTCGGATGGAATTGGAATGTCTGTTTGTTTTATGTAACACAAAACTGGAATTAACCCTTTCAGCCCGAGCGGCCGCTTTTCCGGCCCAGAAGCATGATACGTCTTAATTTCCAAAAGTGGGATGGTTGCTTAGTGAATGTGTGGGGTAGACCAATTAATATTTTCAACGTGCAGCCCCATGGCTGCACGTTGAAAATATTAATTGGTCTACCCCCAAATAATAAATGTGGACTCTTCCAACTGCTGTCATTGAAATGATATGGAAGATGACTCCAGTGTTCAAAGCAGTAAACGCATTAAGTTTGAATTCCTTGCACAATGGCGTGCAACAAATATCTAGCACCTTCTACTTCATCGAGTTCACTCGAGGCTAGTTGCATTGAAGGACACGAATCTCTTAACCAACTGTGCGGAACAAATTCAACAAAAAATGTAATATTATCTGTAAATCTAAAATATTGAAAGAATGCATACATATTTGTGACTGCAAGCAATTGCTGCATGGCTGCACACGTGTATTGAACTGCTACAAACATGCGATTGAACAAGCGGGGGAGTTTATTATGTTAATGTGTGGCTATTTTTTATATTCATCAATAAACCCTAGAGCTTCAGTACTATGATGACAAAAAAGTGGTATTTGTCTTGGGCAGATCGAGATTGGATCGCGATATAGTTATACATCGGTAGGGCGAGATTTCATAAATGAATGCTAGCCTGAATCACGGCAAAACAAACGAAAAAGCATCTTAAAATCAGTGTTCAAGCATTTCTTTTCAGACGGGCGAGATTCTACAATGCACCGGGGAGAAGAGCGGAAAGATATTTGCTCCGCCCAAGAAGGGGTAGCATTGAAGACAAGAGCGCAGTACGCCTTAGCACACAACGCAACCGTGTCTCCACGTGGGCAGTCTGGTTTAAGTGCCTTACCCAAAGACACAACGCAGTTACCTCTGGTGGGGATCGCACCATGGGCCTTTCGATTTAAAATCCAGTGCCGTAACTAATGAGCCACCGCGCTCACACTAGCTTTTATACAGAGCTGTGATCACAAAAGCGGACGGAGAAATACGATCGGATTGCAACTCAGTACTGCAACCCAGCTGGCACGCATTTGGTTCGCCTACTGTTCTTCCGCTACCCGTCCCTCCGAAAAAGAATTGTTTTTAACCCTTTAACCAACGAATCGGCCACATCCGCCCGCGTAATATGCAAATTCAGCAGCTGAAGAAAATACTATTTTTCAAAACATTTCAACAAAACCATATCATGTGACCCCTCTTTGGAACGAGATCGTCGAGCTCGTTACAATGAGGTGTCACATGGTATGGTTGTAATTTTTTGAAAAAAAAATAAAAAATAATTTTTAAAATAATAAATTTTCATATCGTCTGCGTTGGGTAAAGGGTTAATTCACTGCGTCTTATTTTGTTTTGTTTTTAGGTTTAGCGGCACTTTCGACAGCCATGGTCTCCGCATGTCGGGCAGTTTTACGGGTGGAAAAACGGAGTACCGGGAGAGGACCACCGAGAAGCAAAGAGAACATTTTCGACTCCACAACGTACTAATTTCGAACAACCAGGGTTAGCGGCTGTTGAAGGCAAGTGCACCGTAGATGCTACCGTCCCCCCCCCCCCCCCCCCCCCCCAACATGGGCAATCGGGTTTAAGTGCATTGCCCAAGGACACAACGCAGTTACCCTGGTGGGCATTGAACCGTGGACCTTTCGGTTTGAAGGTCAATGCCCTATCCACTGAGCCACCGTACTCCCGGCTGTTTCTTAACCGTAGTCGAAAACTATAGGACATTACTCGGTGTTTCTGATGTACTTGTTTGTTGACGCTTCACGTAACATCAACGAAAGGAGGATCACAGTTGTTAATAATACTGGGACTAACTAAAATTTCATTTTTTGTCTCAAAACCTTACTTATGACCCATCATTGGAATGAACGCGACGAACTCGTTCCAATAGGGATGAGTGCTATAAGCTATTTTTTCAGACTAATACTGAACCAAAAAATCAAATTTAAATGGGGATGATTTTTAGGAGTAGCTCTAACCGATTTATTTATTTATTTATTTATTTATTTATTTATTTATTTATTTATTTATTTATTTATTGGTGTTTTACAGTTGGAGGAAGTCGGAGTACCCGGAGAGAAACACCGAGCAACGCCGAGGAACTTTCAGACTCCCCAGCGTACTAACTCCACACATGCGGGGTTAGCAGTGGATAAAGACTAGTGCACCGTCGACGTGTAGTACGCCTTAGTGCCACTGTGCCCTCGCGTGGACAATCGAGACTGAGTGCCTTGACCCAGGCCTTTAACCCTTTACCCAACACAGACGATATCAAAATTTATTATTTTAAATATCATTTTTTTCAAAAACTTTCAACGAAACCATATCATGTGACCCCTCGTTGGAACGAGCTAGACGAGCTCGTTCCACGAGGGGTCACATAATATGGTTTTGTTGAAATTTTCTGAAAAATATTTTTTCAACTGCTGAATTTGCATATTACGCGGGCGGATGCGACCGATTCGTTGGGTAAAGGCTTAAATTCTTCTCAAATAACGACGGTAAACGCTGTGCCCAAATAAGATAACTTCGCCCAAATTATGCGGAGTTTGAAACGTTTTCCAAAGTTTTTTCGGAATGACGGCAATATATAGTTTGGCCAGGTTTCACTGATGCTTGCAACATCGTTTAAAGCTTACCCTAGAATCAAACAATGCAACAGATAAATATTTTTTAAAAAAAACACAGAGTTCGCCAAAGAAAAGCAATCGGCGTCGAAAGTTGCTTTTCTTTGCCAAATTCTATACGATCATGCACTTAAAGCTTGAGATCTATTATATTAATGCTTGCTGCATTTCCGATTAAACGTCATGCGTAATTTACATTCAAATTGGACTTTGGCTCGAAACTGCGAAACTAAGAAGCCTCCTCGGGTAAACTTAAGTCAAGGGGTGGTGGGAACCAGTGAAAATGGTGAAGACCTATACAAAGGGGTTGTAAACAATCATTTTAAGAGGGGAACCTGAAACCTAAAACAGACGCCAAGAAGAAGAACATATCGGCGCTTTTTCTCCAACCATGCAGGCCACAATACGGCTGATCCATATTTGCTGTTGTGCCCAAATTAGACTGATCTAAAGGTCTGCCTTGACCAAGGACACAACGCGGTCACCCCAGGTGAGGATCGAGTCGTGAACCTTTCTGTCTGAAGTCCTACAGTACGTGGAGAGTGGATTGTAACTAAATCACCCCGCGGAGTGGAGTTGTCACCCAAGCTATAACTTTCAAATTTTGTACATATCGACAAAAAAACACAAGCAGTGTTTCAGCCAATGGACCTCCGGGTTTAACCCGGAGGTCCATTGGCTGAAACTTTGCTTGTACTGGTTATGCATTGACACAAATTTGCAATTATTGCTTGGGTGGAATCTCCACTCTGTGGGTGATTTAGTGATAATACACTCTCAACGTACTGTATGCCGTAAGTACAGTCATCTCGCTCACATTATTCCATAAAGGAACGTTAGAAAGAATAATCACCAATGGCATGAGATCCACCAATATAAATCAATAAAAAGTGGGTTATTTTTTCTCCATCACTATAAATCCGTTGAGAGTTTCCTCATTTATTGTGACTTCCCAATATGACAGAACATATTTCTTATCAACATCCTTAGAGAAAATCTTTGTCAAATCTATTTCTATTCCACAAAATCAAATCTGTCAAAATTTGAAAGTTGGAAAGGGATATTGTGTCCGTCATAGCTTGACTGCAGACAACAGCAAAATCAATCTTAAATCCTGAAATGATATTTGTCACATCCACAGTTGTTTCAGGATAAGCAAGAAGTTGCATTACTTGTAATGATAGTGGCAGTCAATAGCGTTGGTAATACAGGAGCTTGGTGGGAGTTTTCAGGGGGAGTAAAAATTTGGGCTTTATGGATCCTCGATGACTTATGGTCACCCACGACTGCCACAGGCAAAAGCAGGGAAGAGCACGAGAGGGATGTCTCCTCTCGTTGCTGTGGGTCCAGGAAACCCCCACCCCCATCCAGGAAATGTTTGGAAACTTCAAACCCATGATAGTGAATCTGTGACCCAACGTTCTTTTTAGGGAATTTAAATGAGTAAATTTTATTGGTTGCAATGAAACCCGGCTGCTTTTCTACAGTATTGGTAGGGGGCCTCAACCCGTGTGTACCTAGTCCAAACGTAAAGGCCGTACCATACCAAAAATCATATTACAGCCTTTCGGTCCCAGTTTGGACAAATGTTCATGATAATTTTTTTTTTTTTTTTTTTTATTTGGACGGAGTGCGGGGGGAGGGGGGGCGCGCAGATTATCCCTAATATCCACCTCTTTCCACCGCCCGGGCACGCCCCTAAAATATCAAAACTCAAAGCAATAGAGGCTGTATTTTAAGTCTTTCAACATTGAGCGCCCGAATAGTATCGCCCTGAAGAATATAATTTTCAGCAATGTAGACGAATCAATTGTATATCACATAGGGAGGTTTGGTCATGGTTGACAATTTCGTCATTGGAAGAGATTTACAAGGAAGTTAGCTCCCCTTAATTTCCTAAAAGCTGTCAGTAGATTTAACACTAAGGGTATGGTAGTTTCATATAAAAATTGAAATTTCGAAATTCTAGCGAATTTATATCGAATCATTTCAAAACTTCAATCCACTCTCCACGTACTGTATATAGAGGATATCTAGTGTTTTTGAGTGGATACCGAAAATTATCTCATGAGTGACCGAGACAAATGTTTATTTTTGGCGAGCGCTTGCATTTGTCTCGGTCACGAATGAGATAATTCCAGTATCCACTCAAAAACGTTTTTGATAAGAATCTGATCATTCTTATCGATAATTCCACTCGTTTCAACCTTGTATTGATGCATGGATACGCGGAAGTGATTTGATCGATACTCGGAACAGGTAGCGTCTTGCGATCTGATTCAGCTGGCGGGTTTCATACATCATTTCAGGGTGTATACGTGTTGAAATTATTACTGGAAATGATCGGTATCCACTCAAAAACATTAGATTTTCTTTTCATTATACGTTTTCATAACAAATTGATCATTTTCAGTGATAATTTGACTCGTATTCACCTTGAAGTGATGCTTTGAAAGCCGCCAATTTGATTGATACCGTGAAAGTTAAATTTTCTATATCTTCACAGTGGGGGATACGATTTCTATCTTTCCGCAATTTTTTCGATAACCTATCGTTTAGCGTATAATAAAAAGTAATATTACAATATAGGAGCAAGAATTTTACATTTTTTTCCTCAATCAGTTTGAACGTTTGACTATAATTCTCTGTTGAAAAGCATTCAAATATAAGAAAACGGTGTTTGCTCCATCTTTTGATGTTCTGTATTTTTTTCTCTTTTCATTACATTAACAGTAAGCGCGTCGCCACAGTGTCCATTCCATTAACATAAAAGTCTACGAGGCGAGATTTGCCAATTTTTCATGTGAAGCAAAAAAAACTTGAAAATTACTGTAAATTACAAATTGGACAGTTACTTAGTGTTAATAGGTGTGATACCTAGAGATATTCTTTATGACGTACAGTTAAAACTAGAAGTCCTGTCACGAACTGCGTGCTTATCTAGGCTTAATTGCACGTAGGAATTGCGCGCAATTGCCATATCGAATGGCATCGAAAGCACGGCAGGTGCTCCTGGTTTCTCATAGCAAACACATGCAATGTTTGTGCCAATGGACCTCCGGGTTACCCGGAGGTCCATTGGCTGAAACATTGCTTGTGCACAGGCAATATGTACAGAATTTGGTAACCTTACTATGGTCATAAGTCATAACGCGTAAATTAACGCGCAGATCAACGTGCTGTTTGTGCACATTTCATGACAGGAATTCTAGTTTTAACTGTATTATCTGTGAAGTGGTTACCATAAAAAACAGACAGTTTGAACGTTAGGCTATTATTCTTCTTGGAAACCCATTTAAAAATAAGAAAGCGGCATTTCACCATCTTTTGATGTTCTGTTTTTCTGACAATTATGTCAACAGTGTGCATATCGTAATATACAATGCAGACCTCTCCATTAACATAAGAGAACAGGAGGTGAGATTTGCTAGTTTTTTTCCTGAGAAGAATAAAACTACAGTAAAAACACATTCGCTAAACAAACAGCCATTAATGTGGACACTTAGTGTTTTTCAAATGAAATGACACAATCATGTTTTAGAGAGATTTAGAATGTTGGTTTCTGATCCCCCCCCCCCCCCCCCTCGTCGGTATATTCGAACCCTCGGCAACTCCGCCTGGCAATCAAGAGTCCAACACCAAAACTACTAGACCATTCCACATCGTCTAAAAACGATGGCTGAATCTAGCTTTTCCGATGAAATTCTAATGATTACTTGGTTCATCTTCCTTTCGGCAGCAGTATGAAAGTGTGGAACGTGCTGGCTACAGTATGACGAAAGTGCTGTGGATGGCCTCAGACGAAGACTGGCACGGGCTTGTGTGTGTGTTTCAAAGGACATAATAATGTGTTATAGGAATTTTGAATGTTGGTTTCTGATCCCCCGCCGGGATTCGAACCCTTGGTACCTCCGTCTGGAAATCAGGAGTCCAACACCTAAACCACTGTACCATTGCCAACCGTAATAAAAACTATGGCTGCAATCTAGCTTTTTAGGTGAAGTTCTCGTGATTACTTGAATCATCTTCCTACCGGCAGCACGATGAACGTGGTGTGGAACGTGCTGGCTACAGTACGCCGAAAGTGTTGCGGATGGCTTCAGATGAAGACTGGAACGGGCATGTGCGTGTTTGTCGGTATGATTCTGATAAATATTCCTTAACTAGTTGCTTCTAATTGCCTTGCCATAAAAAGACAAGTTTCCCTTTGTAACTTTTAATAAACGAAAACAACAGACAGCTCCGAGAGCTGTCTGTTGTTTTCATTTATTGAAAGTAACAAAAGGATACTTGTCTTTATTTTCTACTGTCATAGTATTTTCTCAACATTCACTTGCTTCTTGATTGGACCTCCTCCTTCGTCGTTCGTCTACAAAGGAGATAACTTTATCGAAAGTCGCCTTTATTGACGACATATGTTAGGGATGAGTAAGTTAATCCCTCAACCCGACAGGGCTGTAGGGTTGAATTATTGCTGACTACCCTCCCTTCCAGACTTGTGTAATGTTTCATCTTGTCATCAAATGCTACAATATTCTTTACGCAACATTACGTATGACGTGTCGAAAAGGTTAAGCAAAAAGTGGCAGTTCAGAGGTCACCATTGACTGATGAATGGGTAATGTAAGAAGAAAGTCGGTGTGATAGTAATACGGCCTGTAAGAGTAGTATTGGTAGAAGTAAAAGCCAGCAGTAATGACATATGATCTCTTCTCCAAAATCTCTCTGGGGCGGCGGAAGCTCGATAAACGTGGAGGGGCGCAAATTTACAATGCTACAATGGTTCGACCCAGTGTGAGAAAGGTTACAATCGTATATCGGTAAATGTACCATGACTCGCTATAGTCTCTCGTTTAGATGAATATGCCGCTGTCTGGTCACTGTCTTATCCGTTTCTTCTACTTCAACCATCTTCCAACCCGAAGGCCAGCCTTCGAGTTGGAAGGTAGTTGAAGTAGAAGAAAGGGACCAAAGCGGCCGATTCTTTGACTAAATATTGTTTGGATTTGCAAATAATGTCACAGGAATGCCTGTATATTGGCACGTTTGCACCCCTGGGTCCGCCGCCTCTGGAATCTCTTATCTCTGAATCGTGACAAAAGCCTAGATTCCGACCGCTTAATTTGTGCAATTGTATTCACTAATTCGGACAAATGAAAATAATGTGTACCTTGTGTTTTCTTTGCAAGAATTCTCTAAATAGCCTGAAAGCACTTGATAAAGTAGGTACAACTTTGCAATCAATGGTCACATTTGGATAAGAGATCCACTTACAGAAGTCTAGAAGACAATAGTCAGTCTATGACAAAATTTTGACCGCTATGAAGTAGTCTGACCAGCCTTTTGTCCAGTGGTTACCATCTGGATGTCTTCATCAATTGATTTTTAGTGTTTCTTCACCATTTCAGATGTCTCTCTTCGTTTCTTTACTCAAATGTTTGGGTCTTTTATCCGGATACATCTATAGCCTGGACAAGCTAAACTGCCCCAAGGCTGACTAGATTAGAAAGGTTTCAATCAGGGGTGTAGGAAGCTTATAATATTGGGGGGGGGGGGGGTTGTAAACGGGAGCTTGTAGGGGACAGCACGGTCGCCTTTGGCGGCCCGTTCTGTGTAGCCAAACCCGGAGAGAGTGCGGGAGGAGGATACCAGGAAAATTTGTGAAATATGAACTACTCATTTTCTCGCTTCTCAAGTGAAAAAATCAAGGTGTCGTTGCTGTTAATTTTTGGTGTGTATCCCTTTACCTTACATGAAAAGCAGACGACACTTGCAAAAAAAATTCTTGAATAACTATTCTTTTCATTTTTTGTCTCCAAAACATAGGTTATGACCCCTCATTGGAACGAGCTCGACGAGCTAGTTACAATGAGGGGTCATAACCTACGTTTTGGAGACAAAAAATGAAAATTAATTGGCGATTTTTGAGATAACGCTGGCCGGTTTTGGAAGTTACGTTGGGTAAAGGGTTAATTGAGGATGTATGACAGAGAGGAAGATGTTAACCTGTTGAGCGTCAAATCAGTCAGTGACATCGTTCCAACTTTTTTGTGCACTGCAAATGGTGTAGATCATACAGTTTTTATGTGCGCCTGTATGATGCAGAATATGCAGTGGTTATTTTCGAGTAGATACTAGATATGATTTATAAAGGGTTTTTTTGACGGGGGTGGGGGTGTGGGGGGGGGGTAAATACCCCCCCCCCCCGCCCCGGTTCCTACGCCACTGGTTTCAATGAACTTCGAAAACCCATCCCTGGTTTTTATCGTCATGGAAATCGACTTTCGATAAAGTTATTTCCCTTGCAATTAAAAGCTGAGCAAGCAAGGTCCAATTAAGAAGCAAGTTACTGTCGAGGTGACACTTGTGACATCAACAGAAAATGAAGCATACTTAAAATGAACAAACGGCGACTTGGCTTTTTATAGCAAGGCAGTTAGAAGCAACTAGTTCACAGATAATCCGTCATTAACCCTTTACCTAATGCAGACGATTTCAAAATTTATTATTTTAAATATCATTTTAAACATTTTTTCAAAATACTTCAATAAAATCATATCATTTGACCCCTCTTTGGAACGAGCTCAACGAGCTCGTTCCAAAGAGGGGTCACATGATATGGTTTGGTTAAAATTTTTCGAAAAATAATATTTTTCAGCTGTTGAATTTGCATATTACGTGGGCGGATGCGGGCGATTCGTTGGGTAAAGGATTAAGCATATCTGTCTGTATCACACGTAGCAACACTTAGAGTCCATTTTGACTGTGTTTAGCGAATGTGTTTATACAGTAATTTGCAAGATTATATTTTTCCCAGGAAAAAAAATTGTTAATCTCACCTGTCAGACTTTTAAATTAACAGAAGGGACAGTGTCTGTATTATATTCCACGACCCGTGCACCGTTGATATAATGAATATAAAAACGTTGCAGAACATCGAAAGATGGTGAATATTTTTAAATGGAATAAAAGTCAAACTGATTGGGAAACGAATTGTAAAAAAACAGCTGTATTTTCATACTACCCTACAGGAAAATGCCTGAAGTTTGTGAAATGGTGCGCTAACAGTTTGAAATTTCAATTTTTATATGAAATTCTCATACTCTTTGCGTGGAAGTTATTGACAGCTTTAAAAAACCAAGGGGAGCTAACTTTTCTGTAAATCGCAATCAGTGACGAAAATTGTCAGCCATGCACTCTTGTTCCATAATAAGTTAATAGCATGCTATTCAAAAAAAGTAGGGGATATCCAAACTGATGTTGATATTTTCGGAAAATGATATTGGATACGCGTGATTGGACACTTCAATATGTTACTAAGTTTAGTGTGGATCGCGAATGTCACCGGCCCACGAAAACGCCGCGTTAATGTCTGTGGGGTACGTTTTGAAATTTTCATTTGTACTGGAAGGGTTTTTTCGGAGGTCTGGTCGTTCTTTTATTGGTATAAACTCGTTCATCAATAGCTTCTGGTCGATACGTAACTTTTGAGGTATGCGTTTGGAAGTTGGCAACAGAATGAGTGGCTAAAATTCTCAACGTTACTCAATCGGTGATTAGCAGGTCGTGGTCACGCTACCGTCAGAAGGCAATGTTGATGATACACGTCGGTCAGGTCGTCCAAGGGCGACAACTGCTGGATCGTTTCATCCGAACCACAGCATTACGTAACCGCCACGAGTGCTTCAGAAATTGGACAGCAGCTGCACCGAGTGACAGATGTGCGATTCAGAGGTCAGACTATCCAAAATCGCTCACACAGCTGGAATTTCTACGCTCGACGACCTCGAATAATTCCACGTTTGACTGAACGTCACATCGAAGCAAGGCGTAATTGATGTGGAGCACGACAGCGCTGGGACAATCGTCGGTGGAGCAACGTCATGTTTTCCGATGAATCGAGGTTCACTCGACTTCCGTGACAGGAGGAAAGAACGATACCATGACGTAACCGTTAGGCAGCACGATTGTTTGGGTAGGGGATCAGTTACGGTGTGGAGAGGCATAGCCATGGCAAGCAGAACAGCATTGCGTGCCATCAAAGGGCATGTCACAGGGCAGTACTACCGTGACAACATGTTAGCAGCTCATGTGGTGCCATTTGGTGTCATTTTCCAGCATGACAATGCAAGAGCACACAGGGCCAGTGTCGCTACAGAGTTTCTGCAGAAGCAGAACATCACCACAGTGCCTTGGCCAGAACTAAGTGCAGACCTTTCACCAATCGAGCACGTCTGGGATATGCTGAGCAAGCGGCTACGACAACGCCAACAGCCCCCATCCAATGTCCGGAAACTCGCCGCTGCATTGCAGGAAGAATGGAATAACATCAGTTTAGCTGATATTGGACGTTTGGTGGGGAGTATGCCACGTCGGATCCGCGCGTGTCTCGCGAACCGAGGAGGATTTACAAGGTATTGAGGTCTTGAATGACTAAATGTGATAAATTCTCTGACTGACCTTCCATGTCTTCTACAGCTCAGTGCGTGGAATGTGTGCTTAGCAGACATCCAACTATCGCTGAAATCATTCACCAGATGTCACTGTGCAATGCGTCAACTGTCTTTTTGATGAAAATATAAATATATTTCTTCATATATCTCACTTTTATCAAACATCTCCTTTTTTGAATAGTACAGATGGATTCCTGTTTCGATCTTACGTCTTTATCAATTTAGCACTGAAACATTAAATGTGAGAAACTCCTGGTATGGTATAGGCCAATCAGATCGGTCTTCGCACTGACGTGGTTAAATATGTGAGCTTTGACAGTACATATCTTATTTCCACTGTTTTGCTAGTAATGTCAGCAGAACAGAAACAACTTGGAAGATAAGCCTTTCTACGTCAGTTTTTGATAGGTATTGGATTGCCTATTATCGATTTTCGTTCAGCTTCAGAAACCAGGTCACTCGTGTGCTTTTTGGATGATGTACAACATTGAAATAATTGAGTTCTACTTTGGTAATAAAAAAGTATATCTAACGAGATTTTTATATAGATTTATTGTGATTGAAATTGACTTGGCGTTACTAAAGTCATATAGTTTAATAAATCGAATTATTTAGTGTGCGGTTTTCATTATCCGTCTGAAAAGATGTGAAATCAATATTCGAAAACCATTTGCAACCGGAGGCGTCGGATGCACAAAAGAGAAAGGGGGTGGAAGAGAAAGTTACTGTGCAAGATCTTTAGCGATGATGAGAAAGATATACATGCAGGAGGACACTTCGTCTAGTGCTTTCCCAGTTGTGCAGCCTGTGACACAATGGACACGGGCGTGGCTAGAGGTTTCCGATTGGGGGTGGAGGAGGGTGTAGGGTAGTGAATGTCCAACTAGGGGAAGGACCGGGAGGGGGACCCCCGGTCCCTCCCCAGTTGGAAATTCACTACCGAGAAACATTTTGAAAATGAAGCTATGAAAGAGCTATGAAAGAGGGTATAAAATTGATTCTAGTAACTGAAATGCCAACACATTTATGATGAAATTATCGGGTTATTATTATTTGGTATTATTCTGGGAATTGAATATGTGCTAAACAGATCAAGGCTGAGACTTTCAACAATTCACACTGTCCTAACATTAAATCAGATCTTATGTAGGAATGATCAATTTTCGATGTTTCATCATTTTGTTACCGTGAATGATGGAATTAACTCAGGATAACGATTTTACATGATGTGATTTTTTTTGAAGTGCATTTTGAGGATTTTTGTTATTACGATAAATAAACGTACTATAGAAATCTCGTACTGATTGACGTCATGCATATTATGAAGCTCGATATTGCGTACGCTGTAGTTTTAAAAAGTATCAGCTGGAATTGTTGCCGATTTGAAACCGAGTTAGAATTTTTGGAAGTAAAGGAGACATCAGCATTACCAAAGAAGCTCTAAAATCTAGACAGATGGAATTTCCAACTACTCATGACTTGCCTTCCGAATTTCCAACTATAGGGAATTTTTGCCAGGATTGGGGGATGCAAAACATTGTATAGAGACCTCTACTGTGACCATCTGGCATTTAAGTTAGTTCGTCCCCTAACAATTCGAACAGCATTTGAGGCCTAACAACCTGAATTAAGAGAGTTAATGCTCATTTATTGATGAGATTGTTGGTATATAGAGGATATGGAATGGGTGTTTTGGTCATACTCTATTTATGAAAGAGTCTAACAATTTTCCGTTTTGCCGATCCTAAAATTCATACACGAGTTTCATAAATAGAGTATGACAAAACACGAATTTCATATTGTGTTTATCATATGACATCACAGTTACCCAAAACACATCTTTTAGATAGAAAAGATGGGTTAAAGCATGAAATTTCACACTGAACATCACGCATTTGACAGTGACGCGTCACAGCTGCACGCCAGGGCTCAAAATAAGCGGTGTCGCGTCGTTTTGTGCTATGCAAAACTTGCAAAAAGCTACACAATGTCCAGTAATGTATAGCATTTTGCGATACAAGATAACCAACTGCAGCCTATTAGGCTGCAGTTGATTATCTTGTATCGCAAAAATGTAAATGAAAATTTGCAAACAAATTTGAAAACTCGCTTACTGATGCTTTACTTCTGATTGTGGAACATTCCAGGCATAACTCAGATTAACTCTCCATCAAGCATCATTAGCAACTTCATATGTAAGATGAATTCTATTGGTTTACATTCTTCCTGTTTTTACAACATTTTGCATAAAATGTCCATTAAAAATAACTTCAAGCCCATCAAATTAAAAATCCCAACTTCCATTTTGAGAACTCTATTAAACATACAAGACGCCATTTGAAAATATCCAAGCCCATGCAACCCTTAAAGGCAGTTCAGTTAAAAAAAACATAGTAAATGTTTCATGTGTTGCAGATCATTTGGAAATGCCCAGAAATGGATGCAAACTATTCTATCTACTTAGAAGAATTCAATATAAAACAGCATAACATAACTCTGGTATACAAAAATAGCTATGTAATTTTTACAAAATGCTATTCATTTTTTTGAAATGTGTAGCATTTTGCTACGTAAAGTAAAAAAGTTATTTTGAGCACTGCTGCACGCAGGCATACGTCAGAACCGCGGCAAAATATAGTTCCAAAATTCGGCATTATAAATACTAATTATCAAGTATTTGTACATTTCTTATCATTAGGATTTTAGTGAATGTTTATAATAAATAAAGTCAGGTGACGTATCTTTGTTGATGTTTTGAACTAGTTCTATTTACACGCGCATTAATTTGACACAGATCTTTTCGGGGATAATCAATCAGAAAGCGTGTTTATTTTTTTTAAATGACCAATCAAATCAGCTGACGGTGTTATGAAGCACTAATTAATATTTATTGAAAGTATGAAACGGTAATAAGCCGAGAAAACGGAGAAGTGATATAATAATAATAATGATGCAATGTTAACCCTTTAACCGACGAATCGCCCGCACCTTCCGCGTAATACGCAAATTCAGCAGCTGAAAACTATTATTTTTCGAACAATTTCAACAAAACCATATCATGTGACCCCTCTTTGGAACGCGCTCGTCGAGCTCGTTCCAAAGAGGGGTCACATGATATGGTTTTGTTTAAATATTTTGAAAAAAATTTAAAAAATGATATTTAAAATAATATATTTTGATATCGTCCGCGTTGGGTAAAGGTTTAATGTCCAGAATCCACCACAGTGCTCTCTGGCTTACATTATTACCCCGTATCGTAGGCCCACACACCCTCTGTTCATTCCATGACATTCTCAGCTCAACTCAACGGAGCACTCTGCCGGCACTCCACAGACGGGCACGCAAGGCAAGCGTCTCAACGGGTCCCTATTTTACACCCAGGTACGGTGGGGATTGCGAAGTACTGGTGAACATTCCCAACGTTCACAGCTAGCACAAGATTCAACGTTGCCGAGTCACACACGCAAACGTCGCTGATCGTACACTAGCCACTACTACGGGAAGCGGGGCGCGGTGGCGTTGCGGTAACCGGTTCTCGTCAGATCACCAAAGTTAAGCAACGTCGAGTCCGGTTAATCCTCGGATGGGAGACCGTCTGGGCGATCGATTCGGACTCCCGCGTTGTGTCCTTGGGCAAGGTACTTAACCCCGATTGTCAACATGGGGGCACGATGACGCCGTGTACTAAGGCGTACTGCACGTTGATGGTGCGCATGTCTTCAACCAATCTAACCCTGCCTGTGGTACAGTGCAGAGTTACGAGGGGAGCTGGCGGCTGCTCGTCGCTGCTCGGTGGTTCTCTCCGGGTACTCCAGCTTCCTCCACCCATAAAACTGCCACGGTCATGATTAGCCATTGTGTATAAGTATGTGACCTTAAAACACCGATAAATAAATAAATAAATAAATAAATAAATAAATAAATAAATAAATAAATAAATAAATAAATAAATATGGGAAGCACACGAATCAATCACTCAGTAGTCACTCATCTAACGATTAACCGGGCTCGACGTTGCTTAACTTCGGTGATCTAACAAGAAGCAGTCTCGCTTCGCCAGTGCTCCCCAACGTTTGGCAGCGTAGGGAGAGGGTAGATTAGCCTCTTGGGTGGCACACGACTTGAAAGTGAATCTAAACTCTTGTCGTGTGATAAGCATAGACGGCTGCGATAATACTCCGGAGGCAGTGTATTAACGCAGAGGCTATGGATGGGGACAGGTGCTGCAGCGCGTGCCCTCTTCCGCAAGGAACGCTCTAGTTGAAAAAGTAAATAAATGCATATTATATATAAAATTAATGACGAGAGTACAAGGAACTTGTATATATTCACTTTTCACGAAGTAAGTATTTCAATGGCAAAAGTAAGGAATTTCACAAATCACGATTAATTCCTATAACAGGGTTTCAAATAAATGACTTCAGACAGGGAGAAAGCACATTTGCCCATTTCGTCCGTGATGTAATACAAACGCCCCAAGAAAATGCATGAAAAAGAAATAAACTTCCATTTGAAAATACCATGAGGGAAATCAGTCGCATGACGGTTTGTAACCATGTAAGACAAATCGTGAACTTGGGCAAAATGCTGTTTTCATAGATTTAAGAACTGCAGAAACGGTCACTATTTTCTCAAATCTGCAAGGCAGTGGAATAGAAAACTCTCAATACATTCACAGGGGTAAGATACATTAAAAATGCCATTACTGTGAGATAAAGTCGAAATTGCAGGAAAACTTTTCAATTTCCTTAATATCCAGGGATTCCATTTTAGAAATGGATCATTACGCTTCGGTTTCGTAATATTATAATTTGTTTGTTGTCGATACGTGAAATATTAAACTAGATAAATAGGTTTCACGTAAACATATATCCATATTAATGGTAATCCCTATAACTGTGTTTGTAAGAAAATATCATTTGCTTGACGGCCGAACTATAAATATCAAAGAACTTCCTGTTTCCATGTCGATGTTTGTCTGCTACCCAAAACATTTCAAAATAAGAGAACAACAACGCTTTTAGCTGTCCATCCGCAGTGAACATGGGAACATCGTAACATTAACTTTCTTTGCCGCGCAATTATATTCGGTGTCAAATTAATCTCAACCGATTTTAAGGCTCATGCCTTGTAATATGAAATCGATACCGCCAAAATCGCATGTCAACATTATATTCACAACATCGACATTTCCTTGTGGTTAGAAACGTTAGAATGCCGAAATGAGGCCCGGATGCTTATGGAATTACAGATAAATGAAATCATTAACCGAAAGAATCGTGGGTTTGTCCACGCCTTTCATTGACTGCCTATCAATTTGGATTCAATCGCCAATAAAGCTATTATTGTTGAAACATCGAACGGTTCTGATAAAGTCCACCTTTCCAGAGACGTACTACTGGAGGACGATAGTTTCAAAACAAATTATGCAAAGTAAAACATAGAATGAACAATCACACACTCTAAACCTAATCAGTTGGTCGATGCAATATTTTTTTTATTTCAGCATTTAAATGGCAGTTGTCAAAACTAAATACCAGAAATGGCCCACGTGATGCCAAACAGTGGCGGCGCCATGGGGGGGGGGGTATGGAGGGGTACTTACCCCTCCACTTTTTTCGCCAAGCGCAGTAAAAAAAATACTATCATTTTAATTTTTGTATTGAACGTTGCGGTGTAATAGTGGGTATGCTTAATTCCATATTCCCAAGTGCACTAAATCAGAGAAGTTTTTAAATTATGTGTGTGTGTGTGCCCCCCTCCCCCCCCCCCCCCCCCACACACACACATTTGCTGCAAACAACAAACAAGAGTCGAGGTCCCAAATTGCAACAAGACGTGCCGCGTTCAAACGGTCTGAAACATACCGCTTAAGAGTATTCGATGAATGCTAGAATCGAGAGCGTGCAACGCATCCGTTTGGAATGCAGCCTACTTTCATTTTCGATTTGAGTGTCGTTTGGTGCTTTGTGCTCGCACTTTACAACAGCGTTCTTCCGTTAAAATGTCACCATGTACGACGTTTTCTATAACTGAAAGACCTAACCAGTAAGTTTCAAAAGGATAAAACTGTTTCAATTTAATTGTCTGAGAATGCTCCAGAGAACACCATTTACAACGTAAGTTTTAAAAATTTTCTCAACTTCGGGAGGGTTTTTTTAAAACTTACGCGCGGCGGGCAATACCCAACTCACTTCTGTAACTCTGGCGCCGCCACTGATGCCAAATAAAAAATTAGGCTCTGTTTTTTCCTTAGCTTTTCAGTGAATAATTTTTGTGAAATTGCTAAGAATATTAAATCATCTTCAACAGAATTATGAGGAATAATTACTACAAAATGTTCATATAACGTATTCTTCATTTTTCATTCGTGACGTCACATGTGTCTCCACACCTGTTGCTCTGAACTGGACGGAGCTGACTCCTGCTGAACTTTGCTGATCAAAACAAAAATAAAACAAAATGGCAGCATTTGGGAATTGTAGACACCATGGATTTAAATTAGTCTTACTGACCATTCCTCTTTTGTACGATTAAAAGATTTCTCCGAGTCTACACTAGAACGATTGCTAAAGATAATCACCCAGTTATTTTAAGGTAGTTTATTGTCAAAATTTTGGTCTTTTACTTATGCCATAGCACACTTTCAGGCAGTACTCTCAACCACCCTACAGACAGCAGTTTTATAGCAAATTACAGTTTCTACATGTTCAATGTTTCTTTCCAAACATTTTGGTATACACTGCAAAAAATATAGGTTCTCTTTAGAACCAAAACTGGTTCTAATCTTGTCCCTGAGATGGAACTAGTTCTGTTTAAGCAGTATTTATTTCAAATCAAATAAATTTACGAAGATTAGCATTCAATTTTAACAGAATATTACATGAACTGAAGTAGATTCAGCAGTAAACTTGGAGCTTATTCAACGCAGTCGAAACAAAGGAGATATGAACAGTTGGCATATCGAACCAGTTTTGGTTCTGAAGAGAACCAAAACTGGTTCGATATGCCAACTGTTCATATCTCCTTTGCTTAATAATGATTTGAGACAACCTCGTTTAGCTCTAAACTTATGGCTGAAACCCCCTCAATTTATGTTTAATTCTGTTAATATTTAATGTTAAATCTTCATAAATTGATTTGATTTGAAATAAATACTGTTTAGACAGAACTGGTTCCATCTCAGGGACAAGATTAGAACCAGTTGTGGTTCTAAAGAGAACCTATATTTTTTGCAGTGTATAATTTACTGAGGTTATTTCTTTCTAGCCATTTTTCCCAAAGTTAGGTTGGACCACCCCATAAAGCAATGAGCTACCGCGCTTCCAGACGAAGGGATAAGTTATACAACTTAATTTTATACACACTCGTTTTAACTGACAGAAAATGTGCCCCACCATTATATGATGAATCCTAATACACAGTAATATATCACACTCCCAGCTTGTGGAATTAATTTAATAACAGTAAAGAAGATTTTGTTCTCTCAAAATAATTTTCCAACCCATCTTTTAGGAATTAGATTAGAGAGAAATTAGATTGAACAGAAACAACAGGGTTGTTCTCTTTCTTGCGTTGAACTCATATTTCGTTAATTAATAACGCTACATTTGATTTCCGTCATTGATACTTTGGTTGTAGGCATGTAAAACTGTTATGTTTGCAGTCTATGGAAACTAGTATTTTGAATGGTTGATGCAGTGTGTATTTCGAATAGTACTATACAATAACGTTAATTCTAGAAATAGACTTCTCATTTAGCCGAGAATATGTATGTTTGTCTTATATTAAGCGATAAAATTAAATACCATCTCATCATGTGCTCCATCCGTACGCTGTTGTAAATTACTTGCGTCACTATACTAACCTGTAATAACGAGACACGCACATGGTATAAATAGATAAACCTCCGGCACAAATACATGTAAATGTGAGTGGGAAGGTGTGTGTTGGGGAGGGAGGGAGAGAAAGAGGCTGTGTATCTGTGTATGTGTGTGGGGGGGGGGGGGCTAATTTTCCAGACTTTGTGAGAACCTAGACAATACGTCTCCAGAGTTCCAATGTGTTCTAAGTGCCTACTGGCACATACAGTACGTGGAGAGTGTATTATCACTAAATCACCCGCAGAGTGGAGATTCCACCAAAGCAATAATTGCAAATTTGTTACAAGGCATAAGAAGCACAAGCAAAGTTTCAGCCAATGGACCTCCAGGTTAAACCCGGAGGTCCATTGGCTGAAACACTGCTTAATTTTTTATCGATATGTTCAAAATTTGAAAGTTATAGTTTGGGTGATAACACCACCCCGCGGGTGATTTAGTTACAATCCACTCTCCACGTACTGTAGAACACATTGGAACTCAGGGGACGATTATTATAGTTTTTGCGTCCCCACAAGAATTTCCTTTGTTTTCTCCAGGTGCTTTAAAAAAACAATGGGCTGGAGTTTGTATTCCCGATTTTGTGGGGACTTGTTATGTTTGTCGCCGAGAACAAAAGAAGAAAACAACAAATCCTCCTCAAAATGTTCACCACGCTTTGTCAATGACTGCTGTAACTCACAACGAGGGGTGTAGCGTTTAGATTTAAGAACAACGAAGGGGGCAAACAGATAGCTCGCTATCTAATGTAAACTAGAGTCTGCGTGTGCGGGTACAAGTTGTTTGTGTGTTTATTGGGTTTCGGTATTTTGTATGCGGTATGTGGCCGCTAGGCTGTATTTGTACGTGGGTATGGACAGGTAGCTGAGAACAACTGAGAACCAGAACAACAAATGTTTGGTCCACGGAACAGTTTTTTTTGTGTCACCCGTCCACCCATTGTGTGTCCGAAGTCAATGTTTCGATCAGAAAACATGGGAAGAGCGGGATTCTCGTTTACATGGAGACATACAGCTGTGTGTGAGAGAGAGACTGGGAGTGGTGGGCCAGAAATGATGAGTTATCATCCAGATGATCAGCCGACACTCAGAAAATGCATCTAAATCTAAACCTTTTAAACTCATATCTCACAACCGTAAAACCACCTCCGCATTGGAGATACTTTGCCTCCTCCTACAATTGTATTTTCTAAAATTGTACTTTCTTGTTATGATTTAATTGGGTTGAAATGAACCATTAGCATTTTCAGAGATGTGGCAATTTGCCATTTGGCAAATTGCCATATTTTTTAAAATGCTAATGATTCATTTAAGTCAATTATATCAACGGGTAGAAAATACAATTCTAGAAAATACAATTGTAATAGTTTTGTTGTATTGGAGATATCAGTGAAAAACGTTTATTCATTACTCATCGGGACAAGGAGACGGCACTTACCTAAGAACACTTTCTTGAACAACTAACACTTTTCTGTTTTTGTCTCTGTGATGTACTCTGGCACTGACGGTCCGGATCATACCGATGATCAGACGAGGGAGTCCGGAAGTCTGAGCACTGGTTTCTGGTCAAGTGTCGTCTGCCTGAAACAGTCAGACGACACTTGGCCAGAAACATCGGCTAGTCTAAAAGTATTTCGTAATATGTGGTGTTCAATTGATTCACTCTTTATTTCCCAGACATCTACGAAATACTAAAATCCTCATTTCTACCTTTGTGGTCTGAGAACAGGTGCATGATCAACTGCCCAACACAAAACGTCCAAATAAATGTAAAACTATTCTGACAGCGGTTCCAAGTCAACTCTTGGATAGTTACAGAGGCAAGCAAGACATGACCCGAAACTAAAGCCAACCAATAGTATGGCACACTATTACGCAATTGAAACTCAAAACTGCCCATTGCTGTGTTCAGTATCAAAGGAGGTACATTTGACAGGGTTTTAACTGATAATAAATTATCAACTGAATAAAATTATTAATAATAATAATAATAATTACTATTATTAATTAATAATTAATAATATATTAAATACCAATGTCCATAAAAAACAGGTAAACCAAAATTTTAACACCCACACCCAGTCCCCCCCCCCCCCCCCCCCCCCCACAAAGGTTTCTAAGCGTTCTGCAAACATCTTTGAGTCCAATTATTTCCAGCATTTGCTGGACACATTCATTCGTTGATGTCACAGTTCATAACATTTTTCGGGCCTACATCGCCTCGTCGTTGCAACTCATCTCTTCTTGGTTCACGTGACTTACCTCGTTTTCGTTGTCGTGCCTTTGCGTTAACCTTCTCTCAGATAGGCCCATGCGAATCTCAAACTATCGGAGCGAATCGAAAATCGAATCTAAACAAGCAGAGGATTTCGTATCGATTACAATTGAATCGAGAATCAATTCGCAATATTTTTCTAGAAGTCGAACATGGTAGATATTGCATCTTCTTACAAGTGTGGAATATGGAAAAGTATTGTATATTGCGGAAATGGAATGAGTGTTTTTGTCACACGATATTTATGCAAGGAGTCTAAGAATTTTCCGTTTTGCCTCGCCTTGGCGAGGCAAAACGGAAAATTCGTACACGAGTTTCATAAATATCGTGTGACGAAAACACGAATTTGATATTCTGTATATCATATGACACCACAGTTACCAAAAACACATCTTTTAGATAGAAAAGAATGGTTAAAGAATGGAATTTCACCTTCAACGTCATGTATTTGAATGTGACGCCTCACAGCTGTGCGCACGTCATACGTCATAAATCAATATAACATTAGTCCAAGATCAGTAAGTTGATGTTTTGAAATTGCCCAATCAGAAAGCGTTCTTTTGAAACTGACTAATGAAATCAATTGAAGGTGTAATGAAGCACTAATTAATATTTATTGAAAATATGAAACGGTAATAAGGCGAAAAAGTCATATGATAAAGTCAGTTACTGAAATTAACCCACTCAAGAGCAATCACCTTTTTGTTTGCTCGCGTCAGTCAAACATGCGGAATACTGTTCACACACAGAGTAACGCGGCTTTTGATTTCTGCTTCAGAGCAAATGACAACTCGAAGTGATCGTCTTCAATGTATACAACTCTAGTAATGAACCCTTTTATTGCCACGCCTACTTTATCCATATATGGATGACTTCTATTTACGCCTGTATGCGAGGAAATTTAATAAAATTAATGATATACTTAAAACTCTACCATCTGTTTAATTGCTGGAAAGGGCTCTCTGTGCCCCTTCCAACAATTAAGCAGCCGGTAGGTTTGATCTGCGAATGCCAGAACGTACAGATAATCATCGTAAAAAAGTTGACAATAGTCGCTTTCAGCAGCGTAATTGTTAAAAGTCGGTTCTTTCTTTGCAATTGTATCCATCTCGATTGACGAGTTAGTCTTTAATTAATTTTAAATTTCATTATTTTGTCACACGTTGACATCCCACTGCCTTTACCGGGTATGATGTGAGAATACTTCGGGACTTGCTTATTCCAACGTTACGTCGGGGTAACATACGTGATTTTAATTTAAACTTACCTTTCCATGTGATGATTTCAAATACCTTTACATACGTATTACAGTTAAAACTAGAAGTCCTGTCACGAACTGTGCACTTATCTAGGCTTAATTGCGCGTAGGAATTGCGCGCAGTTGCCATATCGAATGACATCCAAAGCACGGCAGGTTCTCCAGGTTACTCATAGAAAACACAGGCAATGCTTCTGCCAATGGACCTCCGGGTTACCCGGAGGTCCATTGGCTGAAACATTGCTTGTGCACAGGCCATATGTACACAATTTGATAGACTTACTATGGTCATAACGCGTAGATTAACGCGCAGATCGACGTGCTATATGTGCGCATTTCATGACAGGACTTCTAGTTTTAACTGTATCTATTTGATCATCATTAGGAATCGGCATGTGGGTTACAATACTAAATCTGACGTAGCGCATTATAATTATCTCTCTTTGCTTTGTTTCCCTTAATTATTTACACCACCATTATCTCACAACCTGCTACTGTTTCATACCGATTGTTAAGAAACATTATATCCTTTGGACATAATGGACTAAGAGAAAAATTATTTCCATTATTCATTTAATCTCAGATATAATATTTAGAAAAGTTCCTCTTAGACATTTCGACCCCTGGGTTCCAATGTGTTCTATGTGCCAGTAGGCACATAGAACACATTGGAACTCAGGGGACGATTTGATGATAAAGAGAATTTCGTTAAGACTTAAGAACTGGGGCCAAAGAGGTTGCTTCTTATTGCCATCTGTTTTTTAAATTGTTTTTCATTGTAGTCCGGCTGCCGTAGAGAGTAACGTTTCAGTGACGTAAATAGGAGTTTCTTTGGTCGTTTCTGGGGTAACGTTTTGAACCGAATCTGAATGATGCCAATCTGTAAACCTTGGGCAACTCGATATATTTAAGGTGGTGTCCAAGATGGTCGCCAAAAATCACTATTTTCATAAACTCGTTCATATATCACAATGAAACTTACACATTGTATGTTTCACCACTAGATCGACCTACCAGGGGCAAGGTCACAGATAGAGATGACATAATGAAACTTACACAACATATGTACCATCAATAAGCGGTGTACCGTGTATCAAATTCACAAACAACATCCCAGGTCAAGGTAATAAATACAGATCAATCTACGTGGAATGCAGTGGCGTAGGGGATGGCCCCCGTCTTGAAGGACGTCCCAACGCTGGAAGAAAGAGGGAAAGGGAGAGAGAGAGCGAGACTGTGTACCAAATACACATAATTTCAAACTCTCACTTCCACACGACGTACTCTTTGTAGTCTAAGTATTATTCTTTTAACCCTTTACCTAACGTAACGGCCAAAACGGGCAGCGGTATTCTCAAAAACTGCCAATTAATTTTCATTATTTTTTTCATTTTTTATCTCCAAAACATAGGTTATGACCCCTCGTTGGAACGAGCCCTATGTTTTTGAGACACAAAATGAAAAAATTAGTTATTCAAGAATTATTTTTGCAAGTGTCGTCTGCTTTTCAGGTTAGGTAAAGGGTTAAGTGAACGCTACATCATTGTAACTGATAGGGGTGAGAAATGAACAATAAACATACATGGTGTCTTTCAAGTCACACATGTTGGGCGTGCATGTGTGTATCGCTGGATGGTGGGGGTGAAACTTGAAACATGTAATGAAAAAATCTACAGAGGCGTACTTTTAGAATCGATCCTATAGGCTATACCTTCATTTAATTTATGGAGTATGTACTACGTGATATCCTTATGCTGTGCACGGTAACAACACTAAATTTGCTCCCGTTTTAAAGGCAACCACTATTATGAAAGGGCCCCCGTCTCTCTGTCGTGGGGGGGGGGGGGGGGATTTTTCGGTGCGCCACTGGTGGAATGAGCATTCGCAAATGTTTCGAGTCGAGTCCAAGACATTTTAGTGGAAGTAGAACGCAAAAGAAACGTACATTATATATGGACTACAAGTAGGCGGTGTGTCGCATACAAAATTCAAGATCTACTCACCAAGGACAAGGTCACAGTAAGGGTCAACATAGGAATGAGCATGAATATCAATTTGTCCGTGTCTGGGCCATGACTTTTTAGTGGAAGGAGATACCACAATGGATCTTACACAACATTATGTACCACAACAAGACGATGTGTTGCGTACAACAATATTCACGTTTTGCCCATCAAGGACAAGGTCACAAATAGATGTCAAGGCATGAAATCATTGTGCACTTCAACTTTTTAGTGTCTGGGCCATAACTTTTAGTGCACACTAAAAACTAAAGTGTTAAAACTGACACTTTCAAGGTGTTAAACCCATTCTAACTCTTAGGGTTTGATTTTAACACTCAAAGTGCAATGCTTTGGACATTACAATCATCAGACATCTGAAACTTGAATGGATGGCGGCACTTCCCATGTGTCTAGCATTGGTGGTTCTTCCAGAATCGTCCATAATTTGATTTGCGGTTGGTGGGTACATAATTGAAAAGACACAACGCAGATGACGCGGATCAGGCTCGAGAGTTCGAGCCTGATCCGCGTCATCTGCGTTATTTCCTTTTAAGTGTCGCGACATTACACTTGTCAAGTGGTATTATTCTAACACCTGTCAAGTTTTGGGATATCTGCACTTGAACAAAGTGGTAGTTCAGCACTTAGTAAGTGTTAAATACAGCACTTCAAATGTAGTTTTTAACACTTTAGTTTTTAGCATGTGGAATGGGAGGTCATGGTGAAACTTACGCAACGCGTGTACCACTACTAGACATATACATTTTCTTGAGGGAACAAGATATTATGTTGCGGGAACGAGCTAATTTGTTGTTGGAACATGATTTTATTTTATGGGACAAGATATATTCCTTGTAGTAGACAAGATATATTATGTTGTGGGAACAAGACATGTGCTACAAAAGAATGTTCTGTATGGCCGCAATCCGCCATGAATCAGAGATTCATATACTTCCTTTATTTTATGTTTTAGACCACATAATCTACAGTTAAATCTAGAAGTCCTGTCACGAACTGTGCGCTTATCTAGGCTTAATTGCGCGCATGAATTGTTCGCAATTGCCATATCGAATGGCATCCAAAGCACGGCAGGTTCTCCTGGTTACTTATAGCAAACACGGGCAATGTTTCTGCCAATGGACCTCCGGGTTACCCGGAGGTCCATTGGCTGAAACATTGCTTGTGCACAGGCCATATTTACAGAATTTGATAGCCTTACTACAGTTAAAAGTAGAAGTCCTGTCATGAAATGCGCACAAATAGCAGGTCGATCTGCGCGTTAATCTACGCGTTATGACCATAGTAAGGCTATCAAATTCTGTACATATGGCCTGAGCACAAGCAATGTTTCAGCCAATGGACCTCCGGGTAACCCGGAGGTCCATTGGCTGAAACATTGCCTGTGTTTGCTATGAGTAACCTGGAGAACTTGCCGTGCTTTGAATGCCATTCGATATGGCAATTGCGCGCATTCCTTCGCGCAATTACACCTAGATAATTGCACAGTTCATGACAGGACTTCTAGTTTTAACTGTATGGTCATATCGCGTAGATAAACGCGCTTATCAACGTGCTATTTGTGCGCATTTCAGGACAGGATTTTTAGTTTTAACTGTATAGAACATGGACGACAGCAGTGTATAATTATTCATTTTATTTTGACATTTACTGACAGAAACCAATTAATTTCTGTTTTTTAAGTTTGTATAGATAATATCAAACTTATGGGACAGCAAAATAACCATGCAACAGTGTCCGAGACACATAGTGTTATCTTTGTTAGCCCTTACCAATATCAATTTTTTGTTTGTTTATTACTGTTTATTACTGGTTTCAGGGTTCTTCCGAATATATTTTAAAAGGGGAGATAAGAAATTGAAGGATATTGGAGGATTAGTCCAGCAACCCGAGGGGGTAACCTTGCTGTGTCAAGAAGTAAAAGGTTTTTTGGTTATTTCCAAACAAACATTTTGTGCTGAATCCGAGTCCGAATGATGTCACTCAGTAAACCATGGACAACTTGAGATATTCAAGATGTTGTCCCAGAGGGCCACCCAAAAACACTGTTTTCATAAATGTGTTTATATATCATAATACACCTTTCACAACGCATTTACCACCTCTAGACGGTGTGTCGTGTACAAAATTCGTGACCGACCCACCTAGGCCAAGGTCACAGATAGAGGTCCACACATTAAATGAGCATGCGCATCCAATTTTTCGTTCCCAGGCCATAACGTTTTACTGGGAAAAGATATCACATGAGACTTACACTACATATGGACCACTACTAGACTGTGAGTGGCATACAAAATTCAAGATCGATCCACCAAGTTCAAGGTCATAGTAAGACAACACATGGAACGAAAATGCACATCAACTTTTTGGGGTTCCGGGCCACGACTTTTTAGCGGAAGGCGATACCACAATGGATCTTACACAGCATAATTATGTACCAACACTAGATGATGTGTTGCATACAAAATCGAAATTCACCATTAGCACGGTTGGTGCATCCAGGTCAAGGGCTCAGATAGTGGTCAACACATGGAATCAACATGCATTTCAATTTTTTGGTGTCTCGGCCATAACTTTTAGTGAAAGGGCATCGCGGTGAAATTCAAGCAACACATGGACCACTACTGGGCAGTGGGTCACATACAAAATTCAAAACTGACCCACCAAGGTCAAGGTCACAGAGAGGTCGACACATACAATCAACATGCACAAGAACATTTTAGAGCCCACCCCATAGCTTTTTAGTGGTAGACGATAGATCAATGAAACTTATACAGCATATGTGCCACGACAAATTGGTGTTTAGGTTACAAAATATTCCGTACAAATCAGAGGGGGCGGAAAAATTGCGTGATCACAGGTGGAAATTTTTATTTTGCATATTTTTTGACCCACCCACCCTTTCCTGCATATTTTGCCACGACATTTTGGGGACCCACCCCCTTCTCATACATTTTAAATACAAAACATTGGCACTAGAACACTAACTCGAAACATGTAATGCACACTGATTGAATGCATATTTTTACATGTCCAAACATGTTTCTATTTACTCTATCAGATGCATTTTTCAAGACTTGCCAGATTCACATCAGTGCACAAACAAACATTACTGTATAGCTTAAACCACATGTGGACCCGGGTATAATAAGTCCACATTTGGTAGCCAGGTTGTTAACGCACAGCAGCGATGGTCTGGGTGTTCATACAGACATTTTAATACTACATTGACGTAGCAAATTCTGAGAAATTTGTTTTATCCTTATATTGAGGTGTCTGTGTGGATGAGCTTATTAGTTCCTCCAGAGGTTGGTGAATTCCTTAGGCCACCCAGTGGAACTGTTTGAATAATTCAGCCTTCAGCTTGGGAACTAACAAAGTGGTGATATAGGCATCATACAGCCATAGTTTTTGAAAGCGATGTAAAACCCCAGTCAAACCAGATCAGACAATTGAGACAAACTAAATGTGTAGCTTAATATTCTTACAAATCTAGTTTCTGGGTGTTTACCTTGCAAATGAAACTCAATTATTCTTTTCCCCAGAAATCTTTGATTTTAAATCAAATTTAACCCTTTACCTAACGTAACGGCCAAAACCGGCCAGCGCTATTCTCAAAAATCGCCAATTAATTTTCATTATTTTTTTCATTTTTTGTCTCAAAAACATAGGTTATGACCCCTCGTTGGAACAAGCTCGTCGAGCTCGTTCCAACGAGGGGTCATAACCTATGTTTTTGAGACAAAAAATGAAAAAAATTAGTTATTCAAGAATTTTTTTGGCAAGTGTCGTCTGCTTTTCACGTTAGGTAAAGGGTTAAATAAGCGTTTCCTAATTTTATCTCTGATATGCAGTGATATGCCACTTCGAACTGTCTAGTTTCTGTAAATCATGGCATATGCAGGCATATTTGAGCACTGTGCCTGTTGTGCCCATAATTAATTTACTTCTGCTTATACTGTAACCGTGTTTGTGTTGCAAATATTTGTTGAGTAAATGGGAACTTGTTTTTGTTGTGGCTCAAGAAGGGCAAACCTTGTGTTTTTGTTTGTGTTGTCGCATTTGCATACCAGGATAGCGACCAAAAAGACTTTTTTGCTTTTGTTAAATCAGACTTTTTTCGTTTTTGTTGAAAAAAAATTATTATTTTTCATTATTTTTTTTCATTTTGAAAAATCAGTCCCACCTAGCTATTATGACTCGTTAGGCAATAGTATATATACTATGCTTTATTTTAAATAATGTTCCATCAAAAAAACTTGATATAAATGAATTATGTTGTGAATGGATATTTTTGTTGACTTTAGGAAGAAATTGCCCGGCAATTTTTTTCCGCTCAATATTTGGCATCCACCTCCATCCATAAGTCAGTTTTGGATGAAATTCTCCAATATTTTTTTTATTTTAAGGGGGGTAGTTTTGTTAATAATGCTTCTAAGGGGGCTTTTATGATCAATTGGTGACATTTTGTTACAGTTTGGGACAAAAAGGATGGCAGAACAGTGAAAAAGGAAAAACAATGCATTAACTGGTTTCGCACACTTTTTTTGGCACTTGACCATCCACCCACTCCCACCTATGTTCATGCACCCCCCCCCCCCCCCCCTCTCCCTGTACACATAAGCAACTCTGGGGAATGTAGCGAAACGTTGGGCGTTTCTTTGGCATTGATTTAGCAGTGCAAAGTCTTGTTGCACTCAAGGGAGAAATTTATCGATTTTATTAACTTAGGTAAAATATCAGACATTTAATTTCAATTTTTTTCAAGTTTGCATTGGTTTTAAAAAAGAGAGCAAGTGGCAGCCAAAATGACCATGCAGGATGGCCTGGGAAACAGATTTTTAACTTTTTGGGCCTAATTATGGCCTTTTAATTTATTCTTATATCGACAGTTTCATCATTGAGTGGCATATAACTTTGATGTGTTCGATTATCTTCAATCTGAATCCTAATAACGCTAAGTGCTTAATTAGGTTAACTCCCACGCACTAGAGTATTATTGTTTGATGTCAAACAATCACGAAGATTATTTTGTCTGTTCATATCATTTGCTGAACATTCATTTAATAAACCTTATTCGAGTCCTGCGAATATTCGAGATTCGATTCGATATCGATACCATACGTATGCTTCGAGATCGATCCCGAATCAGTCTCAGGATTCGATTTTTTCGAATCTCTCGTACTAACTTTAATTTGTTACATTTCCAACAAAAATAGGATAAAACTGTCATTAGAAAATTCATTCATGTAGGCTCATTTCCTATTTATTTGAGTAATTGACAATGTTTTATTGTTAGGTAAGGTGTGAATTTGGCCCAGAACATTATCCATAGTTTTGGTTTTTGAAGGCTTAACTTGTTACTATTTACGTTCTTAAGAACGTGAATAGTAACAAGTTAAGCCTTCAAAAACTAAAACTATGGACAACAGGCCTAGCTGTTTCAGCGACGGTGCTACAGAGAATATTTAGTTATTGGTGTTTAAGGTGTTCACTCTGTCGCGTGAGGGTCATCACAGTGTTCCGTAACTTCCGTTTGATGCAATATGAAATAACTTGTCTTTTAAGATTCGATTCTGGATTCGATTCGATGTCGATATCTGAGACACGATTCGATTCGAGATTCGATTCGAAAAGAAGTTTGTGATTCGCAGATCCCTAAACCTTATAGTCTGAAGTTAAAAATTAGGCATCCCCTGATAGATGACACAGGAAGTGAGTATATCGGAGTAAAGGATTCCAAATACTTCGGCCCATCTTCCTACTCGGATCCGTTCCTAGAACATAAATTAACCCCAGAACAATCACAACCATCAGCTGTAGATCACCATATCACTTCAGTGTTCTATACAAACGTCTTATACAGAAAAAAATAAGTTACTCGATATTTCTGTCACCTTTTTGTTATTTTTGTTACATGTGAATTTTTTAACGACCACACCATTTTCTAAATGGAAGACATCGCAACATTTGTGTTTACCGTGGAAAAACCGAAAAAGGTCTTTCAAGCTTGGTCTGTTAGCGGATTTTTTATATTGGTATCAGCCCTCACCATCCCCCACCCCACCCCGAATCTTGACGAGGCTCCCTTACCTGCAAACCCGCAAAACGACTTAAAATGTCTGGTGGTACCGATTTTGAAACCAACAACTCATCCATTCGTGAAATATATAACACCTCCTAATTATTAAGATTGCAATCCGCAGTGAGCAGTGGAAATCCTTAAAAGATATGCTCAAAAGGTATCGTCAAAACTTGTCCTCAATTAGTGCATCGCCATGTCATATATAGGTTTCCTCAAATACCGTATGCGCACTAGCACACAAACATATCTAGGGAAGTCCGAATACTTTATAGGTGGGTGGGGGGATATAATATAGACATGATAGGCCAAGGAATGGATGGAATAAGCTACAATAAGATCAGGATAGGCAGAAGCAGGGATTCTGGGAAAAATCTGAGCCAATTAATAGTTATCGGGCTGTTTGTGATAACTCTACGAAGTATTCGAGGATTAGGGAAGAATCCTAGCCGGAAAAAGTACTCCAGTTTAATAGAACGTGCCTTATAGTATTACGTGCACCTATTATAAACCTAAAATGGGGCTCCGCTGAGTCCGCCTTGGTGATTTTAGGTAGTTTTTACTGATTTGGTGGGGTTGTTAGGTCTATTTAGCTAATTAGATTTATTCTTTTCCAAAGGAACACTCCTTCCGAACATACCCCATCCTATTAGAGGGTTTGGGGTCAAATAGCGACTACGTGCTACCATAGAAATCAAGATGGCGGCCTTCAGTACACAAAATGGACGACGGAAACACGTATCACCTTAACAACACATACTACGCATGCGCACTGAGACCATGTATTACTATGGCAATGACATCACAACATGGCCACTCTCGCGGGCTACCAGGACAACCAAACATCACGTGACTGGGTTACGTGACTATGACGCCACATGAGATCCCCCGATGAGATGCCGCCATGAGACCCCCCAAGTGTATACTGTCCGGGTACATGGCATACTACTCATGCCCCATCACATTTCTTGGATCCGTCCACATCCTAGTCCAGCTCAATCACTGCTCTCAACCTTTCATGTTGAAATGTTCCCTTATATAATGTCTTGACTGTTCTGAGATAATAAGTATTGCGTCTCACAGATAAATAAAAATATATCTTTTCCGGTTTTGAATGATTGCACGTGAAAGTGTGCAAATATACCTCCTACGTATCATTTATCGCAGCGTTGTTCATTGAATGTTCTTTATGAAGGCCCACGTATCAGTTCCACGCCAATTATCAGCTCTGTTATGTACAATAAGGTTATTAATTCGGGGGTTGATATGTATATCATGTTTTCACAGTGTTCAGCCTGTTGATAACACAAATCCCACAGAGAGCTTTATATTTGGAACGTTAACTACAGATTTTATATTCCAAGACAACGCCATTTGTTCGTCTTGTGATTTATTTGTCACGAAGTGTAGCGTGTTTATCTGGGATGAGATGGAGTGGGAATGATGGATGGGGGTATCGGGATACTAACGACGTTAAAATATATAACCGTATGACTTTGCACCCTCCTCTGAAATTTATTGCTTAACAAGTTTTCATCTGCATTACTAACACAGATCATTTTTCAACTAACCCTTCAGGTACGCACGCTTACTGTGAATCTCCGCCATCATATGTTCCGAAAAACATCTGTCGGAAACCGGGCGTTGTCGCTGCTGGGAGAAATACATTCACGTCGTGTATTCAGCCAAAATTCAAGGAGTGTCGCTTGAATCCGCGCGTGAACGTATGTCTCACCGTGTCGAACCCGCCTGTTCCGTTTTTGTTGGGGTGGTTCTTATCCTGAAGGAGTCAGTGACGTTTCATCAAAAAAGCATTAACCAACAGGGGTTCACTGAAAATAACAATTTTAATAAATGTAGGAAAAATATATTAACGTGTGACTTACATGACATCAAATGAATAAGAAAAACAAAACGTCAATCACACCCCACCCACACAGTTTTTGAGTCACTTGCGGGCCCGCGTTCTCTGGATGCCTTTCCTCTAACCTGTGACGGAATGGCACTCTACCACTGTCGCCGCACCACCACTAATATGTCGTCACTTGGCTGGACGCTTTTCACTCAAGCAGTCGCCATCTATGGGGTTAAATAGCTAAATAAATGCTCCCCCCCCCCCCCCCCCACCATTTATGTCAGAAGAATGTTCGTACAAGCAAAGCCTACCCAATCTATGTATGGCTTACCTACTACTACAATACCGTCCACCTAAATGCCAACATTCTTGAGTTGCCGGCACTCGAACTTCCTAGTTCTGATCCTACACTCACATATGGACACCGATTTGGCCCGCGACTGTTCCTACTCTAAATATGAGCTCTGTGGCTCTCCTTACATTACAATGTGTCTATATTTTCGCACCCACATGGCACATCCTGAGTCCTCTAGCATATAGCATGGGACATCCCCAGCTCCTCGCCTGCGACCCACAGTAGGGATGTGCGAATCACATTCTTTTTCGAATCGAATCTCGTCTCTGATATCGACCTCGAATCCAATCTTAATAGACAAGTCATTTTCATAGACTTTGAAAAAGACCTTAAACACCATAGCTGAAACAAGAAGGCCTATTAACCAAAGGTTTAGTTTTAGAAACCCTAGCTTGTTACTATTCATTGCAATCTGCGAAAAAATGACTGCTTCT
Organism: Pictodentalium vernedei; assembly: GCA_031216915.1. Classification (NCBI taxonomy): domain Eukaryota; kingdom Metazoa; phylum Mollusca; class Scaphopoda; order Dentaliida; family Dentaliidae; genus Pictodentalium; species Pictodentalium vernedei. The sequence goes on from CM062295.1 coordinate 32,053,960, forward strand.
GGAAAACGTGAGCCACACAGACTCGCAAAATTTCACCTCCTTAGCATTAATAGATATTGTGCCTTCGATTCGGCGCATGGAAAAGTGATATATTCTGAGATGAAATAGTGCATAAGGCATTTTGCACTGCTGCTTCTGTTCATTATATCCAGCATTCCATCCGTATTTGATTTTAAAGTATGGTTGGGATGTACGTTGTAGCAGCATGCATCAATACCACAATTGATGTTGCCAGAGAATGTTCGGTCATCTCCGAATCTCTCCCGACCAGAGATCAAACCAGTGACTTTCGGCATGAGAGACCAGCACACGAATCCACTTGGTCACCACAACACTCTCTTGCTCCAGTCTGTGTGTATGGGTTCGAAGCAACTCAGTGCGAAGCGAGTCAGTGCGAAATGATAAAGGAACGAAATGGCCTGGGGGACGAACTGGTAATGGAACGAAAAAACCTGATACCCTATTAGTCGGTGACGGCCTTTGTATCGTCTGGCTTTGTTAATATCGTTGATTTTGGTCGATGGCACCGCCTGGCCTTTAATTTTGAGTCTATTTTCGTGGATGTGATTGTATATTTTGCAGTGCTAGCGTGTTACTTTGACCACAAAAATGCACAATTAGTCGTATCAAACTGGATATTCGGAACTCTTTCATATCCGAAGATCATAGGCACATAGAACACATTGGAACTTAGGGGACGAATTAAACATTGTCAACTACTCAATTAAATACGAATTGCGCCTGCATGAATGAATTGTCTATGGTCAATTTTATCCAAATTTCATCGGAAATGTAACAAATAGCACTAAGCACGAGAGATTCGAAAAAAATCGAATCTTAAGACTGATTTGGGTTCGATCTCGAAGCAGAGCTATAATATCGATATTGAATCAAATCTCGAATATTCGCAGGACCCTAAACCACAGTCTAACACGCCTTGCGACTGGAATGAAATTTTCGAAAAAACCTCCAACTCTTATTCGATCGCAAGGACATTAATTCCCACTTTAACTGCTTATCTTGAACTTGGCCGTTTTGGTCTATCTTAATTTAAAATTCTCTTCTAAGTTTGTTTGAAAGTCTCGTATTTTCGGAATATATTGACATTCGGTTACAGACTAGATACGTAATATTGGTGTGTGTCCAGAACATGTGCGATGTGCTGTTTTTACGACAGTTATCTATTAACTAGACATAATTGCGTAGATAATGACTACAGGAGAACACTGGTCCTTTACTCCTTTAATATATTACGAGACAGCTCATTGTGGCGTACAGCACGCGCAGTAAATACCATCAACTTTCATGCTTAGTTAGCAGCGCATGAATTATTGCTGGTCTGTTTAAGTGGCAAATCGGTTTTCAGGGTCCGTTATATACCAATCTTTACACGTTCTATTCCGTCCGAGTGAGAAAGACTGTCAAAAATATATACATTTTTAAACAACATTTTCGTAGATTCAGGCTATCACCTTGACAACAGCAATGGCAAAATAGTAAACTGTCTTATGTCTTTCAGATCTGTCGAACATCATTGAGAGATATGGAGATGACAGGAGCGTGGTGCGGTTAACAGATCTCTTGTTTTAAGCCACTATCTGCAAACAGGAAACAACCAAATAATAACTTACTGATGTTGTTCAAATCGAGGGACACAGACCAATTTCACCCGACTAAGCACTCGTGAACCACAATGGTTTTATCTTTTCTCTCTTGTTAATTTTTTTTTTTTTTTTGTTCATTCATTCATTTGTGTTCCTCTTCCCATGAGCTGCAAAACTTCAAGTACAGAGTTTGTTCTTAAAACGAGAACATAAAATTTCCAATAACACACGTGATGCAAAGTTACCAATTTTCGTCGAGCTTTTTATAGCCTCTTCTGTTTTCAGAAAATGGATTCAGCAAATGGATGTCTCAAGAGGTAATCTCCTTGATTCTCAATGACAAATCACAATTACTTTTAGCGGGAACAAACCAACTCGTAAATAAATTTATTATATGCTAGCCTGTGAATTATCGCAGAGTATCGAAAAGATATTTCTCAGTAGCTTCCCGAATGACGTCACGCTAGGCCGCATCAGGTCGCCTTGGAGGAACGATCAGCTGATCTTTGTTATAGTTTTGAAAGGACGCATTTGGGGTCGAATTGGGCTTAATATTGTGCAAATGAATTTCTCGTAGTATATAATAAAAAAGAAAATCTACTCTATTTTGGTCAGTATCGGGAATTATCTCAAGAGTGAGGATCTGAAAGTTTTATTTTTCACGAGCGCTTGCGCGAGTGTAAAATAGTTTTTTCAGGTCCACACGATGAATTTTTTCAGTAACTTCCTAAATGACGTTTCGCTTCGGCGCATGACGTCGCCTTGAACGTCGCTTTGAAGGAACGATCATTCGCTTTTTGTTACCGTCTTGAAACTGTTTGCAGTCGAATTGGGTTGAATATTCCGCAGTAAAATGTCACGTATCATACTAGACTTTATGATTCTGGAGAATCATGGCTTTTCCCGATGAGATTCCTTGATTTTTCATGCCCCCACAATGTCTGATGAATTGTTTTTAACTGTCTCACTGAAGTTCTTTCATTGATGTTATGAGAAAGGTGGTTATAGTAGTCTCAAATGACTCAGTTTTATAAAAAAATTGTTTAGGTAAAAACCATCATTAATGGTAGAGTGGGTTAATATCAATATCATCGTCCCACAAGTTAATGACCGACAAAAGGAGTTATGTTTGTTTGACACATACCATTTGAGTGCTCTGTCTATTTGAAAATGGTCCATTTTATCTCAAATGTATCCAAAATATTGATGTCTGGCAGATTTCAGAGGGTTAACATGTGCTAACAGGCATATGTATTCATGCAACTTGCAATTTCAAACCAAAAAGTGCGAATGGACATTTTTACTTAAAATCTATAAGATGTTTTCAGAGAAATCCATGCGCATGCGCTCTTTTCGAATTCGACGTGACGAAATGCGAAATTCGTATCGCTCTTCATGGAAAGTGATGCCGCAACTATCCATGAACAACGAGTGAAAATTTCATGGAAATCTGCCTAGAATCGGTTGGGATATAGCGTTTTGAAGAGAGGAGGTAACTGTTTGAATTTGGTCCTTCCTTTTCAAGCCAGTTCGAAAAAAGACGTCGTGAATGGGCGCAGACTCCTTTAGAGCCCCCCCCCCCCCCTCTCTCTCCGTAAATGGAAGTTGCTTCTTTAAGACCGCCACCCAGGGATCCCAACACAACCTTTAAACCTAAGAGAATCGTCAGAAGTTTACAGTGAAAAGAAATTGGCGGTGATTGGGTTTCTGGCAGGCAGGAAAAGATTGACGAAGATTTGCATATTGGACATTAAAATAGCATTTCTGACATACACGAACAGTGTTCAGACCGCTGGAGGCAGCGACTTGAAATTTTCAGAACTTGTTCTACGAACCCTGGCCGACATTTTGGGATTTGTTTGGAGTGTCCGGACCGCGTGGAAAACACCACGCATCGCTTGGAATGTGAGAGTACTATTCGTCCCGACTCTATCAGTTTAGAATGGACACGGGCAGTGTTGTAGACGACTGTAGAGCTGCGATTGAGCATAACGTCCCAGGTTTCGGTGCCACATTGCCTAACCAGCTCCAAAAGAGCGGCGGGGGAGGGGTATCCTGACACTATCTTTAAAACTTAGATAATCGTCAGATGTTGAAGTGAAAAGAAATCGGCGGTGAGTAGGTTTTTTGGCGGGAAACGATTATTGAAAATTTGCCAATTAGACATTAAAATTGCACTTCTCACAAACATGGACCGTGTCTAGACCGCTGAAGGCAGCGACTTCTAATTTTCATAACTTGTTCTACGCACCCTGGCTGACAGTTTGGCATCTGTTGCGAGTGTCGAGGCCGCGTGAAGAACACCACGCATCGCGTGGAAAGTGAGAGTACTATTAGTCCCGACTCTATCAGTTTGGAATGGACTTGGGGACTGTTGTAGACTACTGTAGCGCAGCGATTGAGCATAAAGTCGGAGTTTTTTGTGCCAAATTGCCTAACCGGCTCCAAGGTATTATTTTTCGTCTGTACATCGCCCAGATCGCCTGTAGTTTATACCGTCACCATACGTTGACGTAGCCTTTTGTCATTTTCGCCACTTTCGACCCAGATTTGAGGGTACCTTCCTTCAACCCCATTTTATAGCAAAATCTAGCCATGCTACCAACAACGCCCTCCCCCCGACGGCCTGGGTGCTTCTAAAAATAGAAAGGTCAATGGGGAGGGGCCCGTTAGCAAACAAACGGGGGCAGGGCAGGTGTACTTGGTGAACAAACAGTTGTGTGAACATCCCCAGAAGTGAAAACCTTTGCTCAGTGGCTGTAATCAAGATGTTAATTTAGACTCCCATTACGGCCAAGATACTACAGAATGCAAATGGGTGGGTGGCGGGCATCATCACTGGATCTAATGTTGTATTTCATGTTTTCTTTTTTTCTTTATATTCTATTTATTTTTTATCTCTCTCTCTCTCTCTCTCTCTCTCTCTCTCTCTCTCTCTCTCTTTCTCTCAGTTTAATTTGTGTTTGTCTATAATGTTTATAATATTTAGATTTTGCTAGATTCTGTTATTTATGGAATACGTTCTGCCATATTGTAAATTGTTAGTCACTGTACAGGAACGGAGGGGCTTCTAAGTGGTAAGCACTTGTCCTCCAATCCTGATTTGCATTGTCAAATGGCAAATAAAATATGTTTAATCTAATCTAACAGTAGGGGGGGGGGGCATGTATCCTAGGTAAAAAAAACGGCAGGGGGCAGGTGTCCTAGGTAAAATAAACAGCATATGGGGGGGGATGTCCCTGCTAATTAATTTTAATAGGAGGCAGTTGTTCATGGGGCAGGTGTTCTATCCCACTGCCCAGTATTCAAATTTTCTATGGTACTTGGCCTTGACGGAAATAACATTTCAACAAGAAACAACGGGAAACCTATTTGCAATAAAGCTGCAAATATAAACTTGATTTTAGGACCATTCCATGGACATTTTAAAGCCTACTTCGATATCAGCGTTTCTTACTCTCGTCCTATCACTACACCGCAGTATTTAACCCGAGTCGAGTTCTGACGTCATGCAAGTTTGACCGACATGCTTTCAATTCTGTTATTGACAACAACATATTTATAATTTCGTGCTTACTGATCTGAATTTTGAAAACGACACACGCAATCGCGAAAGCGTTTTCTGAAAAACACGATTCTGTAAAAGGTTTTAGTGAAATTTGATTATTTTTTTTATTTTCAATTTCGATGGCTCTTGTCGAAAAGGTGCTAATCACTGATCGTCCCAAACGAGATCAAAGACACGCCGTAGTTTAATAACAGACAGAGATTCTTCTAAGAATATACATGCGCAATCCTAAAATGCAATAAATCAAGTGTTTTTTCACGTTTTATTAGAGAAATATGTCCAATTGTATCATTGAATCATTTTTAGGTATATATGGGTGAGAAATTTTCTATACGGACAAAATACAGGCTAAATAAAAGATTTGCCATTATTTTCCGCAGACGTATTTTTGTCTTTGCTTCTTGGGGAAATCCATGCTGCTAAATACAACGAAGGTGTGTTATTTGATGTGGTCAGAACCGTCAGGTGGTCGGGTCCGAAACCGCGCCTCGCAAAAGATTTAGTGGGGGTGTCGATTTTACAAGTAATGTAGGCAGCGTACACGGCATGGGCTGTCTGTCTTTAATCCTGTAAACAGGGTTAAGGCTTGGTTTTTGAATACCCTTATTTATTTATTTATTTATTTATTTATTTATTTATTTATTTATTTGTTTATTGGTGTTTAAGGTCACATACTTATGCACAATGGCTAATCGTGGCCGTGACAGTTTTATAGGTGGAGGAAGCCGGAGTACACGGAGAGAACCACCAAGCACCGATGAGCAACTGTCAGCTCCTCAACATTCTAACTCTGTTCAAGCTCCGCTCAAGCAGGGTTACAGAGGGTGAAGACATATGTACCATCGACGTGCAGTATGCCTTAGTACACGGCGTCATCGTGCCCCCATGTCGGCAACCGGGCTAAAGTGCCTTGCCCAAAGACACAATGTGAGTCGTCCCGGACGGGGATCGGACTCTGGACCTCTAGCATAGAAGTACAACAGTCTACCACTGAGCCACCACGCTCCCTGGAATACCCTTAATACTATCATACATTATCCCTCATGAATTCTGAATCTGATAAAAGAGGTTATGTTTACCTATTACATACCCATTTGCTGCCCGAAAACAGCCGATTTTATCAAAATATTGACGTTTAGCAGCCTGTAGCGGGATTAACAAACGACTAGCGGAATATTCTATCTATGCAATTTGTAAGACCTGCCAATGTCCAATTGTTCTTGAAAATCGCCAACAAGCAGTTAGCGAAATCCACAGAAAATGTAAATTTTAAGCTTTTAAGGGGTATCTCTCCTTATCCAGTCTAAAATAGGTTAAGTTTCATTCTTTTAAATACCCTTACTACTTACAAAAATGATCCTCTGTGAATTCTACGCGCAGTAAAAGAAGTTATATTTCTCTGTTACATATCCATTGGGTGCTCTTGGTGTCTGAAAACAATCCATTTTATCAACATTTTGATGTTTAGCAGCTCGTGGAGAGTTAACGAATGATCAACGGAATATTTTGTCCATGTAACTTGTAATGTCACATGAAGACCCGTGAATGGCCATTTTTTCTTGAAATCTACAAGATGTTTTTTAAGAAATCCAGGGAAAGCATGAAATTTTAAGTCTTTGATGGGTACCGCTGTTTAACCAGCCCAAAACGGGTTAAGACCAGCCCTAAATGGGTTAATGCTTGGTCTGATGAATTCCACTTCCAAAGAAGGGGGTTATGTTTATCTCGCAGGTACACATTGCGTGCAATGGATGCCCAAGGACAGTCCCTTTTTTTCTCAAAATTTCTATGCTTTGCAGCCTCTGGAGAGTTAACTAACGCTCACCGGAATATTTTTTCTATGTAACTTGTAATGTCACTCCAAGACCTGCAAATGGTCAATTTTTCTTGAATACTTACTAGATTTTTTGGAGAAATCCACAGAAAACTGGAATTTTAAGCTTTTAAGGGGTACATCTTAACCAGGCGAAAATGGGTTAAGACCTCGATTTTTTGAATACCCTTACTACTTACTAAATTTTTCTCTGTCAGTTTTGCATCCGGTAAAAGAAGTTATGTATCTCTGTGGCATTCCCATTTGTTGTTGTTGGTGTCCAAAAACAGACTATTTTTTCAAAATGTTGACATTTAGCAGCCGATGGAGGGTTAACAAGTGCTTACTGGAATATTTTATCCATCCAACCGGTAATGTGACTCCAAGACCTATCAATGGCCATTTTCTGTTGAAAACTTACAAGATGTTTGTAACGAAATCCACGGAAAACATGATTTTTTTTTAGTTTTGGTGGTCTCGCTAATAACCACCCCAAAAGGGGTTAACGCTTGGGTTTTTGAATACCCTTATTACTTACAAAAATGGTCCTCAGTGAATTCCACTTCCAACAAAGGAGATTATGTGTAACTCTCGGACATACATTGCGTGCTGTGTGCGTCTGAAAACAGCCCATTTCAACAAAATTATGATGCTTGGCATTCTGTAGAGGGTTAATAAACGCTCAGCGGAATATTTTGTCCATGCCACTTGTAATGTCACACAAAGACCTGCAAGTAGTCATTTTTTCTTGAAAACCTATGGAATGTATTTAGAGAAATCCACAGAAAATGGGAAATTTTAGATTTTAAGGGGTCTCTCTCTTTAGCCTGCCCAAAATGGGTTAAGACTTCGTTTTTTGAATACCCTTACTACTTACAAAAATGTTTCCCTATAGATTGTGCGCTCGATAAAAGAAATCACTTTTCTTTGTGGCGTACCCGTTGGGTGCCGTTGGCGTCCAAAAACAGCCCATTTTATCACAATTTTGACTTTTAGCAGCCCGTGGAGGGTTAACAAATGCTCACCGAAGTATTTTGTCCATGCAACTTCTATTGTCACATCAAGGCCTGGGAGTGACAATTTTTTCATGAAAATCTACAAGACTCGTTTAGAGAAATCCACGGAAAACCTGAATTTTTTAGCTTTTTGGGGGTATTGCTGTTTAACCAGCCCAAAACGGGTTAATGCTTGGTTTTTTGAACACCATTATTACTTACAAAAATGATCTCCGGTGAATTCCACTTCAAATAAAGGAAGTTATGTTTATCTCTCGTGTATCGTTTGGGTGCTCTGGGGGCCTGAAACCGGCCCATTTCATCAAAATTTCGATGTTTGGCAGCCTGTGGAGGGTTACCATATGCATCGCCTGATATGTCATGTGTATCAAAGGTCGTGGCACAGACAGGTCTATCAATGATGAAAGTTTAAAAAAAATCTACAAGACGTGTTTCGAGAAAGTGCCGATAAACCCCAATTTTGACAGTTTTTTGCCAATTGTGACGAAATAAGGGTTAAATCGAAAATTCCGCTTCGGTACATTTTTAGATTTTGTGCCCCTCTATGCGTGTGCAAAATTTTGTGAAAATCGGTCCGAAAATGGCTTCGGAATCGTGCGGACAAAATGTGTGGAAAAAAAAAAACCCCAAAAAAAACTAGACTTTATGATTCTGGAGAATCATGGCTTTTCCCGATGAGATTCCATGATTCTTCATGACTCCACAGTGTCTGATGAATTGTTTTTAACTGTCTCACCGAAGTTCCTTCATTGATGTTATGAGAAAGGTGAGTATAGTAGTCTCAAATGACTCAGTTTGATAAGAAAATTGTTTAGGTAAAAACCATCATTAACGGTGGAGTGGGTTAATATCAATATCGTCGTCCGACAAGTTAATGACCCACAAAAGGAGTTATGTTTGTTTCACACATACCCACTGAGTGATGCGTCTATTTGAAAATGGTCCATTTTATCTCAAATGTATCCAAAATATTGATGTCTGGCAGCTTGTAGAGGATTAACAAGTGCTAACAGGAATATTTTTCCATGCAACTTGTAATGTCACACTAAGAACTGCAAATGGCCATTTTTCTTTGAAAACTTCCAAGATGTTTTCAGAGAAATCCCTGCGCATACGCTCTTTTCCAATTCGACGTGACGAAATGCGAAATTCATGTCGCTCTTCATGGAAAGTGATGCCACAACTATTCCTGAACAAGGAGTGGAAATTTCATGAAAATCTGCCTAGAATTGGCTGAGATATGGTGTTTTGGAGAGAGGAGGTAATTGTTTGAATTTGGTCCTCCCTTTTCAAGCCAGTTCGAAAAAAGACGTCGGAAATGGGCGCAGAATCCTTCAGTGCCTCCTCGCTGGAGTAAGTCCACTTAAATGTTACAATTGTGTGTGACTGGTGGAGAGTTGACTGTAAATGGAAGTTGCTTCTTTAAGACAGCCACCAGGGATCCCAACACAACCTTTAAACCTACGAGAATCTCAGAAGTTTAAAGTCAAGAGAAATTGGCGGTGATTGGGTTTCTGGCAGGCAGGAAAAGATTGACGAAGATTTGCATATTGGACATTAAAATAGCACTTCTGACATACACGAACAGTGTTCAGACCGCTGGAGGCAGCGACTTGAAATTTTCAGAACTTGTTCTACGAACCCTGGCCGACATTTTGGGATTTGTTTGGAGTGTCCGGACCGCGTGAAAAACACCACGCATCGCTTGGAATGTGAGAGTACTATTCGTCCCGACTCTATCAGTTTAGAATGGACACGGGCAGTGTTGTAGACGACTGTAGAGCTGCGATTGAGCATAACGTCCATGGTTTCGGTGCCACATTGCCTAACCAGCTCCAAAAGAGCGGCGGGGGAGGGGTATCCTGACACTATCTTTAAAACTTAGATAATCGTCAGATGTTGAAGTGAAAAGAAATCGGCGGTGAGTAGGTTTTTTGGCGGGAAACGATTATTGAAAATTTGCCAATTAGACATTAAAATTCCACTTCTCACAAACATGAACCGTGTCTAGACCGCTGAAGGCAGCGACTTCTAATTTTCATAACTTGTTCTACGCACCCTGGCTGACAGTTTTGGCATCTGTTGCGAGTGTCGAGGCCGCGTGAAGAACACCACGCATCGCGTGGAAAGTGAGAGTACTATTCGTCCCGACTCTATCAGTTTGGAATGGACTTGGGGACTGTTGTAGACTACTGTAGAGCAGCGATTGAGCATAAAGTCGGAGTTTTTTGTGCCAAATTGCCTAACCGGCTCCAAGGTATTATTTTTCGTCTGTACATCGCCCAGATCGCCTGTAGTTTATACCGTCACCATACGTTGACGTAGCCTTTTGTCATTTTCGCCACTTTCGACCCAGATTTGAGGGTACCTTCTTTCAACCCCATTTTATAGCAAAATCTAGCCATGCTCCCAACAACGCCCTCTCCCCGTCGGCCTGGGTGCTTCTAAAAATAGAAAGGTCAATGGGGAGGGGCCCGTTAGCAAACAAACGGGGGCAGGGCAGGTGTACTTGGTGAACAAACAGTTGTGTGAACATCCCCAGAAGTGAAAACCTTTGCTCAGTGGCTGTAATCAAGATGTTAATTTAGACTCCCATTACGGCCAAGACACTACAGAATGCAAATGGGTGGGTGGCGGGCATCATCACTGGATCTAATGTTGTATTTCATGTTTTCTTTTTTTCTTTATATTCTATTTATTTTTTTTATCTCTCTCTCTCTCTCTCTCTCTCTCTCTCTCTCTCTCTCTTTGTCTCAGTTTAATTTGTGTTTGTCTATAATGTTTATAATATTTAGATTTTGCTAGATTCTGTTATTTATGGAATACGTTCTGCCATATTGTAAATTATTAGTCACTGTACAGGAACGGAGGGGCTTCTAAGTGGTAAGCACTTGTCCTCCAATCCTGATTTGCATTGTCAAATGGCAAATAAAATATGTTTAATCTAATCTAACAGTAGGGGGGGGGGGGGCATGTGTCCTAGGTAAAAAAAACAGCAGGGGGGGGGGGGGCAGGTGTCCTAGGTAAAATAAACAGCATATGGGGGGGGGGGGGGTGATGTCCCTGCTAATTAATTTTAATGGGAGGCAGTTGTTCATGGGGCAGGTGTTCTATCCCACTGCCCAGTATTCAAATTTTCTATGGTACTTGGCCTTGACGGAAATAACATTTCAACAAGAAACAACGGGAAACCTATTTGCAATAAAGCTGCAAATATAAACTTGATTTTAGGACCATTCCATGGACATTTTAAAGCCTACTGCGATATCAGCGTTTCTTACTCTCGTCCTATCACTACACCGCAGTATTTAACCCGAGTCGAGTTCTGACGTCATGCAAGTTTGACCGACATGCTTTCAATTCTGTTATTGACAACAACATATTTATAATTTCGTGCTTACTGATCCGAATTTTGAAAACGACACACGCAATCGCGAAAGCGTTTTCTGAAAAACACGATTCTGTAAAAGGTTTTAGTGAAATTTGATTATTTTTTTTATTTTCAATTTCGATGGCTCTTGTCGAAAAGGTGCTAATCACTGATCGTCCCAAACGAGATCAAAGACACGCCGTAGTTTAATAACAGACAGAGATTCTTCTAAGAATATACATGCGCAATCCTAAAATGCAATAAATCAAGTGTTTTTTCACGTTTTATGAGAGAAATATGTCCAATTGTATCATTGAATCATTTTTAGGTATATATGGGTGAGAAATTTTCTATACGGACAAAATACAGGCTAAATAAAATATTTGCCATTATTTTCCGCAGACGTATTTTTGTCTTTGCTTCTTGGGGAAATCCATGCTGCTAAATACAACGAAGGTGTGTTATTTGATGTGGTCAGAACCGTCAGGTGGTCGGGTCCGAAACCGCGCCTCGCAAAAGATTTACTGGGGGGTGTCGATTTTACAAGTAATGTAGGCAGCGTACACGGCATGGGCTGTTTGTCTTTAATCCTATAAACAGGGTTAAGGCTTGGTTTTTGAATACCCTTATTTATTTATTTATTTATTTATTTATTTATTTATTTGTTTATTGGTGTTTAAGGTCACATACTTATGCACAATGGCTAATCGTGGCCGTGACAGTTTTATAGGTGGAGGAAGCCGGAGTACACGGAGAGAACCACCAAGCACCGATGAGCAACTGTCAGCTCCTCAACATTCTAACTCTGTTCAAGCTCCGCTCAAGCAGGGTTACAGAGGGTGAAGACATATGTACCATCGACGTGCAGTATGCCTTAGTACACGGCGTCATCGTGCCCCCATGTCGGCAACCGGGCTAAAGTGCCTTGCCCAAGGACACAACGTGAGTCGTCCCGGACGGGGATCGGACCCTGGACCTCTAGCATAGAAGTACAACAGTCTACCACTGAGCCACCACGCTCCCTTGAATACCCTTAATACTATCATACATTATCCCTCATGAATTCTGAATCTGATAAAAGAGGTTATGTTTACCTATTACATACCCATTTGCTGCCCGAAAACAGCCGATTTTATCAAAATATTGACGTTTAGCAGACTGTAGCGGGATTAACAAACGACTAGCGGAATATTCTATCTATGCAATTTGTAAGACCTGCCAATGTCCAATTGTTCTTGAAAATCGCCAACAAGCAGTTAGCGAAATCCACAGAAAATGTAAATTTTAAGCTTTTAAGGGGTATCTCTCCTTATCCAGTCTAAAATAGGTTAGGTTTCATTCTTTTAAATACCCTTACTACTTACAAAACTGATCCTCTGTGAATTCTACGCGCAGTAAAAGAAGTTATATTTCTCTGTTACATATCCATTGGGTGCTCTTGGTGTCTGAAAACAATCCATTTTATCAACATTTTGATGTTTAGCAGCTCGTGGAGAGTTAACGAATGATCAACGGAATATTTTGTCCATGTAACTTGTAATGTCACATGAAGACCCGTGAATGGCCATTTTTTCTTGAAATCTACAAGATGTTTTTTAAGAAATCCAGGGAAAGCATGAACTTTTAAGTCTTTGATGGGTACCGCTGTTTAACCAGCCCAAAACGGGTTAAGACCAGCCCTAAATGGGTTAATGCTTGGTCTGATGAATTCCACTTCCAAAGAAGGAGGTTATGTTTATCTCGCAGGTACACATTGCGTGCAATGGATGCCCAAGGACAGTCCATTTTCTCAAAATTTCTATGCTTGCAGCCTCTGGAGAGTTAACTAACGCTTACCGGAATATTTTGTCTATGTAACTTGTAATGTCACTCCAAGACCTGCAAATGGTCAATTTTTCTTGAATACTTACTAGATTTTTTGGAGAAATCCACAGAAAACTGGAATTTTAAAGCTTTTAAGGGGTACATCTTAACCAGGCGAAAATGGGTTAAGACCTCGATTTTTTGAATACCCTTACTACTTACTAAATTTTTCTCTGTCAGTTTTGCATCCGGTAAAAGAAGTTATGTATCTCTGTGGCATTCCCATTTGTTGTTGTTGGTGTCCAAAAACAGACTATTTTTTCAAAATGTTGACATTTAGCAGCCGATGGAGGGTTAACAAGTGCTTACTGGAATATTTTATCCATGCAACCGGTAATGTGACTCCAAGACCTATCAATGGCCATTTTCTGTTGAAAACTTACAAGATGTTTGTAACGAAATCCACGGAAAACATGATTTTTTTTAGCTTTTGATGGTCTCGCTAATAACCACCCCAAAAGTGGTTAACGCTTGGGTTTTTGAATACCCTTATTACTTACAAAAATGGTCCTCAGTGAATTCCACTTCCAACAAAGGAGATTATGTGTAACTCTCGGACATACATTGCGTGCTGTGTGCGTCCGAAAACAGCCCATTTCAACAAAATTATGATGCTTGGCATTCTGTAGAGGGTTAATAAACGCTCAGCGGAATATTTTGTCCATGCCACTTGTAATGTCACACAAAGACCTGCAAGTAGTCAATTTTTCTTGAAAACCTATGGAATGTATTTAGAGAAATCCACAGAAAATGGGAATTTTTAGATTTTAAGGGGTCTCTCTCTTTAGCCTACCCAAAATGGGTTAAGACTTCGTTTTTTGAATACCCTTACTACTTACAAAAAATGTTTCCCTATAGATTGTGCGCTCGATAAAAGAAATCACTTTTCTTTGTGGCGTACCCGTTGGGTGCCGTTGGCGTCCAAAAACAGCCCATTTTATCACAATTTTGACTTTTAGCAGCCCGTGGAGGGTTAACAAATGCTCACCGAAGTATTTTGTCCATGCAACTTCTATTGTCACATCAAGGCCTGGGAGTGACAATTTTTTCATGAAAATCTACAAGACTCGTTTAGAGAAATCCACGGAAAACCTGAATTTTTTAGCTTTTTGGGGGTACTGCTGTTTAACCAGCCCAAAACGGGTTAATGCTTGGTTTTTTGAACACCATTATTACTTACAAAAATGATTTCCGGTGAATTCCACTTCAAATAAAGGAAGTTATGTTTATCTCTCATGTATCGTTTGGGTGCTCTGGGGGCCTGAAAACGGCCCATTTCATCAAAATTTCGATGTTTGGCAGCCTGTGGAGGGTTACCATATGCATCGCCTGATATGTCATGTGTATCAAAGGTCGTGGCACAGACAGGTCTATCAATGATGAAAGTTTAAAAAAAATCTACAAGACGTGTTTCGAGAAAGTGCCGATAAACCCCAATTTTGACAGTTTTTTGCCAATTGTGACGAAATAAGGGTTAAATCGAAAATTCCGCTTCGGTACATTTTTTGATTTTGTGCCCCTCTATGCGTGTGCAAAATTTTGTGAAAATCGGTCCGAAAATGGCTTCAGAATCGTGCGGACAAAATGTGTGAAAAAAAAAAAAAACCCAAAAACCCCCCCCCCCCCCCCAAAAAAAAAAAAACCCAAAAAAAAAAAAAAAAAATAATAATCCGTAGAAAAACAATAGTCTTTACCAGAGGGAAAAGCCTAAAAAAAAAAAAAAAAAATAATAATCCGTAGAAAAACAATAGTCTTTTCCAGAGGGAAAAGCCTAATAATAAAAGGAAAATCTACACTGTTTTAGTGAATATCAGGAATTATCTCATTCGTGTGGACCTGAAAATATCATTTTTCACACGCGCAAGTGCTCGTGAAAAATAAAACTTCCAGGTCCACGCTCATGAGATAATTCCCCCATTATTCACTAAAACAGCGTAGATATCCTCTACAGTTAAAACTAGAAGTCCTGTCATGAAATGCGCAGAAATAGTACGTCGATCTGCGCGTTAATCTACGCGTTATGACCATAGTAAGCCTTTCAAATTCTGTACATATAGCCTGTGCACAAGCAATGTTTCAGCCAAAGGACCTCCGGGTATCCCGGAGGTCCATTGGCAGAAACATTTCCTGTGTTTGCTATGAGTATCTAGGAGAACCTGCCGTGCTTTGGATGCCATTCGATATGGCAATTGCGCGCAATTCTTACGCGCAATTCAGCCCAGATAAGCGCACATTTCGTGACAGGACTTCTAGTTTTAACTGTATATATCAGCAAATGAAAGCAAAATGTGAAGCCAGAAAGGGCAATAGGGCCAAATTTCAATAAGTCCACTCATGGTAAATATTGGATCTAAAGGCTGTAATATGATTTTTGATATGGTACGTCCGCAGGACGTACCACGCCAAAAATTATATTACAGCTCTGGGTCCAAGTTTGGACTCGGTAAACAAGGGTTGTGGTCCCCTAGTAGTACTGTAAAAAAACAGCTAAATTTTATTTCAGTCAAAAAAATTTACTCATTTAAGTTTTCTAAGAGAGTATTGTGGCCACAGATTTACTATCATGAGCTTTAAGTTTCAAAACATTTCCTGAAAGATGTTCCCCGAACTCTCAACGAGAAGGGACATCTCTTTCATACTTTTTCCAAACTTTTGCCTGCGCAGTCGCGGGTAACCTTCATTCATCGATGGTCCATACAATTCGAATTACCACCTTCCCTGAAAAATCCTGGCCATACCCCTGCGTACCGTTGATGTACTCCCACATAGGCTCGGCAATCTGGATGAAGGGTGTTGCCCATGCGCACAACACCGTCGATCTTTCAATCTCAAGTCCAGCCCTCTGATGCATGCTACTAATGTCGTGATAACAACTGTGGCAGTCTGACAGCTTTGTCACGACATTGCCTACTGTCTTGGCTACTTACGGCGATTGTAGACGTCCTCTCTGAATATTTATTTCTTTATGTATTTATTTATTTATATATTTATTTGGTTTTAACGACACTTTCGACAGCCAGGTTCACCACGTGTAGGACAGTTTTACGGGTGGAGGAAGCCGGAGTAAACGGAGAGAACCACCGAGCAACCCCAACGTACTAACACCACACAAGCAGGGTTAGTAATAGTTGAAGACAAGTGCACCATCGACGTGCAGTACGCCTTAGTACACAACGCCACCGTCCCCCCGCGTGGGCAATTGTGATTCAGTGTCTTGCCCAAGGACACAACGCGGTTGCCGCAGGTGGGATTCGATCCGCGGACCTCTCGGCTTGCAACCTTCATTTCCATCTACTGAGCCACCACGCACTCCCTGTCTGAATAAGTCATCAAGATGGAAAAGTAAGTGGTCATGAGAACAGTCGGGCAAATTTACGCCATAGCCGGCCAAACATGGGTCATCCATCCGCCCTCAAATATCTGAAGATATTACGAGCTGGCTATCGTCGTTTCTTTTTTGGTCATTCTTAAATTTCTGCAACTGTTCTGTAATGTTTTCCCTGCACATGAGTTAATTTATTGCACACGAACATGCAACTCAAATCTAAACCAAAACTACACCAAGCTGAAGAATGTTTACCTTTTAGCATACGGTATTTTCGCTTTCACGAAATGCAAACTGAATCTGGAAAATAAATATTTATATGTGACATTTTATTACTCATGCGTTTGTGCGGTAATAGCTGTTTAATACGATTTGATATATTCGCTATGTCTTATTTACCACATGCTGGTTCACTTTTTTTCCGGAAACTTCAAAGCAGTCAGGTATGGCGAGGTGGGAGAATTTGTATTTATTCATTCAGAATCAAAGTGAGATACCTTACCGCCAGTTTTACACGCTGATCGATTCAACAGAGGCGTAGCATTTGTATCACAGAGAGAGTTAGCATCATAATTTATTGTTGGACTACCAGGAATGGCGCCTATATACAACAGTAGCTACATTTAAAACTAAAAGTCCTGTCCTGAAATGCGCACAAATAGCACGTCGATATGCGATAATCTACGCGATATGACCATAGTAGGGCTATCAAATTCTGTAATTATGGCCTGTGCACAAGCAATGTTTCAGCCATTGGACCTCCGGGTAAACCGGAGGTCCATTGGCAGAAACATTGCCCGTGTTTGCTATGAGTAACCAGGAGAACCTGCCGTGCTTTGGATGCCATTCGATATGGCAATTGCGCGCAATTCATACGCGCAATTAAGCCAAGATAAGCGAACAATTCGTGACAGGACTTCTACTTTTAACTGTAGCCCCTCACTTCCTCCCTTGAGGAGATTAAGGTGTCATCTGCAATTCTCATTTCAGAGAAAAAAATCACAAGAAGTACCAGCAATCTTTCTGTTCATGGACCACCAGACTGTATCCGGTGGTCCATGGACTGAAATCTCTTTTGTTCATCATGTGCTTTTTTAAAAAACAAATTGTGACAAATCGTGAAATGGAAGATTTGATCCATCGAGATTTAGTAGCAGTCCACCCTGCCTGTACTGTACAACGACATGGACTTCGATGAAAAGTCAAAACCATTTTTGTTTCTTAATTGTGTTTTGATTGGTCACTTTGCCGATGTTCCGACAGCTATGTTCGGGGTTATGCCGGGGTACATAAATAACGTTCTACCTAGAGGAGATTATTATTATCTTCCGATAGGTATCTGGGTAGGATGGGGAAATCTAACCCGAGGGGCAAGATATTTGAGCCAGACTCGATGTTCTCTCAGTTCCAATGTGTTCTATGTGCTTACTGGAACATAGAACACGTTGGAATTCAGGGGACGACGAGGCAAGCCTCGTGTCTGGCTCAAATATCTTGCCCCGAGGGTGTGATTATACCCATTGAGGATGATTTTCTCCCACCATTTTAGGGATGCTACGCCATTAATAAGAAACTATCATATCTTTTCAAGGAAACATAATTCTCAGTGTGTTCATTCTAGTAGATAGAGCTGTAGGTTTTTAAATTTCTTGTTCGGTTTCGGTTTTGGTTTTTCAGGTGGAGTAAAACCTCGGTTCGGTTCGGTTTTCGGTTTGTTCAAGAGGCCAAGTAAAATTCAATAAAACTCATTTTTATGTCCGGAGTCATAACTGAATGGTAGTGAAATTGAATGAAACTCAATGAATGCCCGAAATAAGCTATAATACATGTACATGAAGAATCAGGAAGGCCAATATAATAATTACCTCTGGTCTGACACCTACACGCAATTTGAGGAAAGCTGCAAACACAACTAAGCTGAAATGTCGGAAATCCCCAGAATGTAGCCTTCCCAGAGTAGTGAGAGTACCCAGACACTGCCATTGGCAGTGTCTGGGTACTCTCACTACTCTGGGATGGCTACATTCTGTGAATTTCTGCAGCAAGAGAGTATTTAAACGAAAAACCTTAGATTACGGGATGTCGACGGTTTCGGTTTCGGTTTTTTAAAAAAACTAAAAACCTCGGTTCGGTTTCGGTTAACCTACAGCTCTACTAGTTCAATACCAATAAGATATTCGGAAAGCTTGTCGAGAAGTATGGTATATAACAAAGGTTTATACTTAGAAAAACGCAGACGAGCACCGCATGTTGAAAGTTAATGCACTGAAGTGACCTCAAATGAAATCGACATGTCTGCACACGTCATTTCCAGACATGCACGTCAGTTTAACAGGAAGTAACGATATCAGATGTATCTTTCTTTCCGATAAACAGATGGAGCAATTTGAGGTGTCCTCAAGTTTTTCTTAGTGTGTTCTGGTTTCGATTTTCGTTTATTTAGTCGCATTTGTTTGTTTATACATGTGCAGACGTGATTTGTGATGATTAAATCGTTCCGACGCAAATTAAATATGCAAATAGGTTAGTCACGTGGATGGGGTGAGGTAGCTGTCACCTGGGTGGTATGAGACAGGCGTATCTCTCCCAGCTGTCTCACACGACTTTATATATGTAACTGTACCTTAGTTGTGGGAGAAAAATCACGCTTGAAACGTAAACTGTGAAGGTGAAAATAAAGTGATGAATCGTTTGAAAGTCATGTTACAAAATGTAAACAACTACAGATTAAAGGCCTTTAGAGACATGTGCAGAGAATAAAATAAGTTGTGCGAACGACATAGTAAGTCCTCACGAGATAGTACGTTGTCGGCACGAGATACTAAGTCGTGCACACGAGATACTAAGTCATGCGCACGAGATACTAAGACATACTAAACCGTGCGCATGATGGGAGAGGACCGAATGTGTGTATGGCTTGTGCACGACATGTGTCAAGATGTGTGTGTCGTGCGCACGACTTAGTATGCCGTGTACAAGTATGTCGTGCGCACGACTTAGTATGCCGTGTACAAGTATGTCGTGCGCACGTCTTAGTATGCCGTACACACGTATGTCGTGCGAACGCCTTAGTATGTCGTGTACACGGCATACTATGCTGTATGCACGGCATACATATGTCGTGCGCATGGTTTACTTCATTTTTTCAACATGTTTCTTACGGGGCTTTCGTAAAATATAGTTTACACAAAGATTAATAATAAACTTGCGGCTAAACCTTTTCGTGAATATTTTAGTTACAAAAAGCTGGACACTATCTTCGAATATTATTCAAAAGACAGACGTGACGAAGTACGAGTTTGTTTTCATTGGTTGAAAAGGAGATGCCTCCGATTATGAAATGAATGTACTCGAAAATTACCAAATTGTTTGTTAATGTCTTAGTGTAATGACAACACTTTCCAGTATGACAAATTCCTTATCCGGCTTTTTGTCTGGATAAACAGCAGCATGAATCCTCACAGAATTTTATGCGGCTTAGGCTCTGCTGTTTTGAAGGGTTTGAAAGCTGTTTTCCTTGATTTGGGTTAAGCAATAGAGTTGATTCCCATGAATTATGTGTGTTTATGCGTTATTAGTTTAATATTAGGGTCAGGTTTTCTTTAACTCTTTTGGCGTGAAAGGCGACTAAAGTCGACAGACGGCAAACCGCGGATAGATACCACAGTAGTAATTTCAGCCAACTGTGTGTGTCCATTTATAAGTGCTTTTAACCCTTTACCCAACGCAGCCGATATCAAAATTTATTATTTTAAATATCATTTTTTCAAATTTTTCAAAAAAATTCAACAAAACCATATCATGTGACCCCTCGTTGGAACGAGCTCGACGAGCTCGTTCCAACGAGGGGGTCACATGATATGGTTTTGTTGAAATTTTTTGAAAAATAATATTTTTTGAACTGCTGAAGTTGCATATTACGCGGGAGGGGGGGGGTGCGGCCGATTCGTTGGGTAAAGGGTTGAACAAACTTACGTATTCCTATGTTTCATGCACCATTTATGTCCTATCCATGAACAACGGTATCGTCCCTTGAAAGTATAAAGGTGCCATTTAAATATATACAGGAAATCATTTGAAAAACTGTCAATGAGATCATTAGAACATCTTTTAAAATAATAACCCTTTAGTCTAACAACCTATACTTTTTGTAAAATTCCTGATGATATTAGGCGCTAAGAATTCTGTTTCTCAGATTATTCCGCGCCAAAAGAGTTAATGAAAAAACTTCTTACCCATTCCGACTCACTCATCAAGTTGCAAGGTAGAAAAATCTATTGAAGGCGAAATCATTTGATTTGGTCCATTTGAAACTGTATGGATATTTTTCTTCAAACGAGCAAATTCCATACGCTTTTAACTCAAAAGAAGCCAAACTTTGAATTATACTGCCGAAATGGGTTTTTACTTTTTTTTTAATTACAAGAAAGAGGTAACATTTCTGTTTTGGTTGGATTGGAGGTACACTATAGGTATAACAGTACCAAATACTTGAATAAGAGTTATCCGCCTTGACAATAATTGACAGGTGGACGTGATATAATCTTTCAAGCTAAGCAAACGTGCGAAAAATATAATCCAAAAAAACTCAAGCATTTTCTTGAAATTTTGCGCCATTGCTCAATATTTTAGAGAAAATGGCGATTTGGGGAATTATGAGGTTTAAAAGGGAATTAACTGTTTGTGTTTAAAATCCCCCCGAAAAGACTGCGTAAGTGAACGAGACTTTCCTTTATGTTCATTTTCTCTCTTCTCTGTTGGATGAGCCTCAGATTTTAGGACCTAAAATGTAGCCTGAGGGTCTATACTTGACAAAATTTTTGAATGTCAAACTAAAACAATTTTAACTTATTCTTTTTCACACAAACGTTAATGGTCCCCCGTGATAAAATAAAATATTCAGAACTGTTATGCTGATAGGAATTCTGACAAACGCCTGCATTTCAGACCTTTAACGTCCAATCAGACACCAATAACACATTGATTACATTCAATATACCCTCACAGAAACAACGACCGCTTTTAAGGCGTTAATGTAGTGAGCTTTTTGGTCCGTGAAGACAAAGAGAGGGAGAGAGAGAGAGACAGACAGACAGACAGACAGAAGAAGAGAGAGGGAGAGATGTTTTTAAAATTATTCCGATGCGTACTGTACAATTTACTTGTAATTTGTTGACAGCCAACTGCAGCAATTTGCAAATGTTTCAAAATGTCAGCTTAAATCGATTGTAGTTTATACTAAATATTTGCAAAAAGGCTTGCAATTAATAACAATTTGCAGCTAACACCTCAAAGAAAAATAGTCGGTGAGATATAAAAGAGTAATTGTATACGAAGTGGAGGCTGTATGCCTTACTTAACTCTTTTCATCTTAAAAGCCGTTTCCGGCCCAGGAATTACCTTCGTCATAATATGAGTTATATGGCGTGTAGCTGGCGAATACATTTCCATACAGGGCGATGAGAGTTGAAATCAGGTGAGGCGATGCCTCACCTGATATGAGTTCTCAGAGCCTTCTATGGAAATGTATCAGCAGCTACACGCCGTGTAATATATCTATTGTTTCGAAAGGCCATGTAAAATAAATGATTAATAAATTTTCACGAGAAATAAAGAACGACCGGACGTTTATTTTTTAGAAACCGCTATTAACAACACCGCGTAGAATCATCAATAGTAACTGGCACCGGTATGTATCCAAGGTGACAGTAAACAACCTTCAAACCGTATCGCTGCAAGCACAACTGAAGTAACCTTACATACATTTACTGTCATGACCACCTGAAAAAGGGGTTAACAAAGCACTTTTAAATGTTCAAAAAATCGCTCTTAATCTGTTGAGTAAAGTGTAAAGAAAATTTCGCTTCAGTGTAATAAATTGCTAGATAATAGTCGGTACAGTTTATAGAGTCGTAAAAACAACAAAGACCTTTGACCAGTTTTGGGACTACAAATAATATGTTCTGTCCTTTTTTCAATATTTAATGTTTTAACTCAATAAACACGGTACCTTGGAAATATTTTTGGTACTTAAATTTTCTTGTTTTGTTTTATTTCAAATTTTGAAAATCCGAAGCGGGTGGAAATGCATCAATTTGATCAAAATAGTAATGACTGCTACTCACCTGATTTCAGATTATATCAGGCGAGTTACTGGATACGGCGGAACCCTTAGATGGTATTCCAGCGTTCTGATTGGACAAACTAACTTTGAGGCATAATAATAGTTTTTATCAGCATTCCCCGTGATGGGCACGTGAGCCTAGACAACGTCAAATTTGTATCCAAGACAATAACATGTGTGCAGGGAAATATCGAGCCAATGATGGCTGTTAGCGTCAGTCGCTTCACATGTCACTCATTTCCTGCCGTATAACTAAACTGTGTGAACTCCTCGTCACAGGTATGGACAAAACTTTACTCATATCAACGTATTTCGAATGTTGAACTTTCGAAATGGTAGCTCAATTTCGCCTTGCAAAGCAACGAAGATACACTACTCTCTACGCAGTCACAATGTTCAATGTGTTCTTACCCTACAGTTTTGTTTCCAATCATTATTTACCACAATATTAATAATGTTACAGTTGATACTTACTTTAAAATTAACACACATGATCAAGCGTGTAATATATAGACAGAACCGCACAAGCGTTTGAATGGGTTAATGTTTATCGCACGAGTTTGGTTGGGCGCAATAATACCACGAGAGGCGAAGCCTCGAGTGGTATTCTGCGCCAAACCAAACGAGTGCGATAAACATTAACCCGTTCAAACGCTTGTGCAGTTCTGTATTTATTACACACCTTCGCAAATTTCTAAAACAGGCCTTTTACAGTAATACTAAGAGAGAATTAACCTATCCTTCTGAGAAGTAAAGGAAATAAAATAAGACAAAAATCCAAATTATTCTTCACAAGCAGGAGACCAGTCTTATTGTTACTTCGTACGCTGATTGAACTTTCATTCATAGTTTCAACTTGCAAATTGTAATGCGTCACCACTTCGATCGACGAAACACTGTTCATCTGAAATACAGTTCACCGTCTTTTTGTGCCTCAATTTTACAGCGCGAATTCTGAACGGTTGATGTGATCCCCACCAAAAAAGTTACCACACATTCACAAAAAACAATAGGTGTAAATTCGGAAAATCTATCAATGAGAAATTATAAAAAAAAAAAAAACTCACATGTTTATCTGACTTCCAAATTCCCTGCGACTGTTGTTACTCGACTTGTTGACAGACCGGTTAAGATTTTAGTCAAGATTACAGTAGTCATTGTCAATTCATGCCACGTAAATTAAATTTATATCCTTATTGTCCAAGAGAAATTATCGTATTGTTCACTATTCCTGCTCAAAATGTATTAAAGTTCATGTTATAGCCTTTAACAGGGGTACAAAATCCATACGAATTCAAGTGAATATCGACAGGCAATTTGTTTTGGATTTGGTGACCTAGAAACTTGCTCGCGCAACGTCATTCATTCGAAATGACGTCACTCATAGACGCTTTCATATTCTGTTTACATTGTTCTTTAGTTTGAACTGTATGTGAGTCATTTCCACGTCATACTTTAACCCATCGGGTTATTTAGTCAGTCAGTATTGTTCACGTTAAGAAAATAAATTAGAAAGTTTCTTTTGATGGTCGGACAGTCATTACTACATGAGTTTCTTCAGAAACAATATAAACGCAGATACTATAGACTGCGAACATCCACTTTACAACATCAAAATAAATTACCCATCGCATCGAAACGGGCCCATGTTCTGTATCCCCAGAAATATGACTGGTTCCATTCTTACATTAAAAAAGTGCCAAAATCTGTATCCCACACGTGTGCAATAAAAGTTTATTTTTATCACACATCCTAGAATGCCGTGGACAAACCTTAATTTTAAATGGGTGTGTAATAAATAGCAATATATGTTTATTTGACGTTGAATCAAGTTCATGTCCGCCATTTCCCGACTAGCATTGTGCCTTTTAAGGGATCGCAGCTCTAAATATTTCCCATAGGCGAGCATTATAACGTTCAGGCGAAAAAATATATGATCGCATCCTTTTAATTTTGGCATTCAATTATGTTTGTGACAATTTTTTCTGACCCGAAAACAGGGGGTCATGCACCAAATAAGAGAGAAAAATGGCACTTTGGGAAATACCGGTCAGGTGCAAATATTTTTCAGGAAATTCCCAACAAAGACGCACCAAAGGTAAATTGTATTTTTTAGGTCCAAAAGTCATCAAATCGCCATCTTTATTTATCTGGAATATACAACAATAATGCAAGATGTCATTAGAATGTTTCAACGTTTATTGAGACAATATATTTTCATCAGGCTGCTTATTTTTAGAGACTGCATCATTTCCGAGTGGAACATTTCAAGTCAGGTAACTCTAATTCAAATATTTACTTCAGTGATACCATAAATATTCCACGAATGATTTGTTTTGAAAACAAAGGTGCCAACTATGACTCCTCTCACGTGACCCAATACGGGGAATGCTGATCTTGTCTATTTCACCAAGTTGGGTGATCGCTGAGTGGATGTGCGGGGTAACCAATCAATAATTTCAACGTGCAGCCCAAAGGCTGCACGTCGAAAATATTGTATGGTATTCCCCCAGGTAATGAATATGGACTCTTTCAATTACTGTCATTGAACTGACCTGGACATCATCAGTGTTGATATGGTTATCACGGATGTGGAAGTTTTCAGACGCAAATTTTTCATAATACAATGAGATCTATCCGACAGCATCGAAATACTTAAATGTCCAGCTGCATAATGAAAAAAATTTGGTGATGAAATTTGATATTTTGATTAGTGTGCAGGGGGTAAAATGATCTTGGTTCATATTTTTAGTTTCTACCTTTTGTGGCATAATTTTGATGATACACAGGGTGTAGATTGTCAATAAATCATTGTGCGATAGCGAAGCACCATTTTCGCATAGACAGTGCGAGAATGTGGATTTGCACCCATGAAATAACTCATCTTCTGTGATCACGCTTAATACACAAGGGTAATGTTGAAGTAAATGTACCAGAGGCGTAGATATAAAGGCCCCGAGACCCCAACACCCCCCCCCCCCCCCCCCCCCCCCAATAACCCCTATGGACACTATAACCGTTACGGAAACTGTACCCCCCATGGTTCCTGAACATCCTCCACTCCATCCCTAATAGTGGTCGACCACTTCAAGAGAGGCGAGCGTTGGTCCTGCGTCTCGCCTCTGCCCCTTTTTTTAAGCGTCCACATTGTGCATCTCTTGTCCAAACCAAATAGGATTATAATGCAGGCCTGCCCCCGAACCAGGGAAGTTCGGGTCTTCTTTCTAGTGGTCCCCGAAAGGGGTCGTTGTTGCTTTGTTTCCAAAGACGTCCAACCATAACCAGACTTAGACAGCCTGAGGCAGACTATACTTGCCAATGATGACCCGCCGTCGACATCTTCTCCGAAGTGGCAGACTATACTTGCCCGAAAATTTAAGACTACTGCACCCTCGGGGAGAGGTAGTACCTTTGTGAGAGGACCCAACCTCCCACACTGATCCTCACCCGCGGGTTCAACCAACATCAGTCAACGAAGCCACACACCCGTAACACCTCAACTGGAGACACCTGCCGAGTACCAGAACCTCTTTCTCCTTCAACACGCCTTGACATGAGACAAAATTGATCATATACAGTCACTGAGGGTCGAAAGGGGCTAGCCCCAAACCGTCTCTGCGCGCCTTCAGCGCGCAAAACCATTCCGTCCTCACCCGCCTCCCGCACACACACGGGCACATAAAAACACACATCAAACGATTTGATGAAAAGTTCGAGTTCTGTGGAGGTTTCTTTTAACTTACACAAAAGTCCATAGAAAGACAACAAAATGATTGCAAAGAGCCATAATCTATACAATTACGTCTATTTGACATTAAACTTTTTTTTTAAAAAAACCAACATTTAGATTTTATTATTTGGTTAGTTTCATATCGGCAGAGATATCAGCCCGAAGTAACGTCATATTTGTCTGGGACTGAAGGTCGAAGGCTGATGTGAAGTTACTAAGGGCTCATATCTCGGCCGAAATGAAAGTAACCAAGCGATAACCTCTTCATTTAATAAAACAAAAAAATTATTACAAAATTTTCTCAGATATATTACAGGGCTGAAAATCTTTCCGACAAGCCTGAAAGGTTATCAACGAATTGTCTGGTGTGGCGCCCCCACTCCCGTATCTACGCCATCACGTGCTTACTGGTGTGTAGGTGGGTCTGTTCCACAGGCGCTGTGACCACCATGCTTAGATCCCAGTGCTCCACTTCCATGAACAATTTTCTAATCATGTTATTTTTCTCATTCTTTTCACTGAGTCCGAAGTTCCCTCTTCTCTTACTAAGTTCAGCTATCCGAACGTCTCGGTTTCCCCTATGTGGGTATATGCACACGACTTCCACTTACGCAATGAATCTTGTTGACAGCTTTTGACTTCTCCCTAAGAGAAGGAGACGATTTTTAATTATTCATCCCCACTATATACAATTTTGAAGGCCTAATAAATTTAAAACTCGACTTCTATTGAACTTTTTACATCCATGAAAACAAATGAGCTTATTGTTTCATTTAACCTTATTTAACGCAAAATTGATTTTCATTTGGTTACTGGATATTCTAACAAACCAGTGTTGCACTTAGTTATTTTTTTTTTTTTTTTTTTTTTTTTTTTTTTCTTTTTTTTTGCAGCCCCAAGGCTACATGTTGAAACATTTATTGGTCTTCATCCAAGTAACGAATATAGACTCTTCCAAATGATGACACTGCACTGGCGTGGAAGATACCACCAGGGTTCAACGGGGTAAGCTGGGTGAAATGCTTGATTTCAATGTAAATAGACTACTTATCTGACACCGTTACTTCTGAGTTCGTACATGCTGACGCTACTGCCATGGAATTTACGTTTGAAGTGAGGTTTGAAGAATAGCTGGTTTAATGGTTTTAAGAAATTAATTTTTAGCAATTTTCGCCATGTGAACATTTCTTCAATAAAAATATGAAAATAGTATTCTTGGATATTTATTAACCATATACGCTGAAACTGCCGTTGCCTTGACGATCTTTTCACGTGGAGATGTGTCTCCCATCTTTGAAACATTGAAAGCCCATACAGAGAAGACTCAATCTCCTTCATTTACTAGCACCTGGCAATCATCGCCGTCCGTTTAAGTATTATGTTCAAGACAGTGATCACAAAAACGGAGAGGAAATTTCGACCGGATCGCGACTCAGTCCGGTAGGAATTCTCTGGCCGCTTTCCCTCGTGCAGTACCATATAATCTCACCTCTCGAGTGAAAAATGCCTGAATATTAATTTAATATGCTATTTTCGTTTGATTACCAAAATGTTTACATAGTTACCTTTCAGGATTACCTTCAAAAAGAACTAACAAATGCAATAATACAGTACCGTCACCGTGGACTGATCATATTCCACGCGTGGACATTGATGCCCACGCATGCGTGAACCAGGTAATAAAAATCAACATCAGCAAAATCTGAATTAATGAAGCACCGGGTAGTACCCGGTGCTTCATTAATTAAATTTTTGATGATTATTCCTCTTATCAGTATTTGGAATCTAATGTTATTGCGTCCGTGGGAATATTGCCCACCCGTGGACAGTGACCAGTCTACAGCGGCCGCACTGAAAGCTGTTATGTGTGACTATTTATTATTATTTATTTATTTATTTATTTATTAGGGTTTAACGACACTTTAACAGCCAAGGTCATATCGTGTCGGTGACAGCTTAAGGGGTGACGGAAGTCGGACTACCCAGAGAGAACCACCGAGCAACGACGAACAGCTGCCAGTTCCCCAACATCGTAACTCCGCACTGCAGCACAGGCAGGGTTAGATTGGTTGAAGACATACGCACCATGGACTTGCAGTACGCCATATTTGGGCTTTACTCCAATGTGTAGGTGCCGCACGTAATGGCTTCGTGTTCTGTGGATGTGCTTCATATTATTTTTGAATTAAAACAATTTAGTCTAAGAGGATTTCCCTTGTTACAATGTTTGGGAGAGTGCCAAGTGGCACTCTCCCATACATTGTAACAAGCCAACGAGATGTGGACTGACTCGGATGACCAAAAATAATTTAGCACTTTACCAGTTAATGAAAGGCGCCATCGTGCCCCCTCCCCCCCATCGTGCCCCCCCCCCCCCCCCCCCCATGTGGACAATCGGGGTTAAGCTATCGCCCAGACGGTCACCCATCCAAGGATTAACCCGGCTCGACGTTACTTAACTTCGATGATCTGACGAGAAACGGTTACCACAGCAACTCCACAGCGCCCCCTTATGCTGTGACGTCATCAAACGGCATCGATTGGGAGGCGGTATCGCATTGATTGACTAGACACCATCTTGGAGGGTGGGGGATGGGGGGAGGGAAGGCAGAATGAGTCGCGAAGTTTTTCGCTGACGTTCCAGCAATCCACTTGTTCAGAGATATCAGTGGAGTGGAATGAGTTAGCATATCTATGGAAACAAGTATGGGTACACGTGTCCCTCTTCCCCAACCACGAGCCATCTGGTTTGGCCGCCTCTCGACTTACCAAGATACATTTTCATAAATAAAGTTCGTTGAATGCATTTGCTTCACGTAATATTATTTTATTGCGCATGCCGTATCTATCTTGGAGTGAGTTGTATAAATAATGCATGAGATGTTTTATTGCCGACATACAGATAAAATATCACAACCGTGGCCTACTTCCCATCAGCCAAGTCAATTTTCTAACTTTATACTTCCTGTAGAAAATTATATCAGAGAAAGTAAATTGGTAGATAATTAGAAATAATTCCTGACAAACAATTATTACCAAAACTAGGTTAGTGTATAAATGACGTTTCCTTTTCGGTGATATTTCATGTATTGTGAACAAGAATGTGAGATTGTTCATTATTCTCACTAAACTCGGGACTAATCTTAAGCATAGAAATGCGAGGAAAGAGTGTGCCAAATGTGTAACTTAGGTGGAACGGAGACCCTGGAATATTTCATTTTAGAATCACCCCAATATTTGCCTAGTAAAACAAGTCTCTTTTGGGATACTGATGGAAAAACGGGAAGGAAAGATGAAGGATAATTGGATGAGGAATGACAGGAGGAAAAGGGTTAGTTTTATAGTTGGAGAGATCGAGAATGCGTAAATGGGAGAATTATGAAACAGTTTTTGACTGTTTCATAATTCTCCTTCTGGGAGATTAGGAGGGAGAGTGGGAGAAGGAATAACCCGGACGGGGCACTGGGTTGATGTAGACCTTCTCTTTACAGGACAACAACAAATCAGCGGAAGGATGAAGATTAATTGTATTGTTCATCAAAGATTACCAAGCACGAACTGTATAAGCTTTCCAATCTCGGCATATTTTTTTTTTTTTTTTTTTGCCAAGAATAACTAATATATGTTGTAAATATTAAATTTTAGCGAAACATGTGACGTCATCAACATATTCAAATTTTTTACAGACATAAAAAAATATTCTTTAAAAAGCAATCGCTTATTGCGAGGCGCTGGAAAGTTGAAAATCTTTTGAGTTTTTTTTTTCAATTTGTTTATTTACAGTACGTGGAGAGAGGATTGTTATAAATCACCCGCGGTGTGGAGTTATCACCTTAACTATAACTTTCAAATTTTATACATATGGACGAAAAAACACAAGCAATGTTTCAGCCAATTGACCTCCGGGTGTAACCCGGAGGTCCATTGGTTGAAACTTTGCCTGCGCTTGTTATGCTTGGCAACAAATTTGCAATTATTGTTTGGGTGGAATCTCCACTCTGTGGGTGATTTAGTGATAATACACTCTCCACGTACTGTATATCGACAACTGCACTCCCCCACCCACACCACAACCACCACCACCAAAGATGGCTGCCGGTGAAACATTTTTCTGTGTAGATCAACGAGCATTCCAGCAATCCAGTCGTATTTAGATCCGTGTTCCACACCGAATAAAAGAATTATGTCATCATTCCGTGATTTACTGTCTGACGATGTGTAGAAATCTGTTGCATTTGTCCAGTTAATTCCATCTTTACTTTTTTGACGAGGTTTCGGTCTATTTCTTCTAATTCCAGCCTTCTGGTTGGAAGAAAGTTGAAATCGAAGACACAGACCAAAACATGGCCAGACTATGCCCTGCACTCATTAATGGAGAGACTGTCGGGTCTTAATTCATTTGTTGATAGTTTATTTAACAGCGCTCCCAAACATGTCATTTTAACGCCATCCATGGAACTTGACCTAAAAATCAATAAAATGGGCTCATTTTTTTCAAATTGTCACCCATCATGCCAACACATGGTATCTCCGGGACACCTTTGTTGTGTGTGCCTCTCCACTTTCATTGGCGTCTCAACCCTTTCTGAACACGTCACAAACCTTCTCAGAACCATGGATATGTACAAATCAGGCAGATTGGGTTCCTTTTTGTTATAGAATTTCGCATTAGAGGGGCATGGAGGGTTAAGAAACTGGAGGGAAAGAGATAAAAGATCAAAGAGCAACGGTTTGGTGATTGGAAAAAGTTAAAAGAATTTATCTAATAAAATCTCTCAAGATAACTTCGTATCGTCAAAGTCAAGAACCGTTTAATGTGGAGATTGCATGTTTTGTTGCTATAACGTTAGTAACAGACTGACAGATGGACAATGTTTTATTCACGCGTTGATAATTCATATAAGACTAATAAATATTTCCTTGCATAATCAATCGTTTTGATTTGTTTGATTTTCGAATTTGCAGCGTTGGGAAATAAATTTATTATTACACGCTATTGGCTTCTCAGATGAATGACAATAAACTCAATGTGGGGGCAGTAAATAGGATATCAGCAGCGTTAACCCGTTACATTTTTATTGGGGCTTCACTACACTATTGACAGCCAGAATCACCTCGGGCAGGACAGTTTTACGGATGGAGGAACCGGAGAGAACCACCAGGCAGCGGCGAGCAACTGTCAGACTCCCAAACGAACTAAATCCTCACAAACAGGGTTACCATCGGTTGAAGACAAGTCCGCCATGTACATGCACAGTACGCCTTAGTACACTGTGCCACCGTGCACCCCACGTGGACAATCGAGATTAAGTGGCTTGTCCGAGAATCCTACGCAGCTATGGGGATCGAACGGTGGACTTTCGTTTTGAAATCCAATGCCGCAGTTACTAAGCTATTGCGCCCGACACCCATTACTAAACGAACGATTATAATCGGTCAGCGCTATTTACACAAATTACCATTCAATTTTTTTTTAATTCTTGACTCTTAATCATAGCTTATGACCCATAATTGGAATAAATGGTCAGAAGCTATGTTTTTCATGCAAAACAGTAACATATTTAGTTATTCAAGACATTTGCTACAAGTATCATCTGCCATTCATGTTCGGTTACAGGGGTGTTACCAGCAATTTTTGGAGGGGTCGCAAACAATGCAACTCAAACATGACAATGTCTGGCAACTAAAAATACTGAAATCTTAGCCAGAGGCGAAAGGTCAAGTTGGAGGCGATTATGGGAGGGGTGACCCCTCCCATAATCTCCTCCAACTTGACCTTTGGCCATCGGTAGAAGTCCGGTGGGGTGAGGCGTGGAGGGGGGGTCTCTTTCGGGACAAATCTTCCAAGATTTGATGCCAGCAGTGATCAAAGATTTCACGTTGAGTGAAAGTGAGTCAAATTCAGTGTAGGCATGTGTCAGATTGCTGTGGAGAATATCGGCCGCGAACCTTTGGGACTGGGGGTGGGGGTCGTACGACCCCCATGACCCTCCGTGGCTACACCCATGGGTAAAGGGTTGAAAGTGTATGCATCAAATTCACGCGTAATAAATGGTAAAAAGAACCAGTAATATGTCAGTTCTTCAGCTCAGTATTTATTTATTTATTTATTTATTTATTTATTTATTTATTTATTTATTTATTTATTTGAACTTAGCGCCATATCAGCAACTAAGGCTTTGACATGGTGAGAAAACGGTAGAAGATAAAATATGCCTTTCTCAATTACTAAGTAAAACGATTGATTATAAGTATGAAATAATTACAATACAATGACAAAGACAGGAGTAGTTTGGACAGTAACGAATGATGATACTACAGTTAAAACTAGCAGTCCTGTCAGGAACTGTGCGCTTATCTACGCTTAGTTGCGCGTAGGAATTGCGCGCAATTGTCATATCGAATGGCATCCAAAGCACGGCAGGTTCTCCTGGGTACTCATAGCAAACACAGGCAATGTTTCTGCCAATGGACCTCCGGGTTACCCGGAGGTCCATTGGCTGAAACATTGCTTGTGCACAGGCCATATTTACAGAATTTGATAGCCTTACTATGATCATAACGCGTAGATTAACGCGCAGGTCGACGTGCTATTTGTGTGCATTTCATGACAGGACTTCTAGTTTTAACTGTATTATACTGAACATCTTACAAATCAATCTGGTGATTTGAGATGAAGTGTTTAAAGGAATAAAAACAATTTCAGAATTTATTAAAATGTTGATTACTTAAGAAATGCTAGAATTTTGTGTGGGCTCGTATAATAAAATAGATCTCTTAAAGACCCTTGAGTGAAATACTGTCTTCTGACATGACTAAACTCAGCAGTTTAAAAGAATGCTCTCCACTGTCCTCACCTATTGGCAAGGAACGTACACTGGTTGTATTCAGCTCAGTAAAGTCAAATTAACCTTTTGAAGCCGAGAGGCCCTTTTTGCCGGTCCAAGAACATGATACGTCATACTTTCACTAAGTTGGGTAGCTGCTAAGTTAAAGTGTGGTGTAGACCAATCAATATTTTTCAACGTTCAGTCCCAAGGCTGCACGTTGACTATATTACTTGGTCTACTTCCAAACAATAAACATGGACTCTTCCAGTTGCGCCCATTGACCTGACATGGAAGATATTCTTAGCATTCGAAGGGTTAATAATTCTGTTTATGTAGCATATCGAGGGAGAAGTGTTGGAGACGAGGCTCGAACCCTCAACTTCTACCACACATAACATAACGATACATAAAGAAGGTCGATTTACTACGAAATAGGATTCGTACCGAGGCAGGCTGGTTCGAAATGCCGTTTGTACTTCGATGACTATACACTACTACTGTGTCGTTCTTTTTAAAATTGGTCAACTATGAATCCCACCATATAACATTCGTCAGAATGATCGAAACATTCGAAATACTTCACTATGATACCCACAATTCCTCCAGCTTCTGGCCATTGGGGGATCCCCCAGATATAACGACAACACATACAGAGAGAGAAAGGCCGGTTTCGAGTCCAACAACTTCCGCTACACAAAGCTATCGATTCGCCACAAGACTAAAAGACCCGAGAAAATCAAACTGGTTGGTCAATAATCTCTGTACCTGGGCGATTGCACTTAAAATAAATTTTGGGCTGTAGCATCGAATTATTACTGAATAACCAAACAAATAATTTTTAATTTTGATGTAAATTGTGTTCAAATAGACTGCACTCCCAGGGAATTTGGGAGTGAAAGTGTAAAACCTTTCTGAACCGTAACGCCGGTTTCTGCAGTTCAGCACCATGATAGGCTTAACTTTTATAATAATGAATGACTCCTAATTAATTTGAAGTGGGCTATCGGGAATAAGTGCCTTACCAGTGAACACAACGCAGTTACCCCTGCTGGGGATCAAACCATAGACCTTTCGGTTTGAAGTCCAATGCCGTAACCACAGAGCAATCGCGCTCTCCACCAACAAATTAACCATCGACTCGATCAATATAAATCCCCTTCAATACTGTGATTACAAACGCGGACAATTTGTACCAGACCACGACTGTGTCGCAATCTGGTCGAAATGTCCTGTCCATTTTCCAACCTACCATATTGTAGATGCCCACTTTTCCAAACCACAGAACTTTAAATCTCACGTGCAATTATCTTGATTCGGTATTTGTTTCACAATATACTACTTATAAATCTCGACTGTCACGATCCGATCGAGAAAGATGGGAACGTGACAACCCTTTACTTATTCCCAATTCCTTATTGGACATTCGTTATCAACCGATTCTATCGGTCTCTTTCTCACGGACGTGACAATCCTTATTTATTCCTAGTCCCGTTTTAGACATTCGTTATCAACTGATTCTATAGGTTTCTTTCTCACGGACGTTACAACGGTTATTTTTTCCCAGTTCTTTATTCGACGTTCGTTATCAACGAATTCTATCGATCTCTTTCTTATGGACGTGACAGCCGTTATTTGTTCTCAGTTCTAGTGTCCAACCGATTACCAAAAATGGTCGCTGACCGGTTACCGGTTATTTGAGCCCACAATCGGCCGATTCTGATGCCGATTCCGATCGTAATACCGTGCACTACAAGACAAGTTGAGGCTCGAAAGAACTACATTAAACTGAACATTTTTCAAAGTGTTAAACTTCGTTGACCGGGGTACCAGTAAAATTTCCGGTCGCGCACACTTGGGCGGTAAACGTGGCTCTCAGAGCCACGTTTACCGCCCCAGTGCGCTCGACTGGTAATTTTACTGCGACCTGAGTCAATGGAGTGCATCCTTCACTTTTCTGGTATGAACTGGCGATTGCTGCAAGTGTGCTCAGTTGTAAGCTTTACATGTCGTATATCCCGCGAAGGGGCGTCTAGAGAGATTAAGAATACACATTGTGGTTGTTTCTCAACTTTGTTGAATGGTATCATCGACATCATTTTACATTAACAATTGAACAATTGCAGAAGATAATAAAATGCGATTCAGAAAAATCACAAATTGCTTGGCAACAATCGGTTGAACCGATGTTCCAGGAGCCGTTGCCGTTGTCATCCGATTGCCCATAATCGGCCGATTGTGGTGGCCGGTTCCGATCATCGGTTGAACACTACTCAGTTCCTTATTCGACATTCGTTATCAACCGATTCTATCGGTCTCTTTCCTGCGGTCGTGACAACCGTTACTTATTCCCAGTTCCTTATTCAACATTCGTTATCAACCGAATCTATCGGTCTCCTTCTCGAGGTCGTGACAGCCGTTACTTATTCCCAGTTCCTTATTCGACATCACTATCAACCGATTCTATTGGATGATAACGGATGTCGAATTAGGTACCGTGACAATCGTTACTTATTCCCAGTTCCTTATTCGACATTCGTTATCAACCGAATCTATCGGTCTCCTTCTCGAGGTCGTGATAGCCGTTACTTATTCCCAGTTCCTTATTCGATATTCGTTATCAACCGAATCTATTGGTCTCCTCCTCGAGGTCGTGACTGCCGTTACTTATTCCCAGTTCCTTATTCGACATTCGTTATCAACCGAATCTATCGGTCTCCTTCTCGAGGTCGTGACAGCCGTTACTTATTCCCAGTTCCTTATTCGACATTCGTTATTAACCGATTCTATTGGTTGATATCGGATGTCGAATAAGGTACCGTGACAATCGTTATTTATTCCCAGTTCCTTATTCGACATTCGTTAACAGATTCAATCGATCAGAGTATGATGAATATGGAGTATAACATTCTGCAGTAACAGGAATGAAAACTTTGTATGTTGCATGTTCGATGTCGAATTGCGTGTCTCAGTATACAACAGATTTGTTCTGAATTTTCCATTTATTATTTATTCAACGATCTGTTTTTATATGTCCATCTGTGATAAATTGCTTTTTGAGTCTTTTTTGAATAGCGAAAATTCCTATTTTTTACCTTTGAAATATAGATAGCTTATGACCCTCGTCTGCGAGCTCTATCAACTGAAGTGTAATAAACTGTGTTTTGGGACACAAATAATGAAACAAAATATAAAACTTGAATGTTATGTTGTTTTAACCCTTTACTCAACGCAACGGACAAAACCGGCCAGCGCTATTCACAAAAATCGCCAATTAATTTTCCTCATTTTTTCATTTTTTGTCTCAAAAACATAGGTTATGACCCCCATTGGAACGAGCTCGTCGTCATAATCTATGTTTTTGAGACAAAATATGAAAAAAATAGTTATTCAAGAAATTTGTTTTCAAGTTAGGTAAAGGGTTAATAGCGCTGAACGATTACGACTGTAACGTTAAGTACAACTTTACAATTTCGAAGTAACTGTCTTGTTAATGAACGAATTCAGTGCTGCGTTGACACACACGGGGCATTCCGTTCAACAGACACAGCGAACCATTCAAAATCCACCACCATGCGATGATGATTTTTTTTTCATCCACCACACAACGCACATTAAGTCGTCGCAGTCAATAATTCTGAAAGTGACGTCACCGGACTGTCAACTGTTTCTCTCGCTTCTGTATATTAAACTATCGCTGTCGTGAGTTAACGCTGGTTTTCGAAGTATGTACCTGAGGTATATATAGAGGATTTGAATGAGTGTTTTGGTTATATTCCATTTATGAAACTCGTCTACGAATTTTCCGTTTTGCCTCGCCAGAGGCTCGACAAAACGGAAAATTCTTAGAAGCGTTTCATAAATAGAGTTGGCTCAGCAAAACGGAAAATTCTTAGACTCGTTTTGTGAAGAGAGTATGACCAAAACACGAATTTCATTTTCTGTTTATCATTTGACACAACAGTTATCAAAAACACATCTTTTGGATAGAATGGGATGGTTAAAGAATGAAATTTCTCCTTGAATGTCATGCATTTAACTGTGACGCTTCACAGCTGCACGCAATCATACGTCATAACCGTGACATAATATAGTTCCAGAATTCGGTGTGATAAATATTAGTTTTCAAGTATTTATACATTTCTTATCATTGGGATTTTAGTGAATATTTATAACAAATAAAATCGGGCATCCATGTCCAGCTTTCTGTCCGGTAGGGGAGTTAACTCGAAATACTGGGGTGAACGAATGCAGAAAACATCAACGAGCGAGAGAATTAACCGAATAGTTTGTGATTGCCGTAAAAACAATCAGATGTACAAGCGGATCTTCATTATTACTTAGATCATACATGACAATATTAGTAACACCTTAACCCGTCTCTAATCTGTAGCTGTTAACAGAAGATCTGGTTTATATATTTCATCCATTGTTCTTCCAGGCTTCATGTCTTAGGATTCTGAGTACTTGGATTAATCCATTGCAAGTGTAAAGAAAGATAACATGAGAGAAATCCAGTGTCATTTTCTGAACTGTGATTGTATTATTTATCATCACCTTAATAAAAATATACTCAACGGGAGATTTTTAATCTTTCTTTATGACAATAAGTAGAAATTTCATTTTTTTTTAAACTAATCCTAGCAGTAGTGTTCTTTGATAGAGATTTCTTTCTTTTCCTTTCATATTTATTTCAATTGTATTTCAAGAAAAAAATCACCAATGCTCACGTGCCTTTAATTTCAGATTCAGTATACATAAGCGAAGCAGAAATGACGAGTGAAAAAAAAATTAAAAATTATGAAAATTATAATCACCTTAATGTAAAATTGTGAACAAAAATCACAAAGCACATGAATATTCCACTTTATCCGAAGTAAAGAGAAATACTCTGCCTCTTAAAAGACGAGTTCACCTAACATATTTAAAGGTCAAAAAATACATTTAAACACATTTGGGGTCGGCTTTTTTCGTAAAATTTACTATGGTTCTACACGATGTGCAGGACCAATTTTCAAATTACAAAGGAAGCAAAAAATAATTGCGCTATAATCAACATAAACATATTACATTAAACTAGAATAATGGAACTAAATGGAAATAACGCGTAAAATATTGTCTTTCAACAGGTTATTTGTGTAATTAATGTTTAAAATATTTTGTCCATAGGCATCAGTGCTAGGATTTGGACCCACTTTTTCCTCGAAAGTGACGCATGCGCAGTAGACACCGGACTGAAAGCTGGGTATGGTGGTTTTGTTGGTGTTTTGAAACAGTTCTATTTACACGCGTATTAATTTGACACAGATGATTTCGGTGATAACCAATCAGAATGCTTTCTTTTGAAATTGACCAATCAAATCAACTGAAGGTGTTATGAGGCACTGATTAATATTTATTAAAAATATGAAACGATAATAAGCTGAGAAAACAGAGAATTCATTTGATAAACGGAACTTTTCGCTTGTCTTTCCGAATGTGCAATTCATTTTTCTCTATACGATCAATTAGTGGAACAGTAAAGTTTCATCACATGAGCAATTGTTTGATTTTGATGACGTCATGTGAGATGTGAAAGGAGAGAAAAATCATGGCTGCGTGGGATGGGGGATGGGGGATGGGGAAACCTCACACTGAAAAACTGGTTTGTCAAAGTGATTGATGAAAGTCAGTCAGAGCATTTGTTAGACATTTTGACTAACCACCGTTCCCATCCGTAAAATGGTAGTTTGTTAAAATTACTAACTCACAAACCTTGACTTGGCCATCCAGAATTCCAGTTCGTTATTGGGGTTCTTTCGTACTAGAAAATCTACTTTTCGCGAATATTTGAATTTTTGAATTTCTACTTATTGTCAATGCAAGAAAACGAAGATTGAGAAGTAACACAGAAACAACCGCGGCCTTTAATCAACCGAAAGAAAGGCTGAGTTCCCTATCACTTCATCGGCACGAGAAGCGAAATTTCCAGGATTATCGTTCCTGCATGTCACAAATACTTCCGGGAGTTGATTCTCAGACTCCGCCATTTTCAAATTTGGAATTTGTTTTCAGTTATTTTGCTCGATAAGTTTTCATTACTCATGTTTTATCAAAATAGATCGTTTGAGTATTCGCGAAGATGGAAACTCATAGATTTCACCGATAGTGTTGACATGGTTTTATTTCATTTGATCTGTTGCTTATATTTCATAATTCTGTTGTGGTTTTATGTCTTTCTGTTATTTTGTTCACATATTCATCATAAGAGAAAATTTTATAGTCAGTTGTTGTCTCATATTGACTAAATTTTGACTAATGCCAGCTGAATATTAGTCACAATTTTATTTAGTCAAAATGACTAATATTTTCATAAATGTATCTTACTCAATTTGAATATTGTATTATGTTAGCGATTTTGACGAACCAAACTTAGTCACTGGGGACAAGAGTATGACTAACCTAAGTTAGTTACTGACTAAGCAAAGTTTTTCATGGCACTCTCTGGGAAAGATATACGACCCAGACACGGGGCAAGCCTCGTGTCTGAGTCAAATATCTTTCCCCCGGATTGAAATTTCCCCTCCATTCCCACACCACTCGGTGTTAATAATAAACGTCATTGTTGTTGTTGTTGTTTTAAACCCTTTTTCTTGTCGCTGTTATTCTAAGCCTGTGTCCTATACGTAGTTCGTTTCTGTTCATTTCAATAGTCACATATCGACCGCACGCAATTTTCCGGGTCATCCCACATTTCCAAACAACATATTGAGAGATGCACTTGCATCGATACAGATAAAAATACAATGCCTTCTTCTATATGTAAAATTATTTCTGGCAGTCTTATAGCCGTTAATCCCTGTAGGTATTAAGATATGCAAATAGACAAAGCAACTCAGACAAGATATAGGTTTTGTGTTTATTCAGAAAACAACGTGTGTGTCAGGGCAAAGCCAGCCTAAATATAGGGGCAAGGGGCCTCATATTTAAAGATATTGTAAGTTCAAAATATATTCCGCATCAAGGCGAAAAACCCACGTGAATTTCACTTCTCTGTAAAGCTGGACATAGAAAAAAACACACGTGGTGTATATCCAGCTTTAGCGCAGGGACCCAGGGGAGAAACGGTATGTTAGATAAGGTCTAATCTCATTTATCGTCACGGTCAATCAAGATACGAGATTTTAAAACGATAGAAATGTCTGTCGTATCGTCACCCGATCATTAGTTATAGCAATGCGTGGCAGGAACAAATCACCGTTAAAGTCACGCGTGAGATAACTTGTATTGATTCTGCCTCGATACACGTCATCTCCCACCGTTTTGACAGGTGGACAGATGAGCGTCGGTCCACCTGACAGTTTAGGGTAAAAAGTATATATACCTGGAAGAGCAGAGCATTAGACACACACTTGGGGTCACACACACGTTGGTGAAGTCCAGGACAGGCGGACTCTGTTTCCTGGCATAAGGGTACCTTCGATCACAGGACCCTGAAACGGCTGGAATCGCCAGAGAGGGCATTCCATGATTGATTTAGTTTAACGTTGATAGGCGGCTACGGGGCCGAATTCGTGAGAAGGAACACCCCAGGTGGAACGTATAAGTTTAGATTGTCGAGTAGCAGGTATCGTCCTGCAATAGTCAGAAGTGTAGGTTAATTGTATTGTGCGTATTAACCCTTTGAAGCGTCAGCCTGATTGCGTTCTGAGTAGTTTATTTTGCTTTCGGAACATCGTAATACCGACTGAAGATCGGTGTGAGTGACAATTTCGCCCTAGCACAAAAGGGGCATTTGTGAATCGTGAATTCAACCAGGAACGGTGGATATTTCAATAGGACTTTCACGGAGGACTTTCAAAAGGCGCATAAGGTATGAGTAGACAATATCTGACCCAAATCAGAAGTACGGTGGTTTATAGATGACGAACATTGCTGGTCGGAACCCTCCGACAGCCAGAGGTACAGTTACGCGCAGACGTTGACATTTGAGCCTAAGCGGGTGAAGCTCTTATGGCGAGCTCACAGTAATAACATTTCAGATTTGTGAAGCTCTTATGGCGAGCTCACGGTAGTAACATTTCCAGTGTGTAGACTATAGTGCCAGTACAGGGCTATAGAATGACTATATGATTGTTTAGAATTATTTAACCGTAGTGACCCATTTTCTGTGAAAAGAATTGAATTGTTGATTGTTGAAATATTGAAACGGATTTATTTTTATGTGTAAATAAAAGAATCGTTGTTACTTTAAATCATTCTTTCCATTATACAGCCTGAAGTGATTAGGAATCACACCTAACGGAAATCGAACCTATTTCAGGACAATTTGGCAGAGAAGGAATCACGGCGTCGGTCTAACTCAGCTCTCTGCGCCGAGTTCGCGACACTTGGATTCCGACCCTCCACGTTGGTCTAATTTTTCCCGCAACTTCATCAGCGGGACTAAATAACCCCACGTCAGCCCAGGCCTTACGGGGCCTCAGGAGTCCCTGACATTGTGTTATAAATACGGATGCATCCGTGGCGTATGTTTTTAAACAAAAACATATACGGCAGATGTTGTTCTGAATTTCCGTAAGATCATCACGTCAGTGGAATACAGTCGGATTTGATGGTGTGATCAGCGTTTCACAACCTTTCATTCCCTACATCTGCAAATGGTAGCGTCCACTTCTACAATTCCAGGGCACATCAGTAACATAAAATTTTAGTTCACTGTAAAAACATACCGTTTAAAATCACGATATAATTTTTGGCAAATATTTGTTGTTACTTCCTCCGTAAACCTTACGGCAGTGACTGTTGCTACTTAAAGTTCCATTATATTTAAACTAATAGAGAAGTGTTCATGCACAGGAGAGCAAGTTTTTTTCAGATCGAACGCATTCAACTTTTAACCCTAT
The DNA here is from genome assembly GCA_031216915.1 of Pictodentalium vernedei. NCBI lineage: Eukaryota > Metazoa > Mollusca > Scaphopoda > Dentaliida > Dentaliidae > Pictodentalium > Pictodentalium vernedei. Next base: position 32,096,085 of record CM062295.1, read on the forward strand.
GAACGCTAGTGCTATCTTCCATGCCAGTTCAAAGGCAGCAATTAGAAGAATCCACATTCATTATTTGGTGTAGACCACTCAATATTTTCAACGTGCAGCCAAGGGGCTGCACGTTGAAAATAGTGATTGGTCAACTCCAAATATTTACTGAACAGCCATCCTATATAATGACGTTATGGTGTATCATGTTCCTGACCGGAAAAACAGCCGCTCCGGTTCAAAGGGTTAAGGACTTTGGTAACCCACTTTTCCAAGAAGTTTACAGATTCAAAAATCCGAATACAAAATCGAACAAAAAGTCCTAACTTAAATCCCACGTGATCCACAGATTTTCTCTCTGACATTTACAGCAGTATTTCACCCGGAATTTCAAATTTTAATTTTAATTTCAATTTTTTAAAATTAAGGCCACGCGCCTTTTGTTCATGATGAGTATATATTTAGGCCTTAGGGCGAAATATTTTTCCTTTGTGTGGTTGGTTGTTGGCCTATGGGTCCATAGTGGAACTTCAAAAGTGTGTGTCCACTGAAAATGACCTGATTACAATTACCGACTGTTCGCCTTCGTATGTGTTTTCAATTTTGTCCAGAGGCGCAGTGGCATTGCGGTAACCGGTTCTGGTCAGATCACCGAAGTTGAGCAACGTCGAGCCCGGTTAGTCCTCGGATGGGTGACCGTCTGAGCGATCGAATCGGACTCCCGCCTTGTGTCCTTGGGTACTCAAACTCGATTGTCCACATGGGGGCACGATGACGCCGTGTACTAAGGCGTACTGCACGTCTATGGATCACTTGTCTTCAACCAATCTAACCCTGCCTATGCTACAGTGCGGAGTTACGATGTTGGGTAGCTGGCAGCTGCTCGTCGTTGCTCGGTGGTTCTCCCCGGGTACTCCGGCTTCCTCCACCCGTCAAACTGTCACGGCCACGATTAGCCATTGTGCATAAGTATGTGACCTTAAACACCAATAAATAAATAATGAATATTTTGTACAATACAACTAATGTTGACGAAAAACTCACTATCTTTCTTCTCCTGCAAACGCTATGCGTGTTTGTGTTGAGGAGAGGGCAAATTCCTATTCCCTAACCCCCGAGGTCTTTCCCATGTTTATAGCCCACTCACTTGTTGTCATTGTTCTTGAAATATATATAGAAAGTTTCTTCTCTGACTTTTACGCATGCAAAGTTGACATTAGTACAAATAAAGGCAATTAGGGTGCGCCGTAATTTCTACAGTCTGAATGGTGGTAATCTATCGCGTTAACTCATCATTTGTTGAGCGATCACTTTCACTTTTCAATTCAAAATCTCGTATCATTTTTCTATCATAATTAGATTTCTACCTTTCAGAAATAGATAATATTCAAAATAGGTTTAAGTCTTTCAATTCCAAATAAAAAACACACGAAATGTTTGAATAAAGAACAACAGAATGAAAATGATGGAAGGCAAACATAAAATATGAACTTATTTATTTAACTAAATCCAAGATGAAGATGAGATTAGCTCTTGTTTGAAAACTGATCCGATTTCACTGACTTCTAGTTTTGTCGTGTACATATTCGTTAAAGAGACACAAAGACAACCAATACATATAATAAATGAACTGATGACATTAACTAAAAACACAAATAAGTTTTAAGATATTTAACCCTCTGAACCCTGGTGGTATCTTCTATGTCAGTTCCATCGTAGCAAGAGGAAGAGTCCATATTTATTATTTGGGGGTAGACCAATTAATATTTTCAAAGTGCAGCCTTAAGGCTGAAATCTACACCTCACATTTACCTTGCAGTCATCCCCCTTAATGACATTATGACGTAGCTTGTGCCCAGTCCGGAAAACGACCTCTGGTGTTCATAGGGTTAAGTATACAGAGATGTCTCTGTCGCTTACATTCTCGCGGATCGAACTTTCCACACATACAATAACCCTGAAGCTCTGTGAAAAAGGGTAAAGCACAAGCAACATTACAGTCAGTGGTCTTCCGGGTTGAAAATCAGTAATTATTATTAATCTTTCACCCAGTGTATATGATATGACATTCTGTGGGTGTTTTCACACAATTTTAGCAAAACTATATCATGTGACTCCTCGTTGGAACGAGCTCAGCGAGCTCGTTCCAATGAGGGGTCACATGATATGGTTTTGTTGACATTTTTTGCAAAATATTTTTTCAACTGCTTAATTTCTGGGCGGATGCGGCCAGTTCGTTGGGAGAAGAGTTAACACACAAATCTACTGTTTCGTAATTGCATTCAAGATCTATATATATCTGTGTTCGGTAACAGGTGTTTTTTTCAACTGGGCGTGTTTTAACAATTTGTGAACAAGTCGGATCCTAAATTCAATCTTAGTTCAGTTTTCAAGTGCTGGCAAATCCCACTGTTTGTCACAACAAATTTAAATTAAAATACAACATTGGCATGGCGGGGGTTCAAACCCACACCGAGAGAGTTTCCTTCGGCACCAACTCAGCCACCGACAGACCCCTAAAAAGGGAATGCTGGTTAACCAAGTATATACGAGGCCAGTACAGAACACATGGAACACTCAATTATTTAATTATTCATCAGAAAGTTGCATCTAAGTACTTAATTCTACGAGCTGCACCTCAGAAGAAATCAGCGACACTTGTCTTTTTCAAATTTCTCGGATGCCATAGAATTAAGAAAGGATGCTGGTTTTGTTTACATTGGCATGTCGGGGGTTCAAACCATGTACTGGCCTCGTATATACTTGGTTAACTAGCATTCCCCTTTTTCAGGGGTCTGTCGGTGGCCGAGTGGTGTGCGTGGTTCAGTATAGTTTCGCTAGGCGGTTGGTGCCGAAGGAAACTCTCTCGGCGTGGGTTTGAACCCCCGCCATGCCAATGTTAACAAAACCAGCGTCCTTTCTTAATTCTATGGCATCCGAGAAATTTGAAAAAGACAAGTGTCGCTGATTTCTTCTGATGTGCAGTTCGTAGAATTAAGCACTTAGATGCAACTTTCTGATGAATAATAAAATACAACATTTAGCGTTATTTGTTTTTTGGGTTTTTTTACCCACACTTTAAACTTTCTATTACACTTAAACACAAGCAGTACATTTTAGTTCCACATTTTTGGACGCTTTTATATTTTTATAAGATTCATTTTTTTTTCTCACTGCAAGTCGTCATTTCACCTCCTTAAAAACATCTGGATTCGCCACCGGTGGGGTCCTGTGGGGACTTTACTTCTGCATTGAGGTCACGATAGAAACTATTTAAAACACGACAATGTGAGACGCGAAGTAGAGATGGTGCACTTGGTCAAACCGACTGTGGAAATAATATAAATATTTTGTTGTCTATCGTTGGCGCCAACCCGTTGCGTCTTTTATACCATGTTAAGAATTTGGTATTTTTTCTTATAAGTGGCTTACATCCACTGGAAAAGTCAGCACCCCACCGTACCGAGTATTTCTCATTGTGACATGTCACCCCAAGTGAGATTTGTAGTGTGAGTGTTTCTCTTTCGATGAAGACAAATAGGGATATCTCAGAAACCTGTTAACACTTTCGCTGTCGAAAGCGAATGTAGTCACCTATTCTTATGATGATTATCTGTACGTTCTCGTGTGCGCAGATCAAACATGACACCTGATTAATTGTTGGAAAGGGCTCAGAGAGCCCTTTCCAACAATTAACCAGGTGACAGAGTTCCATGAATGTCGTAAATTTACATAGATTTTACAAGCGCACATAGATGTCCTCCATATATGGTAAAAGTGGGCGTGGCAGTGAAAGGGTTAAACACTATGGATAATGTTTACGTGAAGAAAGAGGTGGATTATTTGTTTATTCTGGTTTAACGATCCTTTCAACAAGCCATAGTCTCAGTGTGTCAGGCGGTTTTACAGGCGGAAACCGGAATGCGCGAAGTGAAACAACCATGTTATGGGCGCGGTGGCGTTGCGGTAACCAGCCCGGTTAATCCTCGGATGGGTGACCGTCTGAGAGATCGATTCGGACTCCCGCGTTGTGTCCTTAGGAAAGGCACTTAACCCCGATTGTCCACCTGGGGGCACGATGACGCCGTATACTAAGGCGTACTGTACGTCGATTGTGCGCATGTCTTCAACCAATCTAACCCTGCCTATGCTGCAGTGCGGAGTTACGATGTTGGGGAGCTGGCAGCTGCTCGTCGTTGCTCGGTGGTTCTCTTCGGGTACTCCGGCTTCCTCCAACCGTAAAACTGTCATGGTCATGATTAGCCATTGTGCGTAAGTATGTGACTTTAAACACAAATAAATATATAAATAACATTCATGTTATCACCCCCCCCCCCCCCCCCCCCCCCGACACACACACATACATACACAAACCTCGTGGACAATCGAGATTAGGTGCCTTGCACAAGGCCACAACGCAGTTACCGCTTGTTTTTTTGTGCCAAGGAACTTTAACCAAAGAGCCACCGCCCCCCCCCCCCCCCCTTTCACATCGTTAAGATTAGTTAACCAGTTGTGCCTACACCAATCCTTGATTGTTTGTTTAAAAGTCCAACTGAACAAAGACGTGATTTTTATTCTACCACTTCCGGTCGGAGACGCACAGACGTAATCTTACCGTGACACTCTTGTTCTCAGCGCTATATCTTATCGACAAACAACAGATCGTTAAAACATTACGACATTGTGAAATCGACAATTTTGACTACGAACATTTCCGCTTTATGGTTTGACGGTTTGTCAACAGAAGAAAGCTTTTAAACCGGTTTTGTTTTTTGAAGTGGCCAATTCGCCGGATCGAAAGTACGCAGTCATTGAGCCTAGTAATCATGTACACACAATGCGTACTTGGCGTAGATTTATCATCACCAATGTGATTTTTTTTTTCATTTCTACTATTGTTGTACAATTAGTTCAAATCCCTTAATTCTTGTAAATGTGGGGGTTCATTATGTCCAAACATGTGAACGACAAGTCTAGACCACGTGTCCGTACAGCATTTAGAAAAAAAGAATTTGAACCTATTAGACTCTGACCAGTATGGGCCATTATTTTCAACAACATTGAACAGTTTTGGGCAACAATGGGAATTATTTCAAACCCAGTTCAGAAATCTTTACAGCTGAAAACAATTGTTCATTCATCCTCTTTTTCATTCATTAGCTTTTCCCTTCACTGAAGCAATTGTCTGTTATCTTATTCTAATATTCATTCAATGGTCGCTAACCATCTATATCAATGATATTGGCATTCTTTGGCCATGTTATTTAACCATCAATGACATCCTATAAATATTAGCCTGCATTTCGTTGGCGATGGTTATCTTTTCTCGGTGTTTAAGGTCATATACTTATGCACAATGGCTAATCATGACCGTGACAGTTTTACGGGTGGAGGAAGCCGGAGTACCCGGAGAAAACCACCGAGCAACGACGAGCAGTTGCCAGCTCCCCAACATCGTAAATCCCGTACTGCGGCACAGGTAGGGTTCGATTGGTTGACGACATGCGTACCATCGACGTGCAGTACGCCTTAGTACTCGGCGTCATCGTGCCCCCATGTGGACAACCGGGGTTAAGTGGAGTCCTAATTGATCGCTCAGACGGTCACCCATCCGAGGATTAACCGGGCTCGACGTTGCTTAACCCCCTGCACTCTGATGACGAAACGCCTGATTTGTCATCCATGGTTATCCCCCCTGTGTTGTCAGAAATTCAGCAATTTAAATTTTGGTTGACAGAGCTCCAATTGAGCTCTGTCAACCAAAATCTAAATTGCTGAATTTCTGACAACACAGGGGGGGATAACCATGGATGACAGGGAGGTGTGGTGGGGCTTAGATTGGGGGAGGTGTCGAGTATTCTCGACATCAGAGTGCAGGGGGTTAACTTCGGTGATCTGACGAGAAACTGTGACCGTTGGACAATTGACTTCACAGAAGAAATTGTGTTTTACATATAGTAATAATCGTGCAAACATTACAAACTGGATGAGATTGTAGGAATGCCACAACAACTGTTCATGTCATTTTATTCTATAAATAACTAAAAGCCTTCACGTCACTTCTTGGGAAGCTCTCTTTTAGAATTTCCCAAGGAAGGATTCAAGGCTTGTAGTTATCAACAAAGAAAACATTTAAGTGAATTTCTCCAGAGGTTATATGTAGAATATACCCATAGTAACTTGGGGTACCAAATGTTCACCACGAGTGGTGAACTGGTGTTAACCGCGAGCCTTCGGCGCGCGGTTAACACCACTTCACCACGCGTGGTGAACATTTGATACACCAAGCTACTTTGGGTATATTTTATTTATACCATGATCGTCAGATTATTAAGAGTCGCTATTATTTTTTCTCGATTTTACTGAGCACCAGACGTACATACGAGCGAATCTGTTTTTGTTTACACGAGCATATGTGGGCTGTACTTCCGCTGTCAATTTTATCGCCGAAACGAAATGAAAAAAAGAAACTGAGTCTTTTTCGTTTTAATAACATAATAACATACCATTTCGAGTTATTCATGCTATATTAACATGAGACAATGCATGTTTGTTAATTTTTGGCATCTTATGAGGTAAACCCATTTAAAAACGTAATAAATAATTGCCACTTCCATTTCACTCTTCGCGAGGCGACGTGCGATAAATTTAGACAAGTTTGCATTCAGGTCGACGTCACCAAAGGTCAACGGGGATGTAGTTCTACTGTAGGTGTAAATCTTTACTACTGAAATCCCATAACTGGCGTGTTCATCGCGGATGGTGTGTAAAGCTAAAATTTATGTCATAGAATTTTCATGTATCGTAGAATAGGTAATCAAGGTATAAATAACTTGTTCCAGCTGATACTGCATCTCTACGACATGAGACATATTCAAAGAGTTTTGCCACAGTAAACTAACTAAATGTCTAAAACATCCCCTTGCAGCACTTTTGATGTTTGATGTCGATATAACCCCATGGTTCCTACAGTAAACGAAGAACACTCTGTTAACACGATTTCCGTAGATGATCACCCTGGAGCCTGAGTATACTTACAGAGTACCACCTGGCCTTTGTGTGAACATACGTTTCACCACCATCACCTTGTTGTGTTGTTGGGATAGATTCGTCATCGGTAGGTGCCACTGACTTGATATTTAAAATGTAACCGACTGTTTTCTGAATATAATTTAATATAATGACAATAAATCAAGATTATTAACTCACATGCTCGCAACAAGGATAGCCCATGAAAATGTTATTATACATAACACAGATCACATAGAATTTACTCCACCCCCACCCCACACCCCAGAATGTTCAAATTGTCTTCCTGGAGCATCCCACTCTACTGACACAAACTATTCTGTGTTTGCTCCTTCCAAGCGTCCTGCGATTAGCGACTCTTCTGACTCGCTTTACTTGTTTTAACCCGTTACCTAACATGAAAAGCAGACGACACTTGCAAACAAAATTCTTGAGTAACTCATTTTTTCATTTTTTGTCTCAAAAACATAGGTTATGACCCCTCGTTGAAACGAGCTCGACGAGCTCGTTCCAACGAGGGGTCATAACCTATGTTTTTGAGACAAAAATTGAAACAATAATGAAAAGTAATTGGCGATTATTCAGAATAGCGTTGGCCGGTCTTGACCGTTACGTTGGGTAAAGGGTTAACAATATTAAACCTTTATCGACAGTTCACCGACTTTCGTTTGCGCTTCAAAGTCTCGTTCCCATTGAACCACTCTCCGCCAACTGTTTAAACATACAATGTTCATATGCACGAGATTTGCCTGCTTTCCACTCCTAGCTTGAGTCGAATATACGAGCTGTCGATCGCTTCCTCCAACTAACTTTACTTTACTAATATGGACCAGTTGCACTGAATGCATGGCTCTCAAAGCGCCCCCTTGATTACTCCGGTTGCCTACAGATACTTGACATGTGCGAATTTTGTCTCGCCTGTGTCGTCACACAGCGATTTTATCGAAAACGGCGCACAAAATTAATAAATCATAAAATGTTTGAGAAAAGTGTATTTTTGGCGCCACTTTTGGGTGTGGGGACATTCTGACCATCTAGTTGTCTTAAGTTTGCAGTATACTTCGCAAATATTTTGTATTGTCGATATACATTACAGTTAAAACTAGAAGTCCTGTCATGAAATGTTCACAATTATAGCACTTCGATCTGCGCGTTAATCTACGCGTTATGACCTTAGTAAGGCTATCAAATTCTGTACATATGGCATGTGCACAAGCAATGTTTCAGCCAATGGACCTCCGGGTAACCCGGAGGTCCATTGGCAGAAACATTGCCTGTGTTTGTTGTGAGTAACCAGGAGAACCTGCTGTGCTTTAGATGCCATTCGATATGACAATTGCGCTCAATTCCTACGTGTAATTAAGCCCAGATAAGCGCCCACTTCATGACAGGACTTCTAGTTTTAAACTGTATACCCGCCGAACTTGGTTCCAGATAACAAGAATCTGCTTTGCCTCTTTTTCTTTGTTGATAATTCCAAAGCTTGACGTGATGTGACATGATGTCAAGGCCTGGAATTATCAACAGAGGAAAACGGAACAAAACATTTACTTGTGGTTGTCCCCACAACCTATTTCAGTTGGTAATTTTGCGATCTGTGGGTTTAAAGGGGGGGGGGGGGTGGGTGGGGGGGGGGGGGTTGGGTAGCAATCGGGACTGCTTATCGCTACCCTTTGAATGCCTCCAGTGATGAATGGATTTTGTGTAAGCGGTATACCATTACTTATTATATATTCCTTCAGATTTCGACTCTGCCTTTCATTTACAATTGGAAAAGCTCATTTCCTTTATCGTACGATTCATAATATGGTATATAGAGGCGGAGAAGCTAAGGATGCTTCAGCAACCTTACTTTTTTGGCCGACAGTACCTCGAAATATTTGAAAATAGTAAACAAAATGAGCTTAATTGCTTGTTATTCCACTTGGAACCCTGGATACTAAAGGTTTGAGTCGGCGGTTATTCCAGTCGATGGCGGCGGAGGAGTAGCGACTACACCAAAAGCGTGTCAGAGCATACAACTGTGCGATCTGGACGGTTTTGGGGATTTAGCGAACTGTCGGCTCCTAGCCGGTAATTCACTAATCGCCTAAAATCACACAGATTGCTTCTTATGTCACATCTGTTTACATGAAAGTTCCGAAACTCCCGCATGCACCCCCCCCCCCCCCCCTTCCACACACACACACACACACATACACAAACACGCACACACACTTCCAAAGACCACTGGGACAGGGGTGGCGCCAGGGATTTCTCGACAGAGGGGCTGACCTCTCCGACAGGGGGGCCTATAATATTTGACCTCCCAAACGAAGGAAAGTGAGTGAAAATTGGTAAATTGGAGAACCAAAATAGATGCAAATTGAGTATGCTTGTTGATTATTTAATATAAACATATTATAATAAGGTCGGGAAATATTTCATCTATAAAGCCATTTTGACGAACGGCATTAAGGAATTTCGTGAGAATCACTAGAAACATATACCTCGTTCTTGATCGACACAAGACGAGATATCTACATTCGATTGTCGGAAATTTCTCGTGAAGTCGGGTTTACGAGACTCACCGGCGGACTGACTAAAAATCTCCGGGGGGGGGCTGGACCTCTCCGATGGGGAGTGTAGCCTGCCCCCCCCCCCCCCCCCCCCCGGCGCCATCACTGCACTTGGAGTCTGGGATATAAGAAATTTTATTAAATGCTAGCCTGTGAATTATCGCAAATTATCTAAATGATATTCCTCGATATCCATCGAGTCGATAGTTAACGAAAAACATACCTCAGTAGCTTCCAAAATGACGTGTGGACCTGAAAGTATTATTTGTCGCGCAAGCGCTCGTGAAAAAATGAAACTTTCAGGTCCACACTCATGAGATAATTCTCGATATTCACTAAAACAGCGCAGATATCCTCTATACCTTTTTTGAAGATACAGCCTCGCGAGATCCTTCTGGATATGATGAGACGCTAACTCATTGATGCGAAAAATCGTTCCCTGAGTGACATTATGACGTAGCTTGTGACTCGGCCGGAAAACGACCTCTGGCGGTTATAGGGTTAAGTATACAGAGATGTCACTGTCGCGTACATACTCGCGGATCGAACTTTCCACACATACAATAATCCTGAAGCTCTGTGAAAAGGGTAAAGCACAAGCAACATTCCAGTCAGTGGTCTCTCGGGTTGAAAATCACTAATTATTAATAAGCTTTCACCCAGTGTATATGATATGACATTTTGTGGGTTTTTTCACACAATTTTAGCAAAACTATATCATGTGACTCCTCGTTGGAACGAGCTCAACGAGCTCGTTCCAATGAGGGGTCACGTGATATGGTTTTGTTGCAATTTTCATTGATTGCGAGAAATCGTTCCCTGAGTTCCAGTGTGTTCTGTGTGCCTACTGGCATTGTGCCCTCTGGCGTGCCTACTGGCATTGTGCCCACTGGCGTGCCTAATGGCATTGTGCCCACTGGCGTGCCTACTGGCATTGTGCCCACTGGCGTGCCTAATAGCATTGTGCCCACTGGCGTGCCTAATGGCATTGTGCCTACTGGCGTGCCTACTGGCATTGTGCCCACTGGCGTGCCTACTGGCATTGTGCCCACTGGCGTGCCTACTGGCATTGTGCCCACTGGCGTGCCTACTGGCATTGTGCCTACTGGCGTGCCTACTGGCATTGTGTCCACTGGTGTGCCTATTAGCATTGTGCCCACTGGCGTGCCTACTGGCATTGTGCCCACTGGCGTGCCTACTAGCATTGTGCCCACTGGCGTGCCTACTAACACATAGAACACATTGGAACTCATGGGACGAAATGTAAAATGTCACACGGTGTTCTAAATCAACCATCTGTATTTTAATGTGGTAGAGTCAAAAAGATATTTTACCAACACTGCCTATATATTGTCTGATGGAATGCAGACTTTCCCACGTCGCAGGACATTGGTTTATATTTCATGTATAAACAGAACAGTCTAATTTCACAACAATTGTTTATGTAAAGGTGATGATCCTCTCGACTTAACTGTGTATCTTTCTTTACGATACTAGAGTCAAGCTGTTTAACATGGTTCATTGAGTGAACTTTATGCTTACCAAAATGTAAAACAGCAAGCAGCAATAATTTACTCATTTTCACGCGTCTGGGATTGTGAGAATGTGAATCGTTTAAATCTTCACTTGATAAATCGGTCAAAATGCCTTTTATTATATAAAACAAATCCCTATTCTTGGGTCGGATAGATTAGTAACGCAGCCACGTAGTGTCACTAAAAATTGCATTTCGTTTCCGACAATTATCGGCTAGTATCACATGTCACATGTCGTACTACTTACCACACACATCGGGAGAGCGGTTGCTTAGTGGATACGACAATGAACTTCAAACCAAGAGGTCCACGGTTCGATTCCCGCCAGGGGAGGTAACTGCGTTGAGTCCTCGGGCAAGGCACTTAATCCCGATTGCTCATGTGGGAGCACGGTGGCGCTGTGTACTAAGGCGTACTGCACGTCGATGGTGCACCTGTCTTCAACCAATGCTAACCCTGCTTGTATGGAGTTAGTACTTTGGGCGTACTGCATGTCGGTGGTGCACCTGTCTTCAACCAGTGCTAACCCTGCTTGTATGGAGTTAGTACTTTGGGCGTACTGCATGTCGATGGTGCACCTGTCTTCAACCAGTGCTAACCCTGCTTGTATGGAGTTAGTACTTTGGGCGTACTTCATGTCGGTGGTGCACCTGTCTTCAACCAATGCTAACCCTGCTTGTATGGAGTTAGTACTTTGGGCGTACTGCACGTCGATGGTGCACCTGTCTTCAACCAGTGCTAACCCTGCTTGTATGGAGTTAGTACTTTGGGCGTACTGCATGTCGGTGGTGCACCTGTCTTCAACCAATGCTAACCCTGCTTGTATGGAGTTAGTACTTTGGGCGTACTGCATGTCGATGGTGCACCTGTCTTCAACCAATGCTAACCCTGCTTGTATGGAGTTAGTACTTTGGGCGTACTGCATGTCGATGGTGCACCTGTCTTCAACCAATGCTAACCCTGCTTGTATGGAGTTAGTACTTTGGGCGTACTGCATGTCGATGGTGCACCTGTCTTCAACCAATGCTAACCCTGCTTGTATGGAGTTAGTACTTTGGGCGTACTGCATGTCGATGGTGCACCTGTCTTCAACCAATGCTAACCCTGCTTGTATGGAGTTAGTACTTTGGGCGTACTGCACGTCGATGGTGCACCTGTCTTCAACCAATGCTAACCCTGCTTGTATGGAGTTAGTACTTTGGGCGTACTGCACGTCGATGGTGCACCTGTCTTCAACCAATGCTAACCCTGCTTGTATGGAGTTAGTACTTTGGGCGTACTGCATGTCGATGGTGCACCTGTCTTCAACCAATGCTAACCCTGCTTGTATGGAGTTAGTACTTTGGGGAGCCAGACCGTTGTTCGGTGGTTCTCTTCGGGTACCCGGCTTCTTCCACCCGTAAAACTGTCCGACACGAGGTGACCCTGACCTTCGAAAGTGTCGTTAAACTCCAATAAATAAATTAATAAATTACTACACCCATCCTACTGTTACACTGTTGACAATAACCTTTACATTTCGGTAGGCGCACAGTCAGCCATTCTGCTGCTACCGCTATACGGCACGTCTGTTACTGCTTAGAATCTCATCAAACGAAACCTAACAGAGGAGTGATCATGCACAGTTGGGCCGAGTTTTTTTCATAACGAACACATTCAACTCTTCAATTCCTTATTTTGCTGCATGACATCGTCCTTGTCGAGAGATTCCTTGCTTTAGACGACTCAATTTTTAAGGTAGACTAACTAAAATCTTTAACTTGCAGCTGTTCGGTGCCATCCGGCTGCAAGTTAACCCTTTACCTAACACAAAAAGCAAACGATACTGGCAAACCAAAATTCTTGAATAACTAAATATTTTCATTTTTTGCATCAAAAACATAGCTTATGACCCCTCATTGGAACGAGCTCGTTGAGCTCGTTCCAATGGGGGGTCATAAGCTATGTTTCTTAGAACAAAAATGAAAAAATAATGAAAATTGAATGGTGATTTTTGTGAATAGAACGGGCCGTTTTTTGGCCGTTATGTTAGGTAAAGGGTTAAAGATATTAATTGGTCTACTCTGGATGACAAATCAACAGTCTTCTCGTGTAATGAACCGAAACCAAATATCAATCAGTTCCTCCGTTTTTGCTCAAGATCGAATAAAGAAGGTCGGTATTGCCAGCAGTAGTTTCATATGGTGTACCATTTGAGTCAAATTTATTTATTTAGTTTTATTGGTGTTTAAGGTCACATATTTATGCACAATGGCTAATCATGACCGCGACAGTTTTACGGGTGGAGGAAGCCGGAGTACACGGACAGAACCACCGAGCAACGACGAGCAGCTGCCAGCTCCCCAACATCGTAACTCCGCACTGTAGCACAGGCAGGGTTAGATTGGTTGAAGACATGCGTACCATCGACGTGCGGTACACCTTAGTACACGGCGTCATCGTGCCCCCACGCGGGCAATGGAGATGAAGTGTCTTGCCCAAGGACACAACGCGAGTGCCGCAGGTGGGATTCGAACCGAGGACCTCTCGGCTTGCAGCCTGCACCTCTACCTACTGAACCACCGCGCTCCCATTTGAGTCAAAAGTTTATTTTCATCGCGATGATATTAAACTGCACGTCCGACGTTCATTTTTTAGCGATGCATCTTTATTTTAGCGTTTTAACGCTATTTTGGAGTGTAGGTGCACCTGAAAAAAATAGCGATGCACCTGGGAAAAAAAACCCACGTCCAACGTGTACTTTGTACGTCCGAAGTGCAAATGCACATCCAACGTGCATTTTTGCATCGCGATGAGATTGAAATGCATGTCCGACGTATATTTTTTATCGATGCATCTGGATTTTAGCGTTGCAACACTATTTTGGAATTTATGTGTAGCTGAAAAAATACAGGTGCATCGCCGATATTTTCTGTTTAAAGAAAGCTCATCGCGATGAAAAATGCACTCTAAAATACAGGTGCATCGCTAAAAAAAATGCACATCGGAGGTGTATTGTAATCTCATCGTGATGAAAATAGACTATCGACCCAAATGGTACACCATTGTTTCATGCGGTATTTTCACCAATAATATTTAACAATAGAAGTGCCGGCAGCTGTTTGTCAGTACATTTATCGTATTTTTACGATGTTTTTAACAGTGTACGCTGCGATGTGAGTACAGGTGACGTAAAGTTGTTTACGCTCTGATCAACGTCAACGGGTAGACTTGCTCATACATTTCTCCACTGATCTCTTGACATTTATTAGTGCCTTCCAAACCCCTCCCCTCCCCTTCTCTCACCTCCCATCCTGCACATACACATTTTTATAGTACCTTCCATTGCACTCATCATCAGGGAGCGCGGTGGATCAGTAGGTAGAAATGCAGCCAAGAGATCCTCAGCTCGAAACACACCTGCTGCAATCACGTTGTGTCCTTGGGCAAGACACTTAATCCCAATTTCCCACGTGGGTGCATAGTGGCGCTGTGTGCTAAGGTGTACGGCACGTCGATGGTGTACTCGTTTTCAACCAGTGCTAACCCTGCATGCGTGGAGTTAGTTTGTTAAGGAGTCTGACAGTTTCACGCCGTTGATCGGTAGTTCTCTCCAGGTTCTCCGGCTTCCTCCACCCGTAAAACTGTCCGGCGAGGTGACCCTGGCTGTCAAAAGGGTCATTAAACCCCAATAAATAAATAAATATAAATATTGCACTCATCAAGATCTGAAAGTCAGTGACATTTCTCTGTATCTATTTTATATTTTCTCTCATTATTCCCCCGAAAAAAATTCGGGGGAATCTAGCCGTAACGTTGTCCGTCTGTCCGTCTGTCCGTCTGCCTGTCTGTCCGTCTGTCCGTCTGTCCGTCCGGGCGTAGACGGAATTCGTGTTCGCTCCATAACTTCTTACAGCCTTCAAGGATATTAATGATACTTGGTATTATTATTGCCCACAACCAGAGAGTGTGTCGCGAATAAGTTTGGAATGGCTATCAAGGCTTTTTTTCGGGGGAATCAGCCACCCTTTGGTGGCCATCCTCTAGTTTTAGTTAGGGTTTAATATATTCCGGCCTGGTTTTCTAGAACCGGGAACGGAAATTAAATTATTCTCAGAACCGGGAACCGGGAAATTTCCCGGGTAATATCACGCAAATTTATGAGGGTGAAATGACGCTTTTATTTTAATGATAATAAGCTTATTTCATTGGCAATCTTCCATCACCAAACGGAAAATTTCTTTTCCTAAGATAAGTATGTAAACCCAAACCCGCTTCAATCTCGTTTTTATTTTCAGAATAACTCGCATTATCACCTCTACCTTCTCCAGCATCATATTTATTTATTTATTTATTTATTGGTGTTTAACGTCACACACTTATGCACAATGGCTAATCATGACCGTGACAGTTTTGCGGGTGGAGGAAGCCGGAGTACCCGGAAAGAACTACCGAGCAACGACGAGCAGCTGCCAGCTCCCCAACATCGTAATTCCGTACTGCAGCACAGGCAGGGTTAGATTGGTTGAAGACATCCGCACCATCAACGTGCAGTACGCCTTAGTACACGGCGTCATCGTGCCCCCCATGTGGACAATCGGGGTTAAGTGCCTTGACAAAGGAGACAACGCGGGAGTCCGAATTGATCGCTCAGACGGTCACCCATTCGAGGATTAACCGGACTCGGTGATCTGACGAGAACCGGTTACCTCAACACCACCGCACCACCTCTCCAGCATGAACGCTCTCCTCTTCACTGCCGGCACCAGCCTCCTCTGCTTTAAGCAGACTGGAGGCTTGTGACGGCTGTGAAGAGGGTGTTGATGTTGGAGGAAGTAGTGAATACTGACTTGTGATACTAGTGATTCTGATCGTGCTGTTGAAAGGGAGGGGTCGTGGGGTGTGGGGTCCTCCAGAACTGGTTGAGAGCTACAGTGATTTGTTGAAAATGGCTCGTCAGGAATAAGGACTGTAAAAAATCCAGATGTGGAAGGGCTGACGAAATCCTACAAAGTTTCAAGTTAGAAAACTTCAGTTCAATACACAAATAGTGCGACACTTCATTCCCGGTTCCGTGCTGTAAGATTTCGAGGATATCGGGGCCGGCATTCGGAGCCGGGAATTCCCGTTCCCGGGATTAAACCCTAATTTTAGTACACCCTTTCGTAATTTGTGCCTGTTCACTTTCATTTCACCACCCGATGTAAATGTTTCGTTAATCGAAACTGTAAGACAGCATACCAATATTATCCAGTACTCATTTCTATTCTCCAGGCACAGTAAGAAGAGAACCACTCTCGTTAGATAACGCACAGATCGATTCAACTCGAGTGCCTTGTATCTCGAACGCTATTGTTTTCTGTTAATGATGCCTGCGTACAATGTTATTGTTACGGTAATAGAAATGTTTACACCACATCACACACATGATTACGCATGACGTATAAAAGTTACCAGGTGGAATGACACCCTCCAGAACCAAATGATACATATTCGTCGAATAAATGTCACTGGTTTCTTCGCGGAGTTTTATGGTCCAACGATGACTGAAGGTCGCCCATGACTGCCGCAGGCAAAATCTGGAGTGAGCACAAGAGACGTATTCCCTTTCATTGGTGGGAATGTTTTGAAATTTCAAGCCCATAAAAGTAACTCTTTGACCAGAGATGTGGCGACAGGGGGGGGGGGGGGGGGTCTCACCCCCCCCCCCCCCCCCCAGCTAGGAGTATTTTTTTTCAATAGTTGGAAATTACGAGGTCAAAAATCAAATAGTTTGAAATTCAATAAATCAACATTGTTCATGAAAAATATTAAAATTCCAACTAATGATGAGAAATTTTGATCTTTTATTTCCAACTGGAAACTTGAGTTTCAAATTTCCTACTCTAAAATTGACATGGCCTCAAAATTTCGACTCTGACATCAATCCGGTAAATTTTCTGACCCAGACACGTTATAAATGATGTTTTTTTCCGTTTCAGGACTAGTGAAAATTTTCAGAAGGGTTCATAACCCTTTACCCAACGCATACGATTTCAAAATTCATTATTTTGAATATCATTTTTTTTTAAATTTTCAACAAAACCATATCATGTGACCCCTCTTTGGAACGAGCTCGACGAGCTCGTTCCAAAGAGGGGTCACATGATATGGTTTTGGTGACATTTTTCGAAAAATAATATTTTTTCAGCAGCTGTATTTGCATATGACGCGGGCGGTTCGTTGGGTAAAGTGTTAAAAGATATCACCCAGCGCTGCAGTGCAACCACCTTTCGAAATCACTCACAGTTGGAATTTACACCGGTGGCACCCCTCCCCCACCCCCCCCCCCCCCCACCCCCGAAACCCTCTTGCCACACCCCTGTCTTTGACGCCAATGCTCTTTTTGGAAAATTTAGATAAGTAAATCGTTTTGGCTGAAATAAAATCCAGCTGGTTTTCTGCAGTATTACTATAGGTCTTTAGCTTATGTTTATCCTAAAGATCGTAAAATAGTTTTTAGTGTGGAATATCCGCAAGACATATCATACTAAAAATTATGTTACGGCCTTTGGGTCCTCCTTTAGCTTAATGTTTACCATAAGGGATCTTTTAAAAATTTCGTGGGGTCCGATTACTCACATTGCACCCCCCCCCCCCCCCCCCCCCAGCTACATCCTTGCTAAGGCCGGCTTTCGTTCGTAGCTTCAGTATATTACTGTGAACCTTGTGAGGCCAATGATCCAACTAAATAACAACCCGACTGGTGTCCCAGGAGCAATTCTTAAACCGGCATTTCGTGTTCTTTTCTAGAATTCTGAGAACATTATACAAGGCTACAAAATGCATGCTCCACACGAACCTAAAGCTTGGTCCTATGTTACATTTCCAGCCTAAGGCTGACAATTCGACGTTGTTACTTCGTTAGTTTCATGTCGGCCGAGATATAAGCCTGAGGTATTTTTCATATCAGCCTGGGACCAAAGGTCGAAGGAAGATGTGAAGTTATTGAGGGCTGATATCTCGACCGATATGAACCTAACAAAGTAATAACCTCTATTTATTAAACCAAAGCAAATGTAACAAAATGTTCTCAGATCTGTTAAATTTTTCTGAAAGTGTTATTAGTAGTATAGCATGTACCTGGAGGGCCCCGGGCCCGGTTGGGGGAACCCCGCAGGGCGACCCCGGAAGTGACGTCATGTTTGGTTGTCATGGTAACTCGCGTGAGCGGCCATCTTGTGACGTCATCTCCATAGTGATACGTGGTATGAGTGTGCATGCGCAGCGCGTGTTGTTAGGGTAATACGTGTTTCCGTCGGCCATTTTGTATACTGGAGGCCGCCATCTTGGTTTCTATGGTAGCACGTGGTTGCTATGTGACCCAAAACCTTCTAACAAGACAGGGGTATGTTCGGAGGATGTGTTCGATTGAATCGGAGTATCACGAAATACCTCAAACAACCCGACAATCCCTCCAAATCACCGAAATTGAATTTATTTACTATAGATACCCCATTTTATCGGTGTAGCACGTAGTGCTATAGTACCAAGGGACACAGGGGGGGGGGGGGGGGTGCGTTCCTTTGTAGAAGAGTAATTTGACTTACAATTTCCCAGAATCCTCGTTTAATTACCCAAATAAACCCGATAATTTTTTCTATTTCGAATTCTTTCAGAATTCTCTGCTCCTATCTATATATACAATAGTTTTCGTCCATCTGGCCATGTCCCTTTGTTCTAGAGTATACTCCTGTAGTGTAGAATAGCCTATTAGTTGGAACAGCTTACCTTGTTATTACTATATTTAGCTATTCTGATCTATTCTTGTTAGTTATGACCCTATTGCAAGTACGCTTGTTGTTTCATTTATCTAGATCATTTATATAAATTATAACTAACCAATCAGATTGCTTGATGTCCCACAACCTATACTTAATCGTACAGAGTTATCTCCCTTTATTACAACGCAGTTGTATCCGATTTTCATCGCCTCTATATCCAATTGCCATATCCTAGGGGATCCCTTTTTTGTCGTATGTGCTTATGTGAAAAGGCACAATGTGACACAATGTGCCCTGGCACATAGGCACATGCTTTATATGCCGATATGTGCTAATATGTGCTTATTTGAAAAGGCACAATGTGACACAATGTGAAACCAGAGTATTTTTTTAACATTATCACCCAGTGATGAATATTTGTCTCCCAGTAACAGTAGTTTTCAAGGTACTGGGCGACAAGGTATTTTAACTTAATGGGCTGATCTATAACAAATTCTAGGCATTAACTGAGTGTCATTTTTAAGATAAACGGTATGTCAATATTGTATAGTTTATTTTGAGATTATTTTTTATACTTTACAGACCAAATGCAAGGTGCCATAATCTGTTTAATTACATATGCCAGTTATTGCTTGAAACACGTGCAATTCCTCCACCCGTAAAACTGTCGCGGTCATTATTAGCCATTGTGCATAAGTATGTGACCTTAAACCATAATAAATAATAATAAATAACACGTTCAATCAGAACAGTATTTATTGTAATTACTGGGGAAGTTTTTTGCGTGTAATTTTGTTTACGTACACATGCAGTACACGACTACACTCACATCACCCATGTTTGAGTTTGAATTTAAAAATTCAACAACAAATGTAGTACACTGGTTGTTGAATTTTTAAATTCAAACTCAAACCTGGGTGATGTTTTTGTACATGTAATTATTTATTTACTTATTGGTGTTTAAGGTCACATATTTATTCATCTACGATTGGACTCAAAAAACTCTCCCTGTCAGTTTTAATAATACATTCCAAGTGTACGAAAACCCTTTAGGCATAAATACCAGACAATGTGGGAATCTAACCACACACAAACCCCGCACTCAGTTCTCAGCCGTTCTTCCCTACTTCTCTTTCCCGAAATTATGGAATGACATAGATTCAAGATTAAAACTCCTCCCCGCGTGTTATTTAAAAAAAACACTGACCAATCAGTTCATAAACGCTTATAGTGACAACATAAATTGCTCAAATCCGAGATGTTCCGACTGCTCACATAACTAGTTCGTATCTGGGGGGGGGGGGGGGGGGTCTTACTTTTCCCGTCCCCAGATGTCTATGGTTTGTGCAACTGTACATATCCTAATCCGTACTACTAAAATGGAGGAATAACGAAATTTATTTTTCACGTTGGAAACAAAGTTGATCACAAGGTCAGAATAACAACTAATCTAACAGTGGAGTTAAATGTCAAAATAAACCAACACTGTTCTGAACTATTCAATTTAACCATCTATTGTCCAGATCTACTTTTCTTCTAAAAAATTGTCATTCGCCGTCTTTGACATTTATATTTTGTTTAATTTTGTTTTATATGCCATGTTTTTTCCTATTTTTTTCGAGGGGATGACAGGAAGACAGTCGCAAGACTATGTCATTCCACACAGTATACATCTACTCATTTCTCAAATCATGTAACATCATTTTCTCTTCAAACGTACTGTATTTGTATTCTGTGAAATAAAGTGAATTGAATTGAATATGCACAATGGCTAATCATGACCGTTACAGTTTTACGGGTGGAGGAAACCGGAGTACCCGAAGAGAACCACCGAGCAACGGCGAGCAACTGTCAGCTCCCCAACATGTTAACTCCACACAAGCAGGGTTAGCATTGGTTGAAGACAAGTGCACCATCGACGTGCAGTGCGCCTTAGTACACAACGCCACCGTGCTCCCACACGGGCAATGGTTGCCGCAGGTGGGATTCGAACCGAGGACCTCTCGGCTCGCAGCCCGCACCTCTAACTACTGAGCCACCGCGCTCCTTTGTACATGTAAGAGAGTGTGATTTCATTTTGTTATTTGTAATGACATTTATGCAACTCTCAGCATTATTTCTTTTTAAAAATATTGGTAATGTTAAATTTTGTATTTAGACTGAAATGCATGACCAATTTTGAATCAGTTGAGAACTTACTATTTTTGAGAAACCATAATGTAATGGGTGGGTGCCTATTAGAGATCCATGTCGACCAGTAGAAATTGCTTAAAAAAATACTTTAAACGAAACTGCCTCCTCTCTCACTTCGACGAATCTACGCTTACAACTCGGAATTTTAGTTTGTGATATATTTTCTGTACAACTCTTGCCTTTCGATTCATCTACCGAATCATTACTTATTGCCATCATTCATTTCTCAACATAGAAAACTATGCTTCAAACCATTCCTCCATGCATGATACCGAAAATTTTCCTGATTGCTTTTGACGAATAACTGTGAACTTTTCGATGTAAACAAACTGTTTTGCGCCTAGTAACGCATCAAGGGTGGGGGGGGGGGGACTCTAGGTTGGTTCATATCGGCCGAGATTGGAGGCATGCCAGCAGAGTTTGAAGTCATATCTGCCGAGCCTGTTAATGGGCAATTATGGGAAAGATAGTCATATCTAATAAATAAATAAATAAATAAGTAAATAAACAAATAAATAAATTTTAAACCCATAGTCATAATAAATAAATAAATAAATAAATAAATAAATAAATAAATAAATAAATTTTGATATGAACGGACATACTTCTGTAACCTGCTGTTGGGTGATACAAGGCATCTTCTGGTAGACGTTTGTTCTGGAGCACCCTACATTAAATACTTTTAAAAAAGTGATTTGACGTGTTTATGGTTAATGGATTTATCACCAATGGTTCATAACGAATCCAGTTGTTGTCGGTAGAACGTGGGAAACATTGAGAATTCCTCGGGGGATGTTTCTGTATTGTGAAGTAATATTGATTTATATGAATATCTATGTTTGCTTTATTTTTGTATTCCCATGTTAACAGCAAGTGAATGCCGAAGCATTAGTCATATGTGCCATGCTACTGTACTGACATTAGACGAAAGAAACCGTCAGTTCTACAAATACCGATGTAATTTGTAAACACAACCTGAGAAACATTTGTAACACACGTCTAGTCTTTGTTAACGTTTCATTCTCGTAACTAGTATTTTTCTAGCTTACTCAACACCATTTCAAAGTACCTCTTACCTGTCTTTCAGTTAGTTCATATCATAATATCAACCTAGCTTCCAGGTCACCAGTCTAATTCATCTCAGATTTAGACGCTGTTAGGCTATTTGTTTACTCCCTTTAAGGAAATCAGCGCACGAAAAGCAGACGAAAATTGCAAACAAAATTCTTGAATAACTATTTTTTTTCATTTTTGTCTCAAAAATATATGTTATGACTCCTCATTGGAACGAGCTCGACGAGCTCGTTCCAAAGAGGGGTCATAACCTATGTTTTTCAGACAAAAAATGAAAAAATAATGAACATTAATTGGCGATTTTTGTGAATAGCGCTGGCCGGTTTTGGCCGTTACGTTGGGTAAACTGTTAAGGTATTTTTAACAAATCACTGTAGCTCTTAACCAGTTCTGGAGGCCCCCCCCCCCCCGCCCCTCCCTTTCAACATCAAGATCTTCCTCACTCGCTTCAAAGTTCAAACTCGTTTTCATTTTCAGAATCACTAGTATCACAAGTCAGTATTCACTACCTCCTCCAACATCAACACTAATGTAATGTGGTGTAATGTGGTATGCCTTTCCTTACAAAGATAAATAGGTATTCTTTCCTGTTCCAGTTATAGATATTTCAATTAATGCATAGTTGTGGTTACGAATGCTTGTGGTGTTGGGTGGGGGAGGTGTGCGGGGAGGGGTTGGGTGGTTTTGTGTGTGCGAATGATTTGAAAAATTATGTACATATTATACATAGAAATGTATATCGTTCTGCAAGTGTCTCATAAGCCTTCACGGCTGGGTTTCATGCTACTTTACTCATCTGTATCAGTGTAATGTATTGTTTCTGTAAAGATGTATAGAAACGTGACACTATAATAAAATAATTTACTACTACTAAATTAATCAGTTAATTAGTGTTAATTCTCATTGTAAACACCTAATTTGTGGAACTACCCGGCGTAATCATAAAACTATGGCCGTGATGAGTCTTCATTTCTGATGATTGTGATGTCATCAAAATGTCGATCAAATCGAATCTTCATATATGAGCAAAATTTCTTGCTATGATTCACAGAAAACTAATCTCTATGAAATCTTTCAGACTCAGTAGGAGCGTATGTTCGCTTTTCCAACCAAATGAAATATTCCTGACGAGTGAAGCTAAATATAGGTGATGATCTATTTGCGGGCTAGACTGGTCCTAGCCATAACTGCGTCGAATTTCTTACAGAATTAGACTGGTGGTCTGGGAGTTTGAATATCGGGCTCACGGGATAATTTCTTGACCAGTGGCTTTGTCAATGGCATCACATCAAACTCCATGACCAACATCGAGGCAACACAGTCAATACTTCGGTCGAGATTGACAATTTTCACAAATGTTGCGATAACGAAGGTTGATGCTCATCCGATTAGGCAATGTTCGTGCACTGAATATGAAGTAGGGCTGTCTGAAATAACTGTATGGGAATGTGCTGATTTCGGTATTGAAATGTCAGGTTCGGTATCGGTATTTTCTTTTGGCGGGTTCCCACAGAAAAATACGGATACCGAATCTGAAATGGAAATGGTTTTCAGATTCATAGGCCGGCGGTTTCATTCTCACCCGCGTTCTACGCGTTATCATCATGAACATCGGCTTTCGATTAAGTTATCTCCCTTGAATTTATTAGACGGGCAAAGAAGATTCAATTAAGAAGCAAGTAATTGTTTAAAAACCTATGCCATCCCTAGAAAATAAAGCCAGGTTTCCTTTTGTAACTTTTAAGAAACGAAAACAACAGACGGAAATCGTTATGCGCAACGTATTGAAGTCGAACAAATTAATAATGTTTTTGTATTTGTAATGTATTTTATACGTTGCGCTCTCGGAGCCGTCTGTTGTTTTCGATTATTAAAAGTTGCTAAAGGAAGCCTGAATATAAAATGGTTTCGCGCGCCAAAGGCGCGCATGACGGTGTGGAGCGAGCCCCTTTCGACCCTCGTTAGCAGCTGAATATTCAGGCGAGTCCAGGCGCGTCAAAGGAGGGAAAGGTAGAGTACTCAGTAGATGTCCGGGATCATGGTGTTCTTGTGAATTGTGAAGGTTCAGTTTTGTCGTGGCGATCTTCAGATGTTCTCGTTGATGTTTACCCTCAGGTGAGGACCAGTGTGAGAGGGGGTCCTCTCAACAAAGGTGCTACTTCTCCCCGAGGGTGCAGTGTTGATGTTTTCATGCAAGTATAGCCTGCCACTTATGAGTTAATCTTGTCGAGGAGGGCCATCATTGGCAAGTATAATCTGCCTCAGGCAATCGATGGAGCTTGAGTTGGCTTTTGTAAGGAATTCTGTTAACAGGACTGGATCTGGTCGGGAAGAGATAGCAACAACGGACCCTTTCGGGGACCACCCAGAGAAAAACCCGAACTTAGCTGCAGGTCTGCATGATAACCTATTTGGCAGGGACCTGGATACGCACTACCGGTGTTTACAAAAAAGGACTACAGGTGGGGCGCAGGACCAACGCCCGCCTCCCAGGAGGTGGATGACCACTTCTAGGGATGGAGTGAAGGATATTCAGAATTCATAGCGATTGCTATGATCCATAGCGGTTAGAGTAAATCCATGGCGATTATTGGGAAGTGGACGATAAAAAACAAAACATCTGTCAGTACCTGCTTAAAATAGAAAAGATAGAATTAGTAGGTTGTATATAGTAGAGTAAAGATGCTAACATATTGCGTTACTTTGATAGAGTGAGGTGCGTTTAGGATTGTGGGATGAGAGTAGGCTATGACGATTATATGCCATACCCGGGGGTGTTTCTTGCTGTTTACCTTAATTCGCGATTTGGTTCCTGCTGGAGTTTATATGGGTTAAATGGTTTAGGTAGATTGAGGTAAAGATTTAGGGGGAAAGCAGACCATGACGATTATGTTCCACACCCGAGGGTGTTTCCTGCTCATTATCTCCGTGGTACGTTTTTATTAGTGATTATGGAGATATTCGCCATCAGATTAGTGTTGTGTTACTTTGATAGAGTGAGTTGCGTTTAGGATTGTGGGAGAAGAGCAGTCTATGACGATTATATGTCACTCCCGAGGGAGTTTCCTGCTCTTTACCTCCGCGGTTTGGTTCCTGCTGGAGTTTATATGGGTTGATTTGATTGAGATCAAGATTTAGGGAGGGGAGCAAGCCATGACTATTGTGTGCCACGCCCGAGGGTATTTCCTGCTCGTTACAGTTAAAACTAGAAGTCCTGTCACAAAAAGTGCGCTTATCTAGGCTTAATTGCGCGTAAGAATTGCGCGCAATTGCCATATCGAAAGGCATCCAAAGCATGGCAGGTTCTCCTGGTTACTCATAGCAAACACGGGCAATGTTTCTGCCAATGGACCTCCGGGTTACCCGGAGGTCCATTGGCTAAAACATTGCTTGTGCACAGGGCACATTTACAGAATTTGATAACCTTACTATGGTCATATCGCGTAGATTAACGCGCAGATCAACGTGCTATTTATGCGCATTTCAGGACAGGACTTTTAGTTTTAACTGTACCTCCGTGGTTCGTTTTTTACTAGTGATTATGGGGGTCTTCGCCTTTAGATTATTTCAAATTGACATTAAGATTATCGGAGGAGATCAGGCTATGGCGCTTATATGCCACACCCGACGGTGTTTCCTGCTCGTTTCCTCCGCGGTTTGATTCCTACTCTGGTTTATATGGGTTAATTAAGTTACGTAGGTTGAGATCAAGGTTAAGGTAGGAGAGCAGACTATGACGCTCATATGCCACACCCGACGGTGTTTTACTACCCGTTTCCTATGCGGTTCGTTTTTTATTAGTGCTTATGGGGGTCTTCGTCATTAGATAAATTCCAATTTAGGATTATTGGAGGAGAGCAGACTATGACGCTCATATGCTACACCCGAAGGTGTTTCCGACTCGATACCTCCGCGGTTTAATTCCTACTTGGTTAGGGGTCATCTTGATTGAGTTTTGATCTCAGCGTCATACTGGCCATGGGCAGGAGCGGATCGGTCGGGTCAGGCGGGCCCGGATCTTCTTGAATCGGCCCCCCGACCCGACAGCCCCCTCCCTCCCTCCCCCACCCCCCCCCCCCCACCCCCCGCTGAGGGTGGCTCCTAGGTAGCAGTGATAGCTCGCGATGATTATTGTGTAGCATTTTTTTCTTTTTTGCCTGCTGGCACAGATGTCGTGTAGTTTTGATATTAGCTTGCTGTCCCTGAGGCGTTCGCCGTTTTTGGCGGCTAAATATGAGAGACGATCTTCTATGGTTGGAATTTCGGCTTTTTCGTGAAGTAGTTTGATTGGGGTATCCTAGGGAGCTCGGGGCAACCCTGAGCGCGTGGTTCTGGACCCTTTGGAGTTTGCCCATGTTAGTTTTATTTATTTCACTGAAGACAAGATCCCCGTACTCAGGTATGAGGACACGAATGCTTTGTATAGTTTCAGTAGGACTGCCTCATTGGCTTCCCAGGAAGTGCCGCGAAGCATTTTTAGAAGATTAATACGTTTTGTTGCTTTCGTGGCGGTATCAATGGTATGTTTATTGAAGGACATGTTTTGGTCCATGGTTATGCCGAGGAATTCTGCCTCGGCATATTCAGGGAGGACTTTATCCAATAGTTTGAGGCCAACATCGCAGTTTTTCTTCTTACAGGTGAAGGTTACTTTTGGGGTTTTGTTTGTGTTTTGCTTGATTCTCCACTTCACACACCATAGCTCCAGGTCATGCAGAGCGCGCTGGAGAGAATTGTGGACTTGGTTGGCAGTATTATTAGAATCACATAGTCCCTTATCATCCGCAAATTGTGATATTTGAACGTGTTTGTCGGTGATTTTGAGGTCGTCGACATAGATAATATAGAGCAGAGGGCTGAGGACGGATCCTTGGGGTGCCTGATTCGAGCGGAATACTGTCGGACATTTCAAAGATGACTTTGATATTTATTTCACGGTCGTTAAGAAAGAAGGAGAGCAGTCTTAACAGTTTCATTGGGAGTTTGATTTTGGTCAGTTTGTGGCGTATTCCGTTGTGCTAAACGGAATCGAACGTTTTTTCTACGTCTAGTATAATTGCTGTGCCTATTTGCTGATTATTAATGACTGTTTTTATTTGTTCCACGAGGCGATGGACGTGTTCCATTCCTTCCTTATGGTTCCTGTAGGCCATTTGCCAGTGGTTGAAGAAGACGGTATCTTCGATGTGTTCCCACCAGTCGATTGGTAAGAATTCTTTCGAATACCTTACCAATGCAGCTGAGGAGTCCGTTTTGGGTGGTAGTTAACCGGATTGGACAGGTCTTTATCTAGTTTGGGTATCATTACACCAACGGCCGATTTCCAACATTTTGGAAAAGTACCCATGGGTGAGGCGTGCGTTATAGAGGATTACGAGCCTAGTTATTAGCGAATTGTGGCTTTGTTTCAGGACTTTGTAGCTAATCTCGTCCTCGCCGGGCGCGGAAGAGTTTCTGCACTTTTTATTATGTTGATCATTTCGTCATTGGAGATGGGGGATACGAGGTCATCTTCGTGCTCAATTTCGGGGTCGGTGTCGAATTTTGGGTCTCGATAAACATCGGGGTGTTCATTATCACTGCGTCATCGTATGCGGGTCTTTCATGTGAGCGGTGGGTTTTCCTGAGGAGGTCGGCAAAAGTGTCGGTCTTCCCCTTGTCATTATCGGCAATGGGGGCATCCTCTTTAATCAGGGGTTTGGTGACTGTTTTATTGCGATTACGTTTTGGCCTGTCAACAACTTGGAGGTGTTCCAAATTTTTTTGGCATCTTTAGCTCCGTTGAGGTTGGCTGTGGCGTTTTTCCAGTTAGCTTGTTGTTCGGCCTGGGGAGCTTTTTGTACTTCGCCATGAAGGCGGTTATAGGGTTTTTTTTAGATCCACTTTGTTGTCGGGGTCGCTTTCTGATTTTAGCGCGCGTAGGGCTTTTCTTTTCGTTTTTATAAGTGAGATGGTGTTCCCTGAGATTGTTCGTCTCCACGGGCGCACCTCCTCTTTGGGACTTATTTCGTCTAGGGTCGTGTTGGTGATTTTTTCGAGGCACGCGCATTGTGTTTCAAGTTCATCGACGTTTGAGGGAATGTTGTTAGGGAGTTTCACATTAACTATTTCACCGTAAAGATCCCAATTTATTTTTTAGAGGTTTCTGTAGATGGTGGGGGGGGGGGGGGGGTACCTGCTTGGAACACTATTCATTCTTATTGGGGCATGGACCGGGAGGTGGTCACTGTCTGGGTTTTTATGGCGAGCTAAATAGAAGCAATTAACTCACAGATAATCGGCCATTAAGAATGTCTATCGTATGACACCTACCTACAGTAAGTACGTTTGGTTCTTTGTTTAGCGAATGTGTTTTTACCATAATTTGAAACTTTTTAATCTTCCCAGAAAAACAATTAACAAATCTTACCTCCTTGACCTTGATAATAATAATCGAAGGGACAATGTCTGCATTTGTCACGATGCGCATACTGTTGTTATAATGAACATACAAAGCGGACCAAGAGATGGTGAAAACTCCGTTTTCGTATTTTTCAATGAGTTTCAATGGAGAATAA
This sequence comes from Pictodentalium vernedei, assembly GCA_031216915.1. Lineage (NCBI taxonomy): Eukaryota > Metazoa > Mollusca > Scaphopoda > Dentaliida > Dentaliidae > Pictodentalium > Pictodentalium vernedei. The sequence goes on from CM062295.1 coordinate 32,124,755, forward strand.
TAGTCAAACATTCAATCTGATTAGAAAAAAAATTGTAAAAAGACAGCTTCTGTATTTTATTCTATGAAAATGCCTAAAGTTTGTGAAATGATGCGCACGTGGATGATACAATTTCGCCAAGATTTCGAAATTTCAACTTTTATATGAAATTTTACCGCAGCGTAGAACCGCCACACCGTAGACTAGTATATTTCCAGGGATTCCTAATCTGTTTAAACAGATTAGTAATCTGTTTAAACAAATTACTAATCTGTTTTTACAGATTACTAATCTGTTTAAACAGATTACTAATCTGTTTTTACAGATTACTAATCTGTTTTTACAGATTAACTAATCTGTTTTTACAGATTACTAATCTGTTTTGACAGATTACTAATCTGTTTTTACAGATTAACTAATCTGTTTTTACAAATTACTAATCTGTTTTTACAGATTACAAATCTGTTTAAACAGATTACTAATCTGTTTTTACAGATTAGTAATCTGTAAAAACAGATTAGGAATCCCTGGAAATATACTACGGTGTGGCGGTTCTACGCTGCGGTAAAATTCTCATATCGTCGGTGCAAAATGTCAGCGTTAGAAAATTAAGGGGAGCTAACCTTCCTGTAAATCTCTTCCAGTGACGAACATTGTCAGTTATCCCCAGATCTGTTCCCAGTGGTATGGTACACCACAGTTATGTCCCAAAACGCCCCAGTACTTTGGGACAATACTACGGCGTATATGTACTGAACGCAGAACTCTCAAGCTTCTGTGGTGAGAGAACTTTAGCTGCACCGGATCCCTTGATGATGTGAGTGTAAGTACCACCGTCCACCCACCTTCTATCTATCACAATGCCTTGAGCCACCAGTGAGAACTCACAACTACAATGGAATTGGTGTCGAAATAGGGCTCTAGCAATGAAAGTAGTAAACAGATATTCCACACACACTTCACAAACTAAGGCAGCGTTGAACCACCACACTGATTTCACTTATTATTTCATTAAAACAATTTAATTTCTTGTTAAAACAATGTATTTATCTTGTTAAAACAATTTAATATCTTGTCAAAACAATTTATTTATCTTTTTAAAGGGAGGGTCAGCGGATGTTTCTGGGCACAACATAGCCTCTGTATAAAGGCTATATACTGCTACTCCTCAACCCTGAGGCATGAGCTTCAATCTGGGGAGGGGCAGTACATAGCCGTCCTACAGACTAGGGTATACCTAGCCTCCCTGTCAAGGAGGCCAGTGCCCACTGTTTGACGGTACGAGGTCGTGGTTGATCGCTGTGCTGTGGAACGCCACGGGGATGAGTAGGTGAATGATTCATCAGGCTCTAGACTATTAGGGGCCTGGGTGGGTGAGTGAATCCCACCCTAACCCCTTCCATGGTTACCTCTGTCGGAAACTTTGGCCTCTTTTTACAAGGAGTTGGGGGCGGGTTTCAGAGAAAATGGAGGTTTCATTTTAAGCTTTTCCCAATATTTTCGGATATCTTGTCTGAAACTTTCAAAAGTCCCCCCCCACCCACCCCCCCCCCCCCCCCCCACCCACCCCACCCACCAACCCATCTCCGTTCTCACTGTCGGTCGTCGGGAACAGTCTGGCTTCGGACCTATGTGTCATACTTGGAATACGGTTGAATCTCTGAGAAAGGTCAATAGTCTGAGTAGTGGGTCGAGAGGATGGTGTGATCGGGTCACTTTGACTGGGTTTTTCTTATAGGGTCATCTTTAGTGTGGTTGGGTCGCAGGGTCGACTACTGGGTGGACCAAGCTTGTTGGTCGGGTCACACACATGGAAAGAATAGCAGGATCGTATCGGTCTAGGTGGTGAGAAGGATTCACTGTTGGGTCACAGGGTCACAGGGTAGAGAGAGCTGTGTGGTCAGATCGCTGCGTCGAGGAAAAGGTTCTCTCGGTCAAACTGCCTGCAAGGGCCACTGGATCGGGTGGAAGGATGGGACAGGGTAGGAATAACGAGTTGGAAGGAAAGAAGGTGTGTTGGGCGCCTAGTTCGTGGCGATTTGTGGACTGTATCACCCTCGAAGCCAAGTATTTGTGCTCAGTATAACTGTCACATGTATTGCTGTTGAGGGTTATGGTGCTGGTGCTTCTTCCCACATCACGTGTATCAAAGAAATGTCATGTTATAAATATACATATTTTGTATTTGGGAAATTGTGAAATTTCCCAAATACAAAAAAAGATTTGTATTAAATATATGTTTTCCTATGTATCCTTAGTCAATAACAATAACCTTATGCATATAAATATTTTTTTATCAAATAAAGTGCTTTTCAGTAAATAAATGTTTTCCTAATTATCCTTAATCAACCCTTAACCAATAACAGTAAATAGATATTATCATAACAGTGTGTTCATCCGTGTCGTAGTATCACGTCGAGTTGAGGTGGCCAGATTTTCGGATCACACGAGCTGCCGTAGGCAGCGAGTGTCTTCCGAAAATCTGGCCACCTCAACGAGATGTGATGCGACGACACGGATCAACACACTGTTATGATGATATGTTTATCATATGACATTGTTTCGATGTCAAATTCACCCAAATTTGCCATTTTAATTAATATGCGGCGAAAAGCCGGTTACAAAATAGCAGACGAAACAACAACGACTTCCCTAGTTACGAAAACTATTCACGGAAACTCTCGGATATTTCCGTGGGAGTGTGATATGGATTTTTGATTTCCGTAAGAGTGTGATATGGACTTTTGATCCGGAAAAATCTCCCCCGGTGTGATACAACAGTTTGGAAAACATCGTCAAACAGTAGTGATATTTAGGGTAAAAATGTCATAGTCATATGATAAATAGTTGGTCTTAGGGGAATTGGTCTTTTGGAAATTGGCCTAGTGGGAGTTGGTCTAAAGGGAATTGGTCTAGTGGGAAGACACCAAAAAGGAATGACTGTTAGGCAAGATAAATAAATTGTTTTAACAGGATATTAAATTGTTTTAACAAGATAAATATATTGTTTTAACAAGATATTAAATTGTTTTAACAAGAAAATAAGTGAAGTCAGTGTGATGGTTCTACGCTACCGTAACAAACCCATTCAAAAACTCGTCTAAACGATGCGATTTTAGCAAATTTTGATTTTTCTCTGTTTCGGAATTTATTTTCAAAGAGTACAAAATCTCATGGGTCTCTTTAATTATATTCGAACAGAGCTGTATTCATTTTCACACTTGATGTGTAATCTACCATTGAAAATAAGTTTTCGAAAAATTAAACGACTGAATTAATATCGAATTCCGCACGGCACATTTGTTTGAAATCTGAGAGAACCATTAACGGCACAAATACATTATTAATTTGTTCGACTTCAATACGTTGCGCATATCGATTTCCGCCCAGCAAGCAAACTAGCTGTGAATTATGAGCAAGGTCTGTCACCATTACATATCAGCCATTCTCATCGGCAACAAAACCTCCATATTATAGACTAGTAATAAAGGTTCGGTGTGGATAATTGCCAATTTATGAGAAATTAATACCATTTAAAATTCACCCCAAATATTCAATAATGGAGAACGTTAATTGATTTTCCGGAAACACGACACAAATTGCCAAGAATGTTTTCAATTTTTAGTTCCTAGTCACGATTTAGATGCACCCTTCCGTTGAAAATTAGCCTTCTCACCAAACAGATTGTTTTGAAGAACCTGGTGTGTACTCTTCTCCCGGCATGTTTTCAATTATTAGGTACCATTTGTGGTCTCAAAGTTTTCTTTTATTAAATATTAGATTTCATGCCAAAGACGTTGTCTCAAAGAACCTCCTGTGTACTTGTATTCGAAGTTGCAGGTTTACCCTTTACCCAACGCAGACGATATCAAAATTTATTATTTTAAATAACGTTTTTTTTAAATTTTTCAAAAAAATTTCAATAAAACCATATCATGTGACCCCTCGTTGGAACGAGCTCGTTCCAACGAGGGGTCACGTGATATGGTTTTGATGAATTTTTTTGAAAAACAATATTTTTTCAACTGCTGAATTTACATATTAAGCGGGCGGATGCGGCCGATTCGTTGGGTAAAGGGTTAATCCACGAAAATTCGTGGAAGGACTTTTTAGGGGGTGAGGACCTACTAGGGTCACCAGGGGCGCAGTGGTTCAGTGGTTAGAGTATTGGGCGTTAAACCGAAAGGTCGAGGGTTCGATCCTGATTTGCGGTAAGTGAGTTATGTCCTTAGGCAAAACACTTAATCTCGATTGCCCATGTGGGGGAAGGCTACGAGGACGCTGTGTACTAAGACGTACTGCACGTCGATAGCGCACTTGCTTTAACCACTGCTAATTCTACTTCTGCACAGTTAGTAAGTTGGCAGTTGTTCGCCACAGTTTGGTGGTTCTCTCCGGGTACTACAGCTTCCTCTACTAGTAAAACTGTCCGACACGATGTAACCCTGGCTGTCGAAGGTGTCGTTAAACCCCAGTAAACACTAACACAAGGGCCACCATAACCTGCCATGCAAACTACGTCTATACTCCATAGGACCCCAATGGATACGCGGTGCCTGACAATTTGCTGACTCAAAACATTTTCGAAATTTAATTGAAAAAGTGTTGATTTTCATGAAATTTTATTACACTGCTGGTTAGGTTAATTATATATAGAGATTATTACCATTATGTGGATGTACAAAATATGTATCCGAGTCGAGCTCCGGGTTCTAAGGGTAGATCACGACTCGTCTTCGACTCGTCGTGATCTGCCCTTAGAACCCGGAGCTCGACTCGGATACATATTTTGTACATCCACATAATGGTAATAATCATTTTATCTTACAATATATTGGGGATAAGTCAAGAATGTAGACGAATATATAACGAACTATTTATTCGTACGGATGAACAAAAAGAGAAAAATATGGAACTCACGGGAAAGGAACGTGCTTGTATCCGACCCCCTGATACAAACATCCGTATCTGGGGGTCGGATACACGACAGTTGCCAGGAAAAATACATGTTGATTGTAAGATAAAATTGGTTATCACCCTACTGGTGTGATTTCGGTTACATCACTGGTTGACTGAATCCGAAATCCGAAATGATGATTTCGCGCGCCGAAGGCGCGCAGGGACGGTATGGGGGACAAGCCCCTTTCGACCCTATGTGACTGTATAGGATGGCTCTCACATGTCAAAGCGTGTTGAAGGAGGAAAAGGATCCGGTACTCGGCAGGTGTCTCCAGTAGTGTCCAGTTGTGGATGGGTAGTATCATTGGCGTATGTCGGCTGAACCCTCGAGTGAGGACCAGTGTGGGAGGTTGGGTCCTCTCACAAAGGTACTACCTCTCCCCGAGGGTGCAGTCGTTCTGGATTTTCGGGCAAGCATAGTCTGCCGCTTCGAGGATGATAATGAGTGATGGCCATCACTGGCAAGTATAATATGCCTCAGGCTGTCTCTGTTATAGTTGGACTCTTTGGAGGAAAACAACAACGATCCCTTTCGGGGACCACCAAGAAGAAGACCCGAACTTCCCTGGTTCGGGGGCAGGCCTGCATTGTAATCCTATTGGGTTGGGACAAAAGATGCGCATTGCGCTTACAAAAAGGGGCAGAGGCGGGACGCAGGACCAACGTTCGCCTCCCTTAAAGTGGTTGACCACTTTTAGGGATGGAGCGGAGGATGTTCAGGAACCGTGGGGGTGACTGTTTCCATAACGGTTAGACTGTCTGTAGCGGTTATTGGGGTGCTGGTCAAAAAAACATCTTCTGTGTACCTGCTTAAAAGAAGAAGGTAGAATTAGTTTTCATTAGAATATGTAAACTGTAAAGATAAAAGTAGCACCTCTTTAGTTGCGTGTCCTTGTGGTATCTGCTGTGTGTGTGGAGAGAGTATGGAATGCACGAATCTTTACATTCGTAAGAGCAGTGACATACTCTCGTGTGGTATTGTGTTGTGTGTGTGCTTGTCGCTATGGGGGAGAGTATGAAATGCACGAATCTTTACATTCGTAAGAGCAGTAACATACTCTCGTGCTTGGGACCCCAATCCCTATTTATTATTTAGTTTTAAGGTGCAGGGGATCTCGAGCGTTTTAAGTTGGATGAACTTCCTAGTTTGCAGATAGACGGTAACAGGTCTAGCACACTAGACCACACCCGAGGGTGTTTCTTTCCTGTTGTCCTTCGCTGGAAGTGGCCTTATTTAGGTTAGTTTAAGTTTATTTGAAGTTGAGGGTGCCGGGGATCGCGATCGTTTAATGCGGGTTGAGCTTCCGAGGCTGTCAGCGGGAAGGCAACAGGTCTAGCACACTAGACCACACCCGAGGGTGTTTCTTTCCTGTTGTACCCTTCGCTGGTTGCGGACTTATTTATTTTAATTTAGTTTAGGGGTATTCGGGGGCGTCGGGGATCGCAGTTCACCTTGTCATTCCCTAGTTTTTATTCGAGCGGTCTTAGTTTTGATTGCAATTTTTGGGCTTTTGTCGGCTTTCGCAAATTACTCCAAGTTCGGAGATTATTTCGCTGTCGGCTAACCGGTCATGATTTTTCGCGGCCAGGGTGGCTAGGCGGTCTTTAATGGTGGGGATATCGGCCCTGTCTCGTGGAGTGTTTTGATGGGTGTGTCCCATGGGGCGCGGAGGGCAACTCTAAGCGCGTGATTTTGGACCCTCTGGAGTTTACCCATATTAGTTTGGTTGAGATCAGTTAGTATCATTGCACCGTATTCGAGTACTGGGCGCACAAAGGATTTGTATAGTTTGAGTAGGGTGGACTGGTTGCCCCCCCCCCCCCTGCCCCCCCCCCCCCCCCCCCCCCATGAAGTTCCCTTAAGCATTTTCAGTAAGTTAATTCGTTTGGTAGCTTTCTTGCCATGTCGTCGGTATGTTTGTTGAAGGACAGTTTTTGATCAATGGTGATGCCCAGGAATTTCGCTCCTTTGCATTCCGGGAGGGTGTTATCCATAAGATTTAGGTCAAAATCACGTTTATTTTTCTTGCGAGTAAAGGTGATTCGTTGGGTTTTATTGGCGTTTAGCTTAATTCTCCATTTGGCGCACCATTGTTCTAGGTCATCGAGAGCGCGTTGCAGGGGTTTTTGGAGCAGATTGGCCGTTTTGTTAGAGTCCCAGGGGCCCTTATCATCCGCGAATTGGGAGACTTGAACATGATTCTCAGAGAAGTTAAGGTCATTTACGTAGAGGATGTAAAGGAGGCGGCTTAGGACGGATCCTTGGGGGTGCCTGCTTCAAGGGGGACACTGTCAGACATTTCATTGTTCACTCTGACTTTAATTTCGCGATCATTTAAGAAAGAGGATAGTAATCTGAGCAATTTCTTGGAGAGTCTCATTTTTGATAATTTGTAGCGCATTCCATTGTGCCAAACGGAATCAAATGCTTTTTCGACGTCTAACAGGACTGCCGTGCCTATTTGCTGATTTTTGATAGCAGTTTTCATTTGGGTGACTAGTCGGTGGACATGTTCGATGCCTTCTTTACGGTTTCTATAGGCTCTTTGCCATTTATTGAAAAAATCGTTGTCTTCAAGGTGCCCCCTGAACCGATTGGTAAGGATTCGTTCGAATGTCTTACCAATGCAGCTGAGTAGGCTGATAGGGCGGTAGCTGGCTGGATCGGAGGGGTCCTTGTCCGGTTTTGGTATCATGACACCAATGGCTTTTTTCCAACATTTGGGAAAGTAGCCATGGGTGAGGCATGCGTTGAACAGTTTGTTTAGTTTTTCGATTAGGGAGAATGGGCTTTGTTTTTAGAATTTTGTAGCTTACTTCGTCTTCGCCGGGTGAGGAGAAATTTTTGCATTTTTTTATGACGTTGATGGTTTCCTCATTAGTGATGGGGGTGACGAGGTCATCGTCATCCCCGTCTTCTGCCTCGTTATCGAATTTGGGGTCACGGAAGAATCAGGGTGTTCATTGATGTAGTCATCAATGGCGTTTATGGCGGCGTCATCGTTGCCCGCGCCTTGATGCGGGCGATGCGTTTTTCTTAGGAGGTCGGCAAAGGTGTCGGCCTTGTCTTTGTCGGTGCGCGTGAAGGAACCGTCTTCCTTCTTAAGAGGTTTGCCTGCGGCTTTTGTTTTTTTGCCCAGTTAGGGTTTTGAAGGAGTCCCAGAATTTTTTGGCATCCTGGACTCCGTTTAGATCGGCTGTTGCCTTTTCCCAGTTTGCTTGTTTTTCAGCTTGGGGGGCTTTCTAGTGTTTCTAGTGTTTCTCCAGGGGCGTACTTCTTCTTTTGGGCATATTTCGTTTAGGGTTGAGTTAATGATTTTCTCTATGCCCTCGCATTGGGTTTCGAGTTCCGCTGCATTGGATGGGGGGGGGGGGTGTTTGTGAGTTTGACATCGATGATGTCACGATAGAGGTTCCAATTAATTTTTCTAAATTTTCTGCGGAAAGTGGGAGGGGGGGGACCTGAGTGGGCCATTTCCTAGCAGCAGTGAGGCATGGACCGGGAGGTGATCGCTGCCTAAGTCGTCATCGCCGACCCAGTGGTCATCTATGTGATTTATCAGAGAGTCACTGGCGATAATTAGATCGAGGATCTCGGATGAGAATAATGGATTATTACTGATATAAGTAGCAGAGCTGTCATTCATAACCACATGAAGGTTATGTTTTTTAGTTATTTCAAGGAGGGCTTCACCGTTAGGGGTGGTTTTGTTACAGCCAAAGTACAAGTGTTTGGCATTGAAGTCGCCGAGGAAAATGCAGTGTTTGTATTTCATCGTAAAGAATTCAAAGACAGTGTCAGAAACAATTTTGCTTGGGTCGTTATAATAACAAACAATCGCGATGTTTTTTGTTGTCGACAGTGATTTCAGTTGCAATCACCTCTGCATCGAGGTGATTGGTTTTTATTGTTTTAGTTTTCATGTTCTGCTTTATTAGAAGAGCGACGCCGCCACCTTTGGTGGTTTGTCGGTCTCTTCTTATAGTGCTGAACCCGCTGACTGAAAAATTCTTGCTGGGTTGAAGCCAACTTTCGCAGATTGTAAGATAAAATTGGTTATCATCCTACTGGTGTGATTTCGGTTACATCACTGGTTGACTGTTACACTAACGATTAATTTATATTTCATTACTGGTTAAAACTCTCCTCACCCCTCCCAATTATCTCCTAAAATTTCAATTTCCAAAGTTAGAAATTTGGTGATGTAGATTTCAAAAATTGAAAATTTAATAATATCAATTCAATTTGCTCTTGTCTTATTTTTTCGGTTCGAGCCAAAATAATTTTCCAATGTTCGATCAAATTCTCCGAGTTTTCCAATCAGCTGACAAACTTTCGGAAATTCCGACCCGACTCTGTGACCGGTCCGTTTTTTCGAATCCATCGTTCCGTTTTCCCAACAATGACCACATTACACAAGGACTGTAGACCGTCTAGGAAGCGCGGTGGCTCAGTGGTTACAGCATTGAACTTCAGATCGAGAGGTCCACAGGTCGATCCCCACCACCAGGGGTAGCTACGTTGTGTCCTTGGGAAAGGGTCACGATTACAGTGTACTAAGGCGTAATGCACGTCGATGATTCACCTGTCTTCAACCAATGCTAAACCTGCTTGTGTGGTGTAAGTACGTTTGCAGGCTGGCAGTTGCTCGCCGTGGCTCGGTGGTTCTCTCCGGGTACTCCGACTTCCTCCGCCTGCAAACCTGTCCGGCCCTGGCTGTCGAAAGTGTCGTTAAACTCCAATAAATAAATATGACTCCCTCCATCTGACTGGCAGACAATTGGAAGGAGTTGGTGTTGGCTAAATAGCTGTCAGCCTGTACTCCTTGCAGCCTTGTCGGTGTAAGGGAAAACTCATGGTCCTACTCAGGGAAATGCGTTTCTCTGTGGATAACATGAGTAGCTTTAAGCCAGAGGAAGGCCCCGGAATTCTCAAGGGTCCAAGAATTATTTTTTCACCGGGAAGCCCCCCCCCCCCCCTTCCCCACCATCGAGAGGGTTATACTCCCACTCGACTTCTCCCCCAAACACGGGCCTACCCCAGCTAGGAATCTGAATCTAACTGATCATTGCCACCCCCCTTGAAAACCTTCTACCTACTTGCCTGGGTTTAACCTCCTGCACACTGATGGCAAAATAACCAGATTTGAAGTAGCCATTTTTTCCATAATGCAACTGGGAATTTAACCGATTCAATCTTGTTTGCCAGAGCTCATTGAGCTCTGGCAAACAACATTGAATAAGTTAAATTTCTAGTTGTATTATTGGAAATATTTGCACCCTGAACTTTTATATTTCGACATCAGTGTATATGGGGTTAATATTACACTATTGGCTGATTATTAAAGTACTGGCTGTTACAACCCAGAGTTTACTACCCCATGCAAGACCGCCACATAAATATCTCGATTGACAAACGTTTATCAAACCACATACATTTAAGAATAATTTTGATCTTGAACCATATCTCACATACACACATTCATCGAAAAATAGGTATTTATTTACACGTCTGCGTATTAGCAATTACTCGCTAGCACTGTCAGCCACCTACCCCGTTGCTGATCGTGTATGCGCTTTCTGTAGCTTGGGTGTGATTGAAGATGAATTTCATTTTATCATATCATGTACACATAACTCAAGCATCAGAGAAGAAGTATGGAAGAACATCAACTCCTTAGACAATACATTTCTTCAAAAGAGTGATTCCGAAAAGTTCTTATATATTATGGAAAATGATAGTCAAGGTCTGTGTAATGTGATCTGCAGTGCCGTGCGCAAACTCTTTGGTCACCGCATTGAAAATTGATACTCAAATCTCACATTTTGTATGTATATCGAGAAAGCTTAGCTTCATTACTCATTGGTTGTATATTTTAGCATGAACTTTAATAACTGGTCCTTATTTTGTTATTGATATATATAGCTGTATCACTTTGCATACTGCCCTATTAGGGTGTATTTTTGCAATAAAGTTTATCTTATCCATCTTATCTTACCAATTACGTCACTAACTTCTGAAAGGAAAATAGTTAATTCGAATTCGTAACCAGGTGTTCATGCTGTTTTTAAATTAATTGTATTAAATAATATTGTCAATAACATTAAAATCATCAATTTATATTCGTCACACAACATGGTGTTGACACGAGCAATAATCTCCGGTTCCATAGGCGTATAGTAGTTAAGAGAATAAAAGCCTTTTAAATCGGAAAGGTTGTTGTTACAAACTAAAGGCGAGAAGCCATTGCAGTTCGGCAGGTGATGAAAATTACTCATAAACAACTGCGTCTCGGATGATTTCTCTAAAGCCAAAACCATGCCACTGTTGATTTATTACTTTTCTGATATGCTGTATTGTCAGATCAGAAAGGGATGACTGAAACAGAACAGCGATCACCCACGAGTTTTATCCTTCCGCGATGGCGCAAGTGCCATATCGATTAACCCATTCACACACGTGTGTCGTTCTGTGTTTATTACACGTCTTCACGTCTATAAAAATCAATTATTAGAAGGACACTTAGCAATTCATTTGACAACTATCAACAAAAAGAACACATTTTATCGCCAACCAAATTTGCGAGGGGAACACGTGTTACTATTTCGTCCCCCGAGTTCCAATGTGTTCTATGTGCCTACTGGCACATAGAACACATTGGAACTCAGGGGACGATTTTCAGCTATCGCTGGTGATTCAAATTATAATTGCGTTGCACGATTTTTGGAAAATTCTAGTGTAATTTCGCTTCTATTTGAAAATAATCCGTCTTCCATTCCGCACATATGTGCGGAACAGATTTTTATTTTCCTCACGGTTTATCGCTCCTGTAGATGGACGTGTAATAAAAAGTTGAAGCAACCAGAAACAAGCTAATTGACAGGTTATTGTTTTTGAAGGATTTTACGACACTTCTATAGGTGCTAGAGGCAACCAGAGCAGAAAGTGGTGATGGAACCGGAGGTGCTACAGGGGAGCAAGCATGGCCAGTATATTTAACAGACACGCCACACTTGATGTCCCTGCTTTCAAAAATCCCATTCGCTAAGATTGTATGACATGCAAGTCATACCAGATATCGATAGACGGTTAAACGATTTAAAAGAACAATTAATGGGCTTAACATATTACTCTGTTCATAGCTGATTCACATGACGATAACGGGCGCTCTGGGAAAAAATAATGTCAGAACGTACCTTTTATTTAACCCTTCACCTAACATGAAAAGCAGACGACACTTGCAAAAAACATTCTTGAATAACTAATTTCTTTCCTTTCTTGTCTCAAAAACACAAGTTATGACCCCTCGTTCGAACGAGCTCGTTCCAACGAGGGGTCATAACCTATGTTTTTGAGACAAAAACTGAAAAAATAATGAAAATTAATTAGCGATTTTTGAGAATAGCGCTGGCCGGTTTTACCGTTACGTTTGGCCAAGGGTTGAAGATGAACATAGATTGGAGAACACTTGATACATGCACACTCGACAGGGACACGGACATGTTTTACATGGCTGCGTGAAAGTAACCGTCCTCTTGTGATTGAAAAGGGTCCTCATACACAACCCCCTTTCCCGGCTGAAACGGTTTTAAAAAGCGACTCCCATCTGCATCATGCAGAGGACGAGGGGCGAGTAGGGTGAGTGCTTGGACAATTCTCAATTTATGACAGCTGTTACTTCAAAGACGCGGAGTCAAATGATTGTTTTTTGACCTAAAGAACTCCTTTGGACTTATGATCAAATGATTAAAACTCGATAAGATGTACCAAAACTATAATTGAGCCAAAACTATAATTTGAAATTTCGTTGAAAAATTGTTATATTATTTCTTATGTTCATTACATTACTATCATCACACAGCTGGATAATATTTATTACATTGCTAGTTAATATTTCACGACTTATTGATTATTACACTTCTGGTTGCTATATTATTATGCTAGTAAATTTGTTTATCCAATCAAATGAAGTTACTAAGAGACATACACTCCGCAATATTAGGTTCAGGATGGCTGAAAAGCACCCAATATTAATTTATTATTACCACTCAATCTATAAGTTACTAGTCGATTAACATGATTTTGGAGGGCCGTTAAAACTCCATAATTTCAGTGACGTTATTCGACGGAGCCGGGCCACGGGCGATAATGGTATAAATAGCCATTAGCGGCCCGCGGCCCGGCTATTTTTAGATTCCATGATCTAATGAATTACTCCCATTCGGATGACGTCCCTTTGTATTTCTGAACTGAAGTCAAACGCACGATCGAAATAGAAATATCGAACTGACTTTAGTGATTATTTCTTCCAGCAATTCCCTCGTGTGGTTAGCTCTAACAGGGAGTGGTAATAATAGTAATAACATGATTGTTGTAAGGCATCATGATTAATTAGCGGCCCTGCAGCAATGATGAACAGTCCTTGGGCTTATTAACGGACCTCGACTTCGTCTCGGGCCTTTAATAAACCCTTGGGCTGTTCATCATTGCTGCAGGGCCGCTAATGAACCATAATGCCCTCCAAAATCATGTTATTGTTATAATATTAGGTGCCCGTCAGCCATTTTGTTTTATCATCATATCCACCCGCCTCAGCTTTTAATTTACACGTAGGTACATGCTTACAGCAGTCATACAGAAGAACCGCCATATAAAATAGTCCCGTCGTATAAACATTGCATTCGATTGAAAGAAACTGTTATAATAAAAAGCCAAACCAGCCCAAAACATTGCCGGTTATAGAACAAGTCACGAGTGATTTATTAGAATGCGGAAGCAAAATTACTCCCCTTGTTGTGTATGTAAACATCGTCTGCTTTGTTCACATTTTTCGAGAAGTGCGCATCATTTAACTGTTCGTTGAGTTAACTTCCCCAGTGACATTTTAGTATGCTGCGCATAATAAATACGTTACAGGGCGTTTAGGTGGCAGATACATTGTCATATACGGCGAAGAGAAAACAATATTAGGTGAGGCTTCGCCTCACCCTAATATTGTTTTCTCTTAGCCGAAGCCTCGCCTAATATTGTTTTCTCTTCGCCGTATATGACACTGTATCCCCCAACTAGACGCCGTATAGCTTATAATGGTGTTTTCATCACGGCATACAACATTGTTAATATTTCGACTGACAAAAGTTCACCAAACAGCGTCCACACCAATTACGTCACTCACTTCAGAGATGAAAGTAGTGAATTCGTAACCCCGTGCTCATGTTCATGGACAGATTTCATGCCCCTCTCACAGAACGCCCAATGTTTTTTTTTAGTTTTTCACACAACATATGCCATGTGCACATCATATGAAAGGATAAACCGTCATTTCAGGATTCGGACCCGACTTCCGGTCAGATTATTCTAATATTTAGCAAATGGGGTCGTTTTATGGATACGGATTTATAACGGAAATCCGGATTCGCAATAAATGTAATTTATCAGAGTGTTTATTGAGATTAACAGTTTTGTCGATATATTACTTGTGGGAGAAACAGAATTAGTAATGATACGAAGACAAAGTAGTTTAATTAATTGGTTTTTGTACTGAATAAAAAACGTCGTGTTTTGACATGGTGTCTTTTGTGAATGTGAAATGGGAATATATTTGTGTTTCGTACGACGCCCTATGCTTGATATGTGATTTAGAGAAAAACAGAACCTTCTGTCCCCCCGCCCCCCCCCCCCCCCCCCAAAAAAAAAGGCATTGCAAAAGAGGTGGACATTGCTATAAAAAAAACAATTTTCAACGAGGGGGGAGTGTCATCACGTGAATCAACCAATGAAATCGCAGTTTTGAATTTATCTTACCCAACACGGACCATAAGACAGCATTTTCGAAAATATTTCTTGAATAACGTAAATTTTCATTTTTGCCTCCATAACATTCATTCGAAGAGTTCGTTCCAGTGAGGGGTCATAAGCCCTGCACTGGAGGTAGAAATCGAAAAATGCTGAAATTTAAATTGCTTCTATTAGCGCTTGTCGGATGATTGAAGAACAAAGTGTCGTCATTAGGATAAAATGCCTTTGAACAAAATATTCCAAGGATAAAATACACTGAAGACAAACTGCTCTTTGGATAATATGTTCTCAGTGAAAATACATGGGTGGACAAAATGTCCTCAGAACAAAATACACTCACTTCTGCTATGAAGACAGAAAAAAATTTCGTCGCCTGAGTGCTAGAATGTTCTATGTCCCATAGGGGACATAGAACATTCTAGCACACAGGCGACGAATTGTAATAACCATAAAATGCTGCTGTATAATTAATGATGTTGAAGTTTATGGTTTTAGTGTATTCTGTGATTTGTTACTGTATTATTTTTGTTATCAAATCATATCAAAAATTCACGTTATAATTATTACTTTTATTTATTTATAATTTTAATAACCACTTTTGGAACCAAGTGGTATATCAAGTGGCAATAATAATAATAACACTTTGGCCGGCCGCTGATTTGTCGCGGTTCTCGTATGAGAAGGCCTTGGTTACTCCTGTACTCCCAACTGCCTCCCTATTCCCACGCTTCTTCTCTCCTCCCAACACTCGGAGACGAACTGCTTGATGACATCCCTTGCCCCATTCTTCCCAATCTCTCCGATTAGTATATTAGCCCTCTCCTTTGAGTCTCCCACTAACCACATGTCCTTCATTCTCCATCCCACTTCCCCATTACACTTCCCGTGAATCTTTTAGACTGGTATTTTTGGCATTCTAGAAGAAAGTGTTCCAGGGTCTCTACTACGCCCAAATTACACATTTGGCACTCTTTTTCACTGTTTTTTTTTTTCAATTTTTCTCCTCAGCTCCAGGGAAGGTGACCTCAGCTTGAACAACAGTGACCCCTCAAAGGTGTCACCAAGGTACTCTTCAAAACAAGGCTTCTCTTTATCACGCAGGCCACCCAAAGAGCTCTTTGATTTGACCCCTCTCGCCAATTACGGTTAAAACGATATTCCACTTGGTTTCAAAAGTGGTTATTATTCATTTTACAGGGTGGGGGATTTGATTTACCGGGCGATATATGAGATAATTGCAATGAGATCATCATTCAGTCACAATCCTGGAATAAGATTGAGGGCATTTTATCCCGAGGACATTATGTCCTAATGCCCCCCCCCCCCCCCCCCCCCCACACACACACACACACTCCTGCAAATTCAATGAGTGACTTTTATCCTAGGGTGTTTTGTTGAATGGCATCATATCCGAGAGCATTTTGTTCTAAAGGCTTTTGTCCAAGGACATCATGTCCAAGGGCATATGGTCCCGATGGCATTTTATCAACTTACGGGGCCGGATATGTCGTCACCTTGGGAAAAAGGGGTTAACGCTATAACATCCTCTGTAATGTTCATTTAAGCTTTCTTTAAACTGTTTGGTTATTTATTGGTGTTCACCGACACTTCGTGTTAGACAGTGGGGTAGAAGGGTACTCGGACAGAACCACCAAGCAGCGGGAAGCAACTGTCAGACTCTCCAACCGACTAACTCGGAAAATAGTTAGCCGTGGTTGAGGCAAGTGCTATATCAACGTCCAGTACTCCTTAGAAGTTTTTAATATCAATGTGCTGATCGTTAACTCTAAACCCGCAGAGTATTTTCAAGATATTGTTCATCAAATCTCTTCATGGCTGCTTCACAGCAGCCATGAAGAGATTGATGAACAATTCATCTAAATTTAAATCATTGGTGAAAAATTCCATTCATCTTAAGCCGGGGGGGGGGGGGGGTGTGATTAAATGTGCCCAAATTATACTTATTTTAAGGGCATGAGAAATTCTGTCCTGGGCAGGAATATTGTCAGTGGTATTCAACGCGTTAAAGGTGACGCTCTTCAGACTGTCAACTCTGTTGCGAGTGTTAATGAGCTTTTACGACTCGATCTGTCTGGGGGATGCTTTATTTATTTATCGTGTATAAACTGCAACAGAAGAACTTTCTCCGCGTCATCGATTTTCTTACTACTTTCTCCAATATCTTTATCATTATCACAGAATCATAAAATAAATGAAAGGGACCCGGTTATTCGCATACCGGTTAATAGAACACTCCTGGAAATTTTAGATCACTGTCAACCATTTAAAACGTTTTTTCACCTGCTGATTGCATACGGACAATATAGTATAACATTTGTAGTTAATATAAATCTTGTAATGTATGGACCGTTTATGAAGATGACCATTCACTTCGCTTTGCACACTTTTTCGGCCTCTGTCTGCCAATTTGAGAATTTCAATTTATTGTATGTTTTCTGACGGAGCTCTGTGATGTAACACAAGCTGTTTTAGGAGGCAAAGAATAAAAAAAAATAGTACGTGATGGTCATTGCATCCACTTTTGAATGGAGTGGCCGCTTACATCTTAAGAGAATTTTGCGAAAATAAATTTCTCGTCAAAGCGAGATCGCACGTTAGTTGTTCCTTTTTATTTTGGCGGAAATTCTATTAAAACATGAAATCAACATGATTGGCGAAGTAAAATCTGAGAAGTTAGAAAAGCATCACATTTGTTATCCCATACAGGTTAGCAATAGATTTATTTATGACATAAAAAATCGTTTGCAATAATATACAATTATTGACTTTCGTTGAGGTTGATACAAGGAATTATCAACCCGAGAAAAGTATTATTCACCGAGGCCGTAGTCCTCGGTGAATATTACTTTTCTCGGGTTGATAATTCCTTGTATTTACCTCAAGGAAAGTCAATAATATAATATAATGTAGCGTAATCCGCTAACGAGTTACGATATAACCTCTTTCTTCCTAGGCTAGAAGATGAAATATATATCGCGGATTCCCAGGGAATTAGCTAGACACATCTGTGACATCTCTCGTCATTAAAATGGACTTTCGATCAAGTTGTCTTATCTCCCTTGAAATTATTAGACGAGCACAGAAAGACCAATTAAGAAGCTAAAGTCATTGTTGGAAAAACGCTTATTACATGAGGATAAAATAAAGCCAAGTTTTCTTTTGTTATATTTAATAAACGAAACCAACAGACCTCTCTCTGTTGTTTTTATTTATTAAAAATACCAAAAGGAAACTTGGCTTTTATGTCAAGTTAATTAGAAGAAACCAGTTCACAGATAATCCATCATTAAGAAAATATATATCAGTATAACACCTACCAACACTAAACCGTCCACTTGTGTTCTTTATTTGCGAGTGCACACTAAAAACTAAAGTGTTATAACTGACACTTTCAAGGTGTTAAACCCATTCTAACTCTTAGGGTTTGATTTTAACACTCAAAGTGCAATGCTTTAAGCACTTAGACATTACAATCGTCAGACATCTGAAACTTCAGTGGATAGCACTTCCCATCTGTCTAGCATTGGTGGTTCTTCCAGAATCGTCCATACTTTGATTTGCGCTTGGTGGGTACATAATTAAAAGGACACAACGCAGATGACGCGGATCAGGCTCGAGAGTTCGAGCCTGATCCGCGTCATCTGCGTTGTTTCCTTTTAAGTGTCGCGACATTACACTTGTCAAGTGGTATTATTGTAACACCTGTCAAGTTCTGGGATATCTACACTTGAACAAAGTGCTAGTTCAGCACTTTGTAAGTGTTAAATACAGCACTTCAAGTGTAGTTTTTAACACTTTAATTTTTAGCTTGTGTATTTTTATTTTAGTTTACACTGGTTTACAGGGGTTTTTTTATTCCACTCAGGAAAAGAATGAGCAACTCTCACCTTCTAGACTCAGGGACGTGGCTAGATTCTTCCGATTGGGGAGGGGTGTAGGGTAGTGAAGTTCCAAATAGGGGGTGTGACCTGGCACATAGAACACATTGGAACTCAGGGGACGAGTTCATAAACCGAGAAAAATTTTGAAAATGAATCCATGAAAGGGGGCATAAAATTGATTCTAGTAACTGAAATGCCAACACATTTATGATAGAATTATCAGGTTATTATTATTCGGTATTCTTCTGGGAATTGAATATGTGCTGAACAAATTCTTAGCTCAGAACTTTGAACAATTCACACTGTCCTAACATTAAATCAGATCTTATGCAGGAATGATCAATTTTCGATGTTTCATCACTTTGTAACTGTGAATGATGGAATTAACTCAGGATAACGATTTTACATGATGTGATTTTCTTGAAGTGCATTTCGTGGATTTTTTTTTATTACGAAAAGTAAACGTACTATAGAAATCTCGTTTCGATTGACATCATGCATACTTGTGAAGCTGGATATTGCGTACACTGTAGTTGTAAATAGGAACAGTTAGAATTTTTGCCGATTTGAAACCGAGTTGGAATTTTGGGAAGTAACGGAGGCATCATCATCACCAAGCAGCTCTAAAGTCCAGATAGACGGAATTTCCAACTACTCGTGACTTGCCTTCCGAATTTCCAACTATAGGGAATTTTGGACAGGATTGGGGAGGGGTGGGGGTGACAACCATCCCACACCCCTCCCGTCGCCACGTCCTGTCTAGACTTTAATATTAATGGAAAGGACAGTATCTGTATTAAATGCCACCATGTGAACACTGTTGGTATAATTAACGGAAAGAGTTACAGAACACCAACAGGTGGGGAAAACTCCGTTTGTTGTTTTTAATTAGGTTTCTTCGGAGACTACTAGTCAAACGTTCAAACTGATTGGGAAAAAAATTATAAACGCCAGCTTCTGTATTTTTATACTACAGTGGAGCCCACTTAATTGGATATCTCTTAATTGTATATCCCTGTTAATTGAATATAATTTTCAAACACAAAACCATTTACCATACCTTCAGTACAAATTTGATCTGGTAATTGCATATGGGTTGTAGAGTAAACTCCTGTTAATTGTATATAACTTTTTGTAATATGTCGAAAAAATTACTGTGACACGCACCAAATTCCAAATATTTATCAACCTTTTTGGCCTCACTACATCCAATACAGGCATTTATTCTATTATATCTTGTTTGACAGAGCTCTATGAGCTCTGTCAAACAAGATATAATAGCATAAATGCTCAGTTTACCTCCAGAACACAGGAAACTGACCCAATCCCTGTTAATTGTATACTCTTGTTAATTGAATAAGTTTCACTGGCAAAATGGATATTCAATTAAGAAGATTCTACTGTACAACGTAGGAAAATGTCTGAAGTTTGTGAAACGGTGCGGACATCGGTGATACAAAATCGCTAACATTTCGAAAATTAAATTTTTATATGAAACCCCTATACCCTTAGTGGTAACTTTACTGTAGCATTAGGAAATCAAGGGAGCTAACTTCCCTGTACTTCTCTTCCAATGACGAAAATTGTCAGCCATGTTGAGGTATTTTATCATTGAGCTCGCAAACTATAATATAGATCTTCTCCAAACAATGTTTCGTCAACGTTTTGCGACCAGTACACGGATGTTGTTCGTGTCGTTAGAATAGAATTTGAAGCAATAAAACCTACTTGGGGCAAATTGCCAATTTTATAACAGCATTATTATGGTAATATAATGAAACAATGTAATGAAACAATATAAAACGAAATGAATGAAATAATAATTTGGACAATGAAGAAACGACGGATACACCCACGTTAAGGTATATAAGAATGTGGTGTTCTAAGAAAACCTCCAAGCAACCAGGTAAGACTTGCACACACATGCACTGAAGCTGATAGCGTAATTTCCATTAACTCTTCACGTAAAACGGATAAAATATGACCAAACAAAACCATTTTTGGAATTACTGAAATGTTTATTTTTTACCCCAAAACATAGCTTATCATCCCGTTTTGGGGCGAAATAGAATTTTTTTTATTAACTCAAAATCATTTTTTTCCAATTGTCAAACCTGGAAGTGTTAATTAAGTAAGCGGTTAAAGTTAAGTTCCCATACAGCTGCAAACAGTTACTTTTATATTGCTTTGAAAAAGGTATCTACAGGTGTATTGTTCCCTGAGAACTAAACTGGCAGAATGTAATTATTTTGACAATGTATCTATATCTTTGATGGCTGCCTGTAC
Source organism: Pictodentalium vernedei (assembly GCA_031216915.1). Lineage (NCBI taxonomy): Eukaryota > Metazoa > Mollusca > Scaphopoda > Dentaliida > Dentaliidae > Pictodentalium > Pictodentalium vernedei. Next base: position 32,145,680 of record CM062295.1, read on the forward strand.
GGTGTCATCCAACAAGACGAATCCTAACAAAACGAATTGGTAAAATATCCCAATAAGACGATCCCAACAAGACGAAAATTTTCTTTCTCATCAAATATGGGGGGGGTGGGGGGGGGGGGGGGGGGGGGGGGGTGGGGGGGGATTTACTTTAGAAAGAACGTATACATTACAATGTATGCTATTTGAAGTATTTCAAGGTTTTATTTTATGCACGTGTTTGGAAGTTTTTGGTGATAAAAAAGATACAAAAAAAACTAGAAAATGGCGTCTTGTAACAAAGTGTTGCGCCTCAGTTAACTGGTAGCGTTTTTGTTTTTGTTTGGTTGTCAAAATTTTGTTCACATATTATTGCCTTGTTACAGTTAATGGGAGAGTGCCTATAGGCACTCTCCCATTAACTGTAACAGGGCAAATCCTCCCAGACTTAATAATATCACATCAACATTAATTTAAGTAGCCTCCATCCACAGAATATGAAACCTTTTAGCTCCCAGGTACCCACACCTCAGGATAAAGCCCCAAAATGGGCTTCCAGCACTCAACCAGTTAATTGAAATCTCTTTTTCCAAAAGTAATCCGTGTTAGCAGTTTATGATGGAAAACCTCCAAATAAATGGGTTATATAGTCATTTTAATTAAATTTGTCTTGTTGGGATTCGTCTTGTTGGGATGACCATTTTCGACATTCGTCTTGTTGGGATTCGTCTTGTTGGGAATAAACCGTCTGTACAGACAGGGAACTATAACATAGAAACACTGTTAAGTCATCTGCAGATGGAATGGTTTCGCGCGCCGATGGCGCGCAGGGACGGTATGGAGCAAGCCCATTTCGACCCTCTTTGACTGTTTAGCGACGCTCATGTCTTTTGTTCTTCTTTTTTGGCGGAGGAGGTTGTGATGGTGATACTGTAGTGGTTGTTGGTGTTGTTGGGCTGGCGATGTTAGAGGACTGATTTGGGAGGTAGGGTCTAGTCCTGGCTGCCATAGTAGTATTCTGGATATTGGGCTCTGCCATTAATGCTTCCGATCTTTCAGTGCCTTCCTTTGCCGTTCTGTTTATCTTTGGCTTCATCCCTCCGGCTTTCCAAGTACTTCATGAGGCCGGGTATCCAGGTTCCTGATCCACATGAAAGGGAGTGGTAGGAGTAGGAGACTTCGGAGAGCCAGTTTCCGCCTCCGCCGCACTGCTGACGTCGCCACCCTCCAGGTTGCCCCCATAGGAGAGGCAGCTGGGATGTGGACGGGACTCACAGGAGTTGGAGGTGGGGAAATGGTAGTGGCTTCCTCTATCTTCTCATCCACCTTCTCTTCCTTCTTCCATTTTAGGAACTCATCCAGCCGCCGGGCATCACGGCGCCCGGTTGATGGGCTCTTCTTGCTCTTTTTTTCAGGGCCAGGTCCAGGCTTGTTCGGGTGAGGACCAGTTAGAGAGGGGTTCCAAAAGGTGCTACCTCTCCCCGAAGAAGGTGTTGTGGTATTCTCCTCTGCGTCAAACACCAGCATCAGATGAACGCTCTTTCCTCTTATCTGGAGAGCCCAGTTGAGAGGGCAAGAGACGCCCAGAGCTGACAAAGCTTTCTGTAGCTTAATTGGGATGTCCAAACTTGGCATGGTGATTGCTCAGATGGTGTTCACACACTGAAGTCAGAGGTGCTAATGGCGAACGATGATTAAGTTATCTGTAACTTGCACGCGTATATATATAAGGTAGTACTTGTCGTCAGGGCTGTGGCAACGGGGGGGGGGTCTCACCCACACCCCCCCCCCCAGCTAGGAGTATTTTTTTCCAATAGTTGGAAGTTCCGAGGTAAAAAAGCAAATACTTGGAAATTCAATAAATTAACATTGTTCATGAAAAATATTAAAATTCCATCTAATGATGAGAAATTTTGATCCATTATTTCCAACTGGAAACTTGAGTTTCAAATTTCCTGCTCAAAAATTGACATGGCCTCAAACTTTCGACTCTGACATCAATCCGGTAAATTTTCTGACCCAGACAAATTATAAATGATGCTTTTTACGTTTCAGGACTTGTGAAAATTTTCAGAAGGGTTCATAACCCTTTACCCAACGCAGACGATTTCAAAATTCATTATTTTAAATATCATTTTTTTAATTTTTTTTTTAAAAATTTCAACAAAACCATATCATGTGACCCCTCTTTGGAACGAGCTCGACGAGCTCGTTCCAAAGAGGGGTCACATGATATGGTTTTGTTCACATTTTTCGAAAAATAATATTTTTTCAGCAGCTGTACTTGCATATTACGCGGGCGGATGCGGGCGATTCGTTAGGTGAAGGGTTAAAAGATATCACCCAGCCCTGCAGTGCAACCACCTATCGAAACCACTCACAGTTGGAATTTACACCGGGCCCCCCCCCCCCCCCCCCACCTCCCATGGCTGAAACTCTCTAGTCACATCCCTGCTTGACGTACATATGAATCTGAGACTTTAAGAGTTAACGTAAAGCTGTATATAAAACAAGGATTGATTAGATCATGTGTTATGATGACAACAATGTTATAACGATCATTTTCCACCATAAGAACTAATCCGATATTTAATAGGTAACACCAGAGGGCTTGTCGCCGCCACTTGTGCAATAAAAACCCAATGACGATTAACATCGCTGGCTGGCTTTTCACAATATCCAATCCATTTTAACATTATTACCAACCTCAGCAATTCTAATGATTGATTTCAAGCGTGCTAAAAAAATTACGCAATAGTGGTCTTAGTATTGTATTATTTTCGAATGAATTTATATGGGGTTGCGTTTACTGGAACCCTTCCACTGACATTTCCATAAAATTAGATTTGTCCTGTCGCTCAAGCCATGGCTACTTTTTTAAAAAAACTGATGAGCGGTATGAAGGAGAATATTCTCGCACAGCCGATCTTTAACCCTTTACCTAACGAATCGCCCGCACCCGTTAGCGAAATTTGCAAACTGAGACGTTGAAAAAATATTTTTTTCAGAAAAATTTAGTAGGGCACAAGGTGACGACATAAAGAGCAAAATATCTGAAGCGAGGCCTGGTAATAATTTAATCCAGCAGCTCGACAGAGCTGTTGGATTAAATTATTACGGAACCTCCCAACAAACCAGGGTGGTTTCTCAAAACCATATCATGTGACCATATCATGTGACCCCTCATTGGAACGAGCTCATCGAACTCGTTCCAATGAGGGGTCACGCGATATGGTTTTGTTGAATTTTTTTTTGAAACATTAAAAAAATAGTAATTAAAATAATAATTTTTGATATTCTCTGCGTTGGGTGAAGGGTTAATGAATCACGATTTGATATTACCATTCTAATCCAAGTGTTCACTAAAATCCACTGAGCCAATGTCAGACTAGAAAAGAAGATTAAATATTGCTTTATCATGCCTAAGCCCACTCCGCCTAAATAAAGCCTAAATAAAAATACTGCGAAATAAAGACTACAGAGAGAAAAACAAAAGATCTCGGATTCAATGTTCTTGTATTTTTTGTGTCTCGGTTGAACATAAGCCCCGAGCCGCAAACCTTAGACCATGTAACCGTCGATTCATTACAATAACTTATAATGTTGCAATGGGACATTCTGTCAGACTGTCTAGATTATATCACATTGGGTTTTATTTCGTGATCCTGGTGGCCTCATACGATAAGCAAGGGGTTGCAAAACCCAGTCGCTTGTTAGTTAGGGGCGGTGAAAGTGGGGTGCCGTGGTCGTTACATATGACTTCAAACAGTCTTTGAGAGTGGAAACGATCGCTTTTAACCAACTTCACCCCAATCGAGCTCCCCCTTGAAAATCAGTATCTGCGCCAAGGGGATGAGCCTATCCGAATCAATCGCACACAACAAACACCACCTGGCATAAGTTGTTTAAATGTTGGGTGAAGCTGACTGGCCAATACTTTTGAAGATCAGTTCGGGTGTTTTTATCAGTAAGTTGATCATCTTCTCCTCTGTTGCACAGATTTAGTGACGTTGAAAGTGACGTTGACAGGACACCACATCGCACTCTTTCAGGAATAACACATTAGCAGGAATAAAGATATACATCTAGAATAAGTTACAGAACAAAAACAACTGAGTGCGGACATAAAACAGTACGTGTAGTAAGTAGCAAAGGTGTATCTAAAACTGATACTGTCTCAGGAAAATGTCTGTCATTTTCATCTGGAAATGTTATGATCGCGTCAAATGTCTATAACTTCTGTAGTAAACTGATAACGTCTGGGTATCGACCTGTCAATCATAGTTTAACCCTTTCAACACTTTCAGTCAATATTGTCAAATGCCTTATGGGAAAAACCATCCTGTTTTGTTGGCAGGTTCAGTAATAATTTAATCCAACAGATTTGTCGAGCTGTTGGATTAAATTATTACCAGGCCTCGCTTCAGATATTTTGCTCTTTATGTCGTCACCTCGTGCCCTACTAAATTGTTCTTCACGCAAAAATTTATGCACACCAGGCTGACAGAGTTAAAATAATAAAAATGATCCTATCTCGGCAAAGATCTGTCACGTTTATCCTAAATAGATACAAAAAAGCTTCTCTCTTAACATGATATCGTCACAAAAAGGTCTATCAGTTCTATATCAAAATGATAACGTCACAGAAAATGTCTATCACCTCCATCTTAAAATGATACTGTCAAAGAAATGGGCCATCTTTCCATCCTGAAATGGTACCGCCGCAGTAAAGATATATCGCATTTATCTTGAAACGATACCACCAAAGCAAAGGTTTATCACTTTTGTTGCAAAATAATACCAGTAGCATAGCTCGCACACTTCTTGTCGGGGATCTCATGTGACGTGACCCATTTATATTATGTTTGGTTGTCATGGTCGCCCGCATGAGCGACAAAGTTGTGATGCCATTATCACAGTGATGCGGGGTCTCATTGCGTATGCACAGAGCATGTTGTTATTAGGGTGATGCGTGTTTCCCTTGTCCATTTTGTGTACTGGAAGCATCCATTTTGGTTTCTATAGTGGTGCGTGGTTCCTATGTGACCCAAAACCCACTAAAAGGGACGGGGGTGTATTCGAAGGGTGTGTTCGATTGAATACGAGTACTTTTGCTAGTTCAGATTCTTCCAGAATATTTTTTATTTGAGTAGCGCGTAGAGTTTAAGGGATGCTCTTGCTTTACCCGTCTGTGTACATGAAGGCCCTGAAGATATTTTTCAACAATATAACCTCAAGACCATCATATCCCCATCTGGGTAGGAGGGACCACGGCACCCCACTTTCACCGGCCCTAACTAACAAGCGACTGGCCTTTGCAACCCGTTTCTTATCGTATGAGGCCATTAGGACCACGAGATAAAACCCCAATGTGATATAGGTATCACAGAACTAAATAATAGGCGACCATTATAACGTTCAGGTGGAAAAAAATATGATCGCATCACTTTAATTTTGGCATTCAAATATCTCTGTCAAGTATAGCCCTTCAGACAACTTTTTCTGATCTGAAAACAGGGGGTCATGCAACAAATAAGAGAGAAAAACTGACACAAAGGGAAGTACCGGTCACGTGCACATATTTTTCAGGGAATTCCCTACAAAAACACACAAAAAGTAAATTGTACTTGTTAGGTCCAAAAGTCATCAAATCACTCTCTTTTTTATCAGGAATATTCAACAATAATGCAAGATGTCAATAGAATGTTTCAAACTTTTATTGAAACAATGGATTTTCCCAAGACTGTTTATTTTTAGAGATTGCGTCATTTCCGAGTGCAACATTTTAAGGCGGTTCACTCTAATTTCAATATTTAGTTCCGCGATACCTATAATCTATCAGTGTTCATATCAACGCTTGCGTTTTGAACTACAACGTTCGGTGGCATTCAACTTTCGAATCCCTTTTTGGGATGTGTCTTCGGTTGTAGAATCCCTTTGTGCCGTATGGGGCCATGAGGAAATCTCTCAATGAGATATAATCTATCACGACCCATATCCTAATCTGGATATTGAACTGCTACGTTCGGAGGCACCCCACTTTGCTATCTCTTTTTATGATATGCCACTGTACTGGGTGTAGAATCAATGTCGTGTGAAGCCATGCAGAAATGAGGTATAATCTGCTATCCCACCCTTGTAACCTCATCTCGGTATCTGGGTAATGAAGACAGTCGTGATTTGGGGACTGGTGAGAACTAGTGGGAACTGGTGGTGATATTAGAGGATACATTTTAAAAGATTTTTATGATCCCCGGTGAGTCTGGAGGTGGGAAGGGGCAAAGCTCACCCTCGGGGAAAGATATTTGAACCAGACCGAAGGTCTGGTTCACATATCTTGCCCCGAGGGTGAGATTTCCCCATTCCCACCTTCAGACTCATCGAGGACGACCCCCCCCCCCCCCCCCACCATGCAGCGATTACGTTAGCCAGAGGTAATCGGGAGTCACGTGGCGATTCAATCAACTCATTTTGTATTCGTTGTTTTGAGAAACCGATGACACCATCGGAAAGAACATGCACAAGTTATGTACATACCAAAGGTATATACCACGAAATCGATTAGGAACGGTGGCAGCTTGTGGGTTGAAGAGTTTTAGAGCATCCAACTTTGATCACACTGCATTTCGATGACGTCAATATGAATTAGTTGGTAGCAAGAAACTGATACGATATGCATAACCTCACAATAACGTTATAAATGTATAACGTCACGTGGGTGGGGTGGGATACATCTGTTTCTCCCTGCTATCTCACCCGGGACACACGTATGTCACACTTGCAGTGGGTGAGAAAATTATGGTTCCGAATAACTGTTTGTGCCCTGCCTTCTAGACCACCCCACGATTTTCTTCCAAGGCCACTACTGCTGATTTGTCCGTAGTCAATATCCTCAGCATCCACTTTAGTCACCTAATGCTATAGTCTTCTACCACCATTGCAGTCTTGTGCAATTATTGCCTTGTATCATTACTATTGACTACCACTATTCTGTCCTTTGCTACTGTGTCCCACAGTTAGTAACTTGTGGTACAGCTATGGCTATTAGTACCTATCGATACACTACACTGCAAAAAATATAGGTTCTCTTTAGAACCAAAACTGGTTCTAATCTTGTCCCTGAGATGCAACCAGTTCTGTTTAAACAGTATTTATTGCAAATCAAATAAATTTACCAAGATTAGCATTCAATTTTAACAGAATATTACATGAACTGAAGTAGATTCAGCACTAAACTTGGAGCTTATTCAACGCAGTCGCCAAACATTTTGAAACAAAGGAGATATGAACAGTTGGCTTATCGAACCAGTTTTGGTTCTGTATAGAACCAAAACTGGTTCGATATGCCAACTGTTCATATCTCCTTTGCTTAATAATGATTTGAGACAACCTCGTATAAGCTCTAAACTTACGGCTGAACCCCCCCCCCCCCCCCCCCCCCATCCCAAAATTTATGTTTAATTCTGTTAATATTTAATGTTAATCTTTATAAATTTATTTGATTTGAAATAAATAATGTTAAAACAGAACTGGTTCCATCTCAGGGACAAGATTAGAACCAGTTTGGGTTCTAAAGAGAACCAAAATTTTTTGCAGTGTACTACCGCTACGGGTGCCAGTTCATATCTCTCTATCATACTTGTTTTCCCCTACCACTAGCAGTCGAAAACAGTCTATTTGCTGGAACTATCCAAATCTTATCAAGCAAATAAGCTATCGAATAATTGCACGAACGAATGAATGACTCCACATTCGACTTTACGACTCATCTCTGTTTTGGGGGACTGAAGACAGTGGTAATTCGAGGACTGGTAAGAACTAGTGGGACCTGGTGGGGTCTTTTGGGGGATACTGGCCCATGTCTTCTAGATTTGTTTCTTCTTTCTTTATCACGCTTCCAACCTATTATTTGTTAAGTAACTGAATGTTGCCTGTAACCTCTTCCGCTGCTTGACCTACCAATCTCATGCTTGTCGTCGTCTACTGCTACTATATATATGTATGCATCACTGCAGTACTACCACAGCGGGTCCCGATTCATAATAACTATTATACTTTGCTTGCACTACTACTAACAGTCGAATTCAGTCTACGGGCAAAAAAGGACTCCACTAAAAAGTACAGATTTGACCCTTTGAACGCGAGAGTCCGTTTTCCTAGCAGGAGTAGGATACGTCACAATTTCATCTAGTGTGCTGGCTGCTAAGTGAATGTGTCTGGTAGGCCAATTAATATTTTCAACGTGCAGCCCCAAGGCTGCACGTTGAAAATATTAATTGGTCTATCCTCAGATAATGAATATGGACTCTTCCAACTGTAGCCATTGAACGGACACGAAATATACCACCATGGTTGAAAGAGTTAAAAAATATTCCGGATTTCGGATTCCTATCCGTCTTTGTGAAATGGGATTCCGTAGTTGACAGCTGAGGAAACCTATAGTGTTAACTTTTAAACTACAGTGGAAATTATCCAAACTATACCCTATACCCGGTCCTATTCTCTCTCTCTCTCTCTCTCTCTCTCTCTCTCTCTCGCTCTCTCTCTCCGTGTCTATCTATCTATCTAACTGGCAAAATATCGCTGTCAGAGAAGCAATTCTGTGTTTACCAAGTATTTCTGTGCACAATGTTTAGACAATGAAGGGAGGTGTCTGATATACGAACGGTCTGACGTTATCTCTCTTTACTTAATTACGTGATAATTATCTCTGGACGTTTCAACTTTGAAAACCTGATACTGCGTGTATAATTAATGCGCTTTCATTGTTTGCAACATCATTTTTTAACAAAACACATTTTTGTGTCAAGCTTGCGCAGATACATCCTTTTGTTACTTACTTTAACCTTGCGGCAGTGTATGGCACACAGAGGCACGAGACATTGGTACACGGTGTGCGTTTAACATCAAAATGATTAAGAGATGTAACGTGTCATGGTTATTGTTTGAACAATGTTCTCAGATTAATTAAAAACTTTTGCACCCGGGGTTGAAAAGATACCTATCCAATATTGTGTGTGTCTGTGCCTAAACGGTAAAGCCGTATTTAGAAATGTGATGGATGGTCGTGCCAAACCAGGGTACCTTTCTGACGTTTATCTAGAAACAAAAGCACGAATCAGGAATTCGTGCAGGAATAGATTAATAATAATAACAAGAGGCCCCAGGGGACCTGAGGGCGCTCACCTGACATGGTAGTCTAAATATCAAACCAGGGACTTGACTTGAATAAGCTGCATACGCCCCTCCTATGAAAAGCATATACCAACTAGATGAAGCGATTGTGCCCACACAATACACAGGATTTTCCTTCTATTTTCAGTTCCTGCACTTTTACGTCCCAAAATTGAGATAAATGCATAAAAAACAGATTTTTTTGATTTTTTTGGAAATTTCCGAAATCCCAAACAAAATATTTTTAGACTAAAGTTTTTTTTCTTCTTAAAATTGACCAAAACGCATAAAAACCAAAAAACTAACTTTTATCGGATTTTGGTCCAAAATTTCCCACCCGGACCCCAAATTTTCAGTGTAAAAAAAAAAAAAAATTGCCTTAAAATTGACCAAAACGCATAAAAAAAACCAAAAAACTAATTTCCGGATTTTGGTCCAAAATTTCTTAGTCCCACCCGGATCCCAAATTTTCGGTGTAAAAAAAAAAATGGTTGTCTTAAAATTGACCGCAACGCATAAAAAAACTCATTTTCGGTTTTTGGTCCAAAATTTCTAAGTCCGGACCGAGACCCCAAATTTTCAGCCTAAATATGAACCCAGGGACTTGGCTTGAACAAACTTGAATCTCACCCCTCTAAGCATGCTGCATACCAAATATCAAAAGATTCTTATTGGTAGATCTGAAGAAGAAGATTTTTAAAGAATATTCCTCATACTGCACTAATTTGAACATTTGGGCTCCCATAGGGAACCCAAATATAGACCGAGGGATTTGATTTTAATAATTATGTGAATTCCAAAGATGTTATATGTAAAATATGAAAGCTTTTGGAGTAGTGGTTTGGAAGCAAACGATTCTCTAATTTTTTCCCATTGCCCACAGTGTTAAAAACTGCTGACTCGGCATTTTTTCAAAGTCCCGAAAAAGTACCTTATGACAAAACCGATGGCAATTTTTTTCCATTCCTTTCTGTTGGTCCCAAGGAAGCCTCACACCAAATAAAAATGCTCAGTGCAATACAGTTTTGGAGATATGGACGTTTTCGTTTTTTTCTATTTTTGGCTCCTGAGGTTCCCACGGGGGCTGCAGGGAAAAAAATTGTTGGCATAAATCAAGTACTTATAACCCAATAATACCTCATATTAAATTTGGTTCAAATTGGCCTCTCGGTTCAGAAAATAGAAATAATGGGCGGGGCAAAAATTGTTGCCTGTCTCAGAACAAAGGCAAATATTGCCCGTCAAACTTCTCTTGAACAAACTTGAGTCTACACCTCAAATGGAAGCTGCATACCAAATCTCAAGTCTCTGCTACAGCTGGTTCATGAGAAGATTTTTTTAAATTTTGTGCATTTTGGCCCACCCCCTCCACAATATGAGCAGAAACCCAATTTGAAGAAAAACCCACATGCCCCTATATAACCGCCACTCATGTGAATTTTCATTGAACTGCAGCCAGTGGCTTGGGGGGAAATGACCCAAACACCACATTCACGACGTACGACGGACGTCAGACGACAGACGACGGACGACAGTCGTCCGGACGACAGACGACGGACGACAGACGACGGACAAAAAGTGATCAGAATAGCTCACCCTGACTTTCAGTCAGGGGAGCTAATAATAATAATAGATTTTCTAGAGCGTAAAACCACAAATAATGCTCTAAAACGCTTGAGAGAAATAAATACACTTTTCTGAAGTAAAGAGTCACGTCTGTTTTGGTTGCCTCTTAGAGAGTTTCAGGAGAATGCTTCAGTAAATAGGAAAGTTTTAAGATTTATTTTGAAGACATCGAGAGTTTCTGAAATTCTGGCACTAATTGGCAGGGAATTCCACAATCTGAGACCCACGATGGTGAACACACGATCATGAGCCTGAAATGTACAACTAATTGAATTTGGTTTTTAGATCTGAGACTGCGTGATGGTTTATATACAGTGAGGAGATCATGTGGGTAAACTGGAGCCAGTTTGTGGATACATTTGATTGAATACTAAGATCAATATTTTGAAATCAATTCTCTGTTTAACTGGAAGCCAATGTAGTTGTCTTAAAACAGGTGTTATGTGTTCAGAGCGTTTGGTACCAGTAATTATCCTAGCAGCAGTATTCTGAACTTTTTGAAGCTTCTGAATCAGGCACTGGGACAGCCCCACTAACACTGAATTACAATAGTCTAGTTGTGAGGTGATGAAGGAATGCACAAGTTTTTCAAGTGCTGACTGGTTAAGATAAGGTCGCAGTCTTCCAACATTACAAAGCTGCCAGTAGCATTTTTAATATATTTTATTGATATGGATGTCTAGTTTTAAATTTGAACTGTCTAGATTGATTTTGAATTGTTTACAATTCATTATACTAAATATTTTATTTTTATTATATTATATTATATTATATTATTTATATTATATTTTATTATATATTTATATTATATTATATTTATATTACTTATATTTATATTATATTATATTATATTATACTATATTATTTATATTATATTATATTATATTATATTATTTATATTATATTATATTATATTATATTATATTATATTATATTATATTAAACTATTTTATTATTTTTCAAATACTTAAAACATTTTAAGTATTTTTAAAGTATATAGGGTACAGTACGTGGAGAGTGTATTCTCACTGAATCACCCGCAGAGTGGAGATTCCACCCAACCAATAATTGCAAATTTCTTTCAAAGCATGAAAAGCACAAGCAAAGTTCCATCCAATGGACCTCCGGGTTACACCCGGAGGTCCATTGGCTGAAACATTGCTTATGTTTTTTGTCCACATGTACAGAATTTGAAAGTGATATTTTGGGTGATAACTCCACCCCCCCCCCCCCCCCCGCCCCGGCTGATTTGGTTACAGTCCACTCTCCACGTACTGTGTATATAGAAAGGTTCTCTGAGGAGTCGCGATTTCATATGAACTTTATGTCCTGAGTTCGCTCAAATCTGTCTGAGCAGAGGTTTATGGTGCAGGATTTTCATGTGAAATCGGGACGATTTTGAGATTGTTCTTATCGTATAATGTGTGATTTAACCTTTTAGCTAACGTAATAATAACAGCTGACCAGTGCTGTTCACAAAAATCGCCATCCAAATACGATAATTTGTTTTAATGTTTGCCTCAAAAACATACCTTATGACCCATCATTTACACGATCCCCTCAGGCCTGTTTCAACGAGAAGCCATGAGGAATGTGTTCAAGACAAAAATAAATATATTTAGTTATTCAGGAAATGTTGTCTGCAAATGGCATCTAGTTTTTGTGTTAGGGAGACTGTTAATGACGATTAAGAGAAGATTCCGTTTTACCACGCTGAATGTCCTCCGGCTTCACCAAGTTCCGATGTCCGTCACTTTGTTGACGCGTATTTCACCTACCTTAACACTATTTTATCCACCGCAAAGTTTTATTTCCCCGTTTCTGACAGCTCTAAGTTTGGATTATAATTGATTAATGACCCGCAAAGGTCCCTCATCTTTAGATTCGTGTCAGCTTAATAACGTAACTTTAATAACTGCTAATGTTCTAAAGTGTTTCTTGCCAAATAAAACTACTCTTGGGTTCACTTAGTCAAGCAACTCGCTTCGACAACCATCGTCAAAACAGCTCCTGGCTGGAGTTCCAATCTTTCATTCAAGTGGACACTGACTATCCAATAGTTCTTATATCCTTAAATATCTTACCGAAAGCCCCAAAGCGATTGGTGTGTGATCTATTTTTGAAGAACGTAATAGTGATTAACGTGCTCATTGAGTTCAGTAGACCTAACCAGCGGCTTGCCAACTGCACGCTGATTTCATATATGGACGATTCGTTCCACCTATTTTGGGTCTCCGCGGGGTTTAGGGCGGTCACAGGTTGCCATCGATAAACATGTCGCGTTATGGATAAAGTTTCGATCGCCTTAGGCAATGTTTAGTCAATAGCTTTCCAAGGCTATAAACAAACCAAAGAAGGTACAACTATTTACATAAGTACATTTGGGAATTTATTAGTGAATACATAACATATATAATTAGAGTAATCGTGAGGCAACTTTTTATTTTCTGTACTGTACCGGTGCTCCAGATTGGTCATGCTAAGCCCTCAACAGTTTATATCTGGTTCTTCATTCCTCCATTTCTTTGGCCGACTGTGTGTGTGACACAGGTCCAAGTATTAAGTCTACTCTTTAACTGGTTGAGGGCTACATTATTTTTAATGGTCTGAATATGTTCATCAAAATTTGTTTTATTACAAATTATTGAAGAGTGCCCACAGGCACTCTTCAATAATTTGTGATAAAACGAATTTATATGAACAAAATATTATTTGTGTTTGACTGAATATGAAATATAAGCAAAGAAAATGTTGGCTTTTGCTCTGATATCCTCATTTCATTTTTTGAAAGCCCTGATAGTGGCTTCCAGCACTCAACCAGTTAAGAAAGTAGATGATTACTAGCAAGAAGGAATCGGTATCTTAGACTTCAGTTTTGACGCCAATGTCCCACCTGGAAAAACTATTGGGAGAGGTGTCACAAACTATTACTATCATAAGCAACACAAAAAATGTTGTTTCCTCACGCTTTGCACACCAACCGGAAAGGACGGTGGAAATGGAATGGCCGTCTCTAGCTTGTTTATTCGATTGAGAATGTTGACTATATATGTCGGCGACGGTCAGCTGTCACCCTCTCAAAATGGATAACTCCCCAATCTGTTGGAGATGTTATATAAAATGAATATTGTTGCAATATCTCTTACTGTCCCAGCGACAGTGCTGATTCGGTCACTCCGGAACGATTTGCATGTGTTACGTATTGTCTAGTCTTATCTGAAGGAACAATAAATCTGAGCTTACCCATTACCTGACGAATGGGGGAATATTGACGAAAACAGCCAGTCAAAGTTTATTTTTCTCATTTTTCCTCAAAATCAATAGCTTATGTCCCTCATTGGTACGCGCTCGCCGATCTCGTTCCAAGCAGGAGTAATAACCCATGTTTTCGAACCAATAATTGGATTTTTTAGTGTCATTTAACCCCCTACACACTGAAGTCGAAAAATCGAAAGTTATGGGTACAAATTTTTCCCATAATGCAACTAGAAATTTAACCAATTCAATCTTGTTTGACAGAGCTCAATGAGCTCTGTCAAACAAAATTGAACTGGTTAAATTCCCAGTTGCATTATGGGAAAAAATGCTACTTGAAATTTAGATATTTTGACATCAGAGTGAAGAGAGTTAAGATTTTGTTTCTGCAATTGACGTCTGTATGTTTGTTTTCTTTTACTGAGGTTTAACTATAATTTCAACAGCTCGAGTCACATCATGTCGGGCCGTTTTGCAGGTATCCGAAGAAAACCACCAATCAGATAGGTGTAACTGTCAGACTCTCCAACCTACTAACTCTACACAAGCAGGGTTAGCAGCAGTTGAAGGCAAGAACACCATAGACTTGCAGTACAACTTTGTACACAATAACACTGTACCCCAACGTGATCAATCGGGATTAAATGTCTTACCTAAGGATACAATGCAGCTACGGTCAGTCAGGATCGAACCGCCGACCTTTCGGTGTAAGCTCCAATGCTTTAACCGCTGTAAGTGTCGTCTGGTCTTCGTGTTATGCAAAGGGTTAATAAATGAAAGTGAAAAGTAATGATAAAAGTCAATTCGCATAAATTTTGACTGTCAAGTCTTGATTGAAAGAAGAAAATTTGGTCAAATGACAGGTTAAACATAAGAGTACGCATGCGCATAGAATATGTTGGATAGATAAGTTGAGAAGCAACAACCTTTGGAACTTAGCAACATATTGTCGCATTAGCTCCTAACTCAAAACGGATAGAAGACGAAAGTTGCACCATAAGCTCCTGAACAATATTTTTCAACTTTTGCCTGGAAAAACATAGCTTATGACCTCTCGTTTAGACGATCTTGTTATTGAGGCGAAATAATCAAATTTGAATTGTAGCTCTGTGAATAGCACTGGTCGGTTATTGTCGTTACATTGGGGGGGGGGGGGGGGGTAATACAGCGAGGATGCGGGGACGTCGCTAATATCAGGGGGGGGGGGGGGGGGGGGGAGGGGGTAACACCTCCCAATATTTTTTCCAACCGGGATATTTTCGTCAGATTTGGTGGTCTAAGATATCACCTCTCTCTTGCAACTAATCATGCACATTATTTATTTATTTATTTATTTATTTATTTATTTATTTATTTATTTATTTATTTATTCATTCATTTATTGGGGTTTAACGACACTTTCGATACCCAGGGTCACCTCGTGTCGGACAGTTTTACGGGTGGAGGAAGCCGGAGTACCCGGAGAGAACCACAGAGCAACGGCGAGCAATGGTGAGACTCCCCATTGTACTAACTCCACACCAGCCGGGTTATCATTGTTTGAAGACAAGACAAGTGCCCCATCGACGTGCAGTACGCCTCTGCACACAGCGTCACCATGTCCCCACGTATTAGGCACACATTCTGTCATACAAATGATGGCCTGTAGTACATATTCGGGTTGTTGTGTGTGTGTGTGGGGGGGGGGGGGGGGGGGCTATCATTATCAATTTGGAGTACTGGTACGGTATGTGTTAACAAGTTTCATCACGACCATTACCCGTATATTTATTTATTCACTAAGATATTTCCAAGAAATCTTGCGTTCTTCAAGTATAATTCCGACTGACTAATATTCCAACTGCATCAACGAAGGTACGCCTTGATGATGCAGTTAAGATATTATTTAGTCAAGACCTGAGCCATCGGGACAAATCAGGCTTACTCCTCACTCCCAATCCTGATCTTTGCACCCCCCCCCCCCCAGCCCCCGCGAAGCTGCTGAACAAGTTACAATCCGCAAAAGACCGTGGGGGGAATGGGTCTATCGTAGAAGTGTTCACTGCTGACGTCACCCCAGCAATATAAATCGCGTATAAAATTCAAAACAAGATACCATTAACGATATCATTATAATGGTATGTTATTACACTGTATCGTATGGAACAGTACCAAATCTGTTTTTGTACGATGTCTGGTCGGAAACAATAAGTGAATGGTTTTTAAATATATATGTGCCATCTCCTGTATACTTAATTATGCGATAATTATCTAAAGAAGAGAAACATCGAAAGTCTTTCATTATTGTTATAATCGATGCGTTATTATTGTTATCTCCAATCATCGTTCTCTTGAAGTAGGATGTTGGATAAAATAGTGCAGTATCACTGCTTCTAGTTCGTTTAACCACTCGTCTCTATATATTTGGTTTCTGGAAAGTCATTGAAGGATGTTACAACTCAATCTAAGACCACCAACCCACACCCACCCAATTTAGAATGCGGCAAGTCAATCAACGCGATAACCCCTATCGATGACGTTTGATGCCGTGATTTATGTTTCGCTGTGCCTGTAGTCACAGCATAACAGCTTTCACTTCCTTAAATACCATGGTGCTTACAGTACAGCCGCCGTGGACTCGTCACTTTCCACGGGTGGGCAATGTTTCCACCGACGGAATAATATTAGATTCCAAATACTAATAATTGGAATAATCTTCAAAAATTTAATTAATGAAGCACCGGCTACAAGTCGGCGCTTCATTAATTAAAATTTTGCTGATGATGATTTTTATTACCCGATATCACAGTCCACGGTGACTGTACTATAATTAGCTCGAAAACTAATACTAATCTCGGTACTTGTTTCTGTCAATATAACAATAACATGATTGTTGTCAGACATTATGGTTCATTAGCGGCCTTGAGCAATGATGAACAGCCCGAGGCTTTATTAAAGGCCCGAGACGAAGTCGTTTAATAAGCCCAAGGGCTGTTCATCATTGCTGCAGGGCCGCCAATGAACCATAATGCCTGACAACAATCATGTTACTACTATTATTACCACTCCATGTTACATATTATTACCACTCCATGTTACATATTATTACCACTCCCTGTTACAGCTAACCACACGAGGGAATTGCTGGAAGAAATAATCACTAAAGTTGGTTCGATATTTCTGTTTCGATCGTGCGTTCGACTTCAGTTCAGAAATACAAAGGGTCGTCATCCGAATGGGAGTAATTCATTAGACCATGGAATCTAAAAATAGCCGGGCCGCGTGCCGCTAATGGCTATTTATACCATTATCTCCCGCGCCCGGCTCTGTCGAATGACGTCACTGAAATTATGGAGTTTT
The DNA here is from genome assembly GCA_031216915.1 of Pictodentalium vernedei. Taxonomy (NCBI): domain Eukaryota; kingdom Metazoa; phylum Mollusca; class Scaphopoda; order Dentaliida; family Dentaliidae; genus Pictodentalium; species Pictodentalium vernedei. The sequence continues at coordinate 32,163,050 of CM062295.1, forward strand.
AACGGACCTCCAAACTTATGTTAATCGACTTGTAACTTATAGATTGAGTGGTAATAATAATAACTAAACTAAACTTTTCCTCGTAAATTGTGTACATTATCAGCATATTGTTCTTTTTTACTGACATTAAAATATATTCTTCAGAAAGCGATTGCGAGGCGACGGAGAATTGAAAATTGAGAAAAACAGTTCTGTTGAGCATTGTTCCGCGTCTCGGTTGAACATAAACTCAGAGCCGCAATTTAATTACAGCAACAACCCTAAGATGGCGGTCGGCAATACACGTTTCTGTATGTGACCAATGAGCGTTCCAGAAATTCAGATGAATAGAGATCGACGATAGAAGCCCAGGAAAAGTAAACAACAAGGCGACTGGAATACTATACTTTGGTAAACTATAATGTTTACACAACGGTTAGGGCGCATTATTTCTATAAAGCAGGAGTGAAGAATATTTTACCCTAAACGTTTTTCACAATTTCTGAGAAAAAGCACGTGCAAACTTCCAGCAAATGAGTTTCTACGTCATTAGCTGAAAGTTTTCAAGTGCCTTTGTATACAACTTGGTGTATCCCACATTTTTCGGGGTATTGTAACACTGCATCGTCAAACGGCTCCATTCCTGTATTTTTTTCATTTTGTAGTAGGGTTTAACGACACATTAACAGTCAGGGTCACACTATGTCGGTGACAGTTTTACGGGCTGAGGAAGCCGGAGTACCCGGAGAGAACCAGCAGCTGTCAGCTCTCCAATATCGTAACTCTGCACTGCGGCAGAGGGAGGGTTAGGTTGATTGAAAACATGCGCACCCTCGACGTGCAGTACGCCTTAGTACACAGCGACAAAGTGCCCCATGTAGGCAAGCGGGGTTAAGTGCCTTGCCCAAGGACACAACGCGGGTGTGCGAATCAGTCGCTGAACCATCCAACTACTAACCGCGCTCGACGTGCTTATATTCGGTGATCTGACGAGAACCGGTTACGGCGACGCCACCGCGCCCCCCATTCCCGCATTAGACGAATTGTGAACGATGTGTAATGAGCTATTTGATGGTGATTTGGGGATAAAGGTGTTTCTGTACCATATTCTTTAGTGACCGTTACTGTCTCCCAGTAATTGGATTTATCTTTTAACAAGAACGTATTTCCTCCAATACAAGTAAAAAACGTTCAGACAAAATAAAAATCTGCATTGACAGTAGCAACCACATCTGCGATCAGTCAATTCAAAAAGAGAACGTTTTTCACCTGCTCTCAATTGAATTGGCGTTGAGTTATTACTCATGTCGATGTCACGGTTTTTTTATAACAGTAATTAAATGATAAATAAATCACCAGCTCAGCGAAATAAATTAAGACTAGATAATTTTTGCTATGATTATTATATAGGCATACCATGCGTTAAACAGGAAAAATAAAATAAAAACACCACACACACAACTGAAACACTTCTATAAACTATATAATCACCGATATATGTCTAGAGACGAGATTTCGCCTTCAATACACCGTCTCGCAAACCCACATGGTCGTAATAACCTATAGGTATCACAGAACTAAATATTTTACCATAAGCGACCATTCTAACGTTCGGGTGGAAAAAAATATGATCGCATCACTTTAATTTTGGCATTCAAATCTCACTGTCAAGTATAGCCCTTCAGACAACTTTTTCTGATCTGAAAACAGGGGGTCATGCAACAAATAAGCGAGGAAAACTGACACAAAGGGAAGTACCCGTCACGTGCACATATTTTTCAGGGAATTCCCTACGAAAACACACAAAAAGTAAATTGTATTTTTTAGGTCCAAAAGTCATCAAATCACCCTCTTTTTTATCAGGAATATTCAACAATAATGCAAGATGTCAATAGAATGTTTCAAACTTTTATTGAATCAATGGATTTTCCCAAGGCTGTTTATTTTTGGAGATTGCGTCATTTCCGAGTGCAACATTTTAAGGCGCTTCACTCTAATTTCAATATTTAGTTCTGCGATACCTTTATTACATGCTAACCTGAGAATTACTGCGAATATCTAAAAGATATTTCTCGATATCCACCCACTTGATGGATAACGAGGAATATCCCTCAGTAGCTTCCTGTATGACGGCATGCCTCGGCGCATCACTCAGCCTTCGATATTGTTACAAGTTATTCAGTACCGTCTTTATAAGAAGTTCGTACTATTCCAATCCTTTCTGGTAATTCTATGACTGAAAAATTAGATGTACAATAATAATAATAAAATAAGAATAATTAGATGTATAGAAAGTGACTCCGAGCCTTGAATTTGATAACCTTTCCGAAAAAAAACATGTTGATCGATTCGCCATGGAAGTTTTCTCCTTTGTTTTCTTTTCTGTTTTTTTTTTTTTTTCTTTTTTGGGGGGGAAGGGGGGTGAGTCGGCGCCCTCAATTCTAAATTCCTCTGGCAAATTGACATTTAAAATGTTGTAAAAATTTACATTGCTGAAAAATATGAGAATATCTCATCTGCAGTATTACCACTATTAAATTTCATCTCTAAGCTGATAATTAGTTGGTTAAATTATCGTGGGAAAGTGGGATTACTTTTTTATGTTTTAGTGATTTGGCTAGTACAGGCTTGATAGAACGTTCAGCTGATCTTTGTTATTGTTTTGAAACGTTCGTGTTGCAGTAGAATTGGGTTGAATATTGCGCAGAAAAATGTCGCGTTGTACACAATACAAATAAAATCTACGCTATTTTAGTGAATATCTGGAATTATCTTCTTCGTGTGGACCTGAAAATATTATTTTTCACGAGCGCTTGCGCTCGAGAAAAATAATATTCCCAGGTGCACAAGAAAAGCTCCCGATATTCACTAAAATAGCATTTTTCGCTTGCGTTTGCGCTCGAGAAAAATAATATTTCAGGTGCACACGGATAACTCTCGATATTCACTAAAATAGCTTAGATTTTCTTTTTATTACATGCCACCATCGCGATGGCGATACGCTTTTGGATTACGACTAAGAGCATAAGTGGAATACGGTACTTGCATAGAACTCAGTTCGGAACATTGGTCAACAATACAATAAAATCGTTGATTCTATCTTGGTTACAAGTATTTTAAGTGAGTAACGTTTCTGGTGGATTTTTCAATAAGAAGCTCGCACATTGATGCCATAAATATCTTTAGTATGACAAACGAATCACATGGCCAACAATCAAGTACAAATTGAAGTGCAGAGCTGATTAACTTGCTTGTTAATACCACAAAAGTTTAATTCTTTGAGGCTGAAGAAGAATGCACTTAACAGTCGTTTATCTGCATTGCGGTCATGTCCTTTGAAGTACCAGTAAATTGAAAATTGGCACCGACAGCTGAGCATTTTTAAATAACTGCATTGTATCCGTTTTTGAAAGATAGCCAAAAGGTTGTCGACAGCTTGGAGAGAAGAGGAGGCGGAGTGAATGCTGTCCTGTTCACCCAAACTCACCCTAACACTCTTTTTTTATTCAGATTACTATCATCGTTGGATTGGGACGCTCAACTGGATTCTCCGTGAACATCACTAACCACAGCAAAATGAACCTAAATAGAAGCTATCTGACATGTTAACATGTCTGAATGAGGGTAACACCAGAAACTGGACCACCCATCATGGACCATGTTTCTGGTGATACCTGCCAGGTGATGTTCGACTTTCCAATACCACCGGGAATGGCTCCAACAATGAGACAAAAGAAGCCAGCAGCCAGACCATCGGCCTCTCTGGGGAGTGATGGCACATTTGCCCAGTCGGACTCTGGTCTATACCCGGAGAACGCTGAGAAAACCAAGTGCAAGAAAAAGAAAAGCCCGTCCTCAAAGTGCCGGGATGCCAAGCGCTCAGAGGATTAGAAGGAAAAGAAGGCAGAAGAATCTGGCAAAGAGAAGGAAGAGGAGATGGAAGTCTACGCCTCTAGCCCGCAGGAGAAACAGACACTACCCATACAACAGACATCTCTCACCTCCAGCCTGGACCCCCAACTAAACAGGAAGATGACGAAGAAATAAGTAAGCTTGCCCACGAACGGGAAGAACATATCATGGGCACTGAAGAAGAGCCAAAACAAACAAAAGATCTCAAGAAGAACATGGAAAACCATGCAGCTGGCAGAACTTAGAAAGGCAACGGCTAAACTACACTCCTGCGTCGCTTTAGCAACATCACTACTACATAACAGGACGATATACCATAACCTCCATCGCCAACAATCAAGGAATCGCCACCTCCACCTCCAAAGAAGAATCGGAGGAAACACAATAAGTAGGGAAGAAGACCATCCAGTAGCCACCAGTCCACTACGGACTGTTCGTGCACGAGAAACAGAACACCGACATCTATCCACTTATGGGGTACACGTCGCATCCCCAAGTGCAGATTCTTTCGTCTCACACTCTTTTCTCTCCACCGGCTTCCAGTCAAGAAAAATATAACATGTTGTACCAACATCGCACACCTTTATTGTGATTTGGTCAGAAAAAAGAGGGTTCATTTTTAACTTCTGTACACATCCAGAACTGTTGTCACTACTGAAGTAATCCGGAATGGGGCCTTTCGGACTTCACGAATACCGTCCACCTTGGAACGCCAGAAGTGAAGGAAAAGACTAAAACATTATAATTATGAATATGTAATTGTAAAATAAGCTGATTTGAAGTGTGGTCACTTATTGGGAATTGGAGGAGTACTGATTATGGCCTCAGGAGTTATACCTTATCAAATGATTGACACTTTTGATGCCACTTCTCCCTTTCAATCTTTCAATCGCATTTCAAAATTCTTGTCGCAGAACGGTAATACTTCTCTCTTATTCTCTTATGTCTCTCAAATATTATATAACATGGGTTTTCTGATCTATTCTCAGTTATTCCTTCCATGTGCCATTATTGGCATCAGCATGGCCGGGGAGAGGGTGGGAGCCCGGTGTAGTGACCCTCAGGCCGGAGTTTGGGGGGGGGGGGGGCGAGCTTTGCCCAGGATTCTTGGATCAGACCTGGGTCTCCCAGACTTCTGACTCCTGTGCCAAGGCTTTGACCCCCAACCCCCCGCGCACCCCGCCCCCTCCCCCCCCCCCCATCCCCGAGGGAGAATAAGCAAGAATAAATGCTCGTCGTATTAGAATACTAGTTGCCACTCATGTAAAGAGGGAATGGAAGATTTTCAATCTGTTAACCCTTTACCTAACATGAATGATGAAAAGCAGACGACACTTGCAAAAAAAATTCTTGAATAACTAATTTTTTTTCATTTTTTGTCTCATAAACATAGGTTATGACCCCTCGTTGGAACGAGCTCAACGAGCTCGTTCCAACGAGGGGTCATAACCTATGTTTTTGAGACAAAAAATGAAAATATTTTGAAAATTAATTGGCGATTTTTGAGAATAGCGCTGGCCGGTTTTGGCCGTTACGTTAGGTAAAGGTTTAACAATTTACTTAACATGAAAAGCAGACGATACTTGCAAACAAAATTATTGAATATCTATATTTTCCATTTTGTGCGTCAAAAAACATAGCTTATGTCCCTTCATTGAACGAGCTCGTTCCAATGAGGGGTTATATGCTATGTTTTTTAGGCCAAAAAAAGGGAAATCGAATGGCAGTTTTTGTGAATAGTTCTGGCCGTTTTGGTTGTTAGGTTAGGTAATGGGTTAATAGACTGTTATCAATATACATAAGCACCACACTCGGTGTTATCACTTCAAGAATTCTTCACTTCAAGAACATCTGCATCAGTATCTCGACACTTTCGAATGGGGACCCCTCACAGAATTAACCCCCCGGGCCCGAATTTCCCCTCCCCCGCCCTGGGCATTGGGGGTGTGCAGATTTTGCGAAAAATACTTCCAGTGGTAAAAATATATTAGCAAAATATCTTCCTTTGCCTGTGCAGTATTTTTTGAGTGGCAGAGGTTTGTGCACTCTCCCCGAAAGACAGCAGTCAGCACCGGATATATGATCGACGTGAACGGTTGTCACAACTTCCACCCAATTCAGGAATTCATCAACCCTTTACCCAACTAATCGGCAGCATCCGCCCGCGTAATATACAGATTCAGTAGTTGAAAAAATATTATTTTTCAAAGAATTTCAACAAAACCATATCATGTGGCCCCTCATTGGAACGAGCTCGTCGAGGGGTTTTGTTGGAGTTTTTTGAAAAATTTGAAAAAATTATATTTAAAATAATAAATTTTGATATTGTCTGTGTTGGGTAAAGGGAAAACAGTCCGATTTAAAGATGACCTTCACTAGAGCTCACAGGCAGAAAAAACTACTTCCATAACTGTCATAAATTTAGTGCGCCCTCCATTTATGAAAAAGGTGTTGTTTTGGTGAACTGACACGGAAACGGTTATACATCTTTAATCGCCATATATGGAATGTTTCTTCTAACTGCTTCTGGTATAGACTGTGGGGAATACAAAACGCGGTCGGTGCTCCGGCAAGTGGGTAAAATACCAACATTTCATTCATAAAATGCAGTACTGAATGTGGCATCAGACAACAAAAACAGTACAGTCGCAGTTGACTGGTCGTAATCCACGCGTGGGCAGTTTACGGAGTAATAAAAATCATCAGCAGCAAAATTTTAATTAATGAAGCACCGGGCTGTACCCGGTGCTTCATTAATTAAATTTTTGATAATTATTCCTATAATTAGTGTTCGGAGTCTAATATTACTGCGTTTCAGAGAGTGGTGGCCGAGTGGATAAGTGCTTTGGTCTCTCATGCCAGAGGTCCCGGGATCGATCCCCGGTCGGGGAAAGTTCTTGAGGTGTCCGAACACTCTCTGTCAGCATCAATTGTGGGGTTGATGCTGTCACAGCGTACCGTCCTATCGGGTGGGGACGTAAAATGGCTGTCCTCTGTGCAGAGAGAGACACACTCCGTGCAGGCTAAAGATCCCGTCGTAGTATTCGAGAAGAGCTAGGCTACGAAGCTGCCGCTATGAAGGTCATCCCACACACCTACGCCATTGGGCCAAGGAGAGGCGTTAATATAAGTTGCATAACTTGTTGGCCAATCCTTGTAAAACAAATAAGAATAAATAAAAATAAATAATATTACTGCGTTTGTGGAAATATTGTCCACCTGTGGAAAGTGACCAGTCCACGGCGTCCATACTGTGGAGGATCTCTGGTGAGTTGTCATTTCATATGGAATTTATGTACTGAGGTCACAAAAATCGACCTGAGCCGAGGTTTATTATTGAGACTCAGATCGATTTTTGTGAACAAAGTTCAGACGTTTCATATCAAATAGTGACGAATTTGATATTCTTTTTGTCACATAATATGTGTAATTTAACCCCATGAACTCGTAAGACTTGTTTTTCCGTCCAAGGCATAATTTCGTCCGATTTTTATCGGATTATAAGAGGTCTATACACGTGGCACTGATGATAAAATAATAACTGCAGTCTGCAGCCCGACGGCTGCAGGCTACAGTTATTTTATTCTCCCTGTATATTGAAATTGGACTGCCCCGTCCCACTGTAAGTGTACAAAGGCGATACCATTCCAGGAAACAAGGGTTCAAAGGGGTAACTTTTTAGCTAACGTAACGACTAAAATGACCAGCGCTATTCATGAAAATCGCCAAACAAATTTTATTATATATGAGAGATTAATTCAATTGTACTTCCGAAACTAACACGCAACATTACGGCGTCGACGTTAGTAGTATATAATGTGGTTTTGAGGTGGAGGTTGGGGGACCCCGGTGGGGGACCCCGGAAGTGACGTCATGTTGTGTTGTCATTGTAACCCGCGTGAGCGGCCATGTTGTGACGTCATCTCCATAGTGATACGTGGTGTGAGTGCGCATGCGCAGCGCGTGTTGTTAGGGTGATACGAGCTTCCGTCGTCCACTTTGTATACAGGAGGCCGCCATCTTGGTTTCTATGGTAGCACGTGATTGCTATGTTACCAATGGCTTCTAACAAGACAGGAGTATGTTCGGGGGGGGGGGTGTGTTCCTTTGTAGAAGAGTAAATCTGATAACCACAAACAACCCGACAATCCTTCCAAATCACCAAAATCCACCCGAAATCACCGAAATTGACTTTATTTCCCCATTTTATCGGCTTAGCACGTAGTGCTATGGTACTAAGGGGTACAAAGGGGTGCGTTCGATTGAACAGGAGTAATGTTCTGGCATCCCATTTTGGTCGTATGTGCCTATGTGATAGGGCACATTGTGTCACATTGTGCCTTTTCACATAAGCACATATCGGCACATAAAGCATGTGCTTATGTGCTAGGTCACATTGTGTCACATTGTGCTTTTTCACATAAGCACATATGACAAAAAGGGATTCTCCAGAAGGTATCCTAGATAGATATCCTCAAATAATACTATACTAGGCTATAGGTATCCTCAAATACCCGTATGTGCCTATGTGATAGGGCATATTGTGTCACATTGTGCCTTTTCACATAAGCACATATCGGCACATAAAGCATGTGCTTATGTGCTAGGTCACATTGTGTCACATTGTGCTTTTTCACATAAGCACATATGACAAAAAGGGATTCTCCAGAAGGTATCCTAGATAGATATCCTCAAATAATACTATACTAGGCTATAGGTATCCTCAAATACCCGTATGTGCCTATGTGATAGGGCATATTGTGTCACATTGTGCCTTTTCACATAAGCATATATCGGCACATAAAGCATGTGCCTATGTGATAGGGCATATTGTGTCACATTGTGCCTTTTCACATAAGCACATATGACAAAAAGGGATTCTCTAGTAGGTATCCTCGAATAATACAATACCAGGCAATAGGTATCCTCAAATACCCGTATGTGCCTATGTGCTAGAGCACATTGTGTCACATTGTGCCTTTTCACATAAGCACATATCGGCACATAAATCATGTGCCTATGTGCTAGGGCACATTGTGTCACAGTGTGCTTTTTCACATAAGCACATATGACAAAAAAGGGGTGCCGAAAGTCATATGTTTTTCAAAAAGGGGTGCCTAAATTGGGGTGCCCGGGGATATTGCCATTGGATATAGGCTTTTATTATACACAGGGGAGATAACTCTGCATACAGGTTATGGGAAATCAAGCAATCTGATTGGTTAGTTATAATTTATATAAATGATCTAGATAAAGGAAACAACGAGAGTACTTGGAATAGGGTCAGAACTAACAAGAATAGACTAGAATAGGTAATTATAGTAATAATAAGCAAAACTGTTCCAACTAATAGGCTCGTCTACGCTACTGGAGTATACTCTAGAACAAAGGAACATGGCCAGATAGACGAAAACTGTTGCTTATATAGATAGAAGCAGAGAATTCTGGGTAAATTTGTCCTATAGCACTACGTGCTATTCTTAATAGGGAAAAACGTCATGGGATAAGGATCAAAAAAGGGATTCTGGGAGAATTCTAAGCCAGAACATTACTCCTGTTCAATCGAACGCACCCCTTTGTACCCCTTAGTACCATAGCACTACGTGCTAAGCCGATAAAATGGGGAAATAAAGTCAATTTCGGTGATTTCGGGGGGATTTTGGTGATTTGGAAGGATTGTCGGGTTGTTTGTGGTAATCAGATTTACTCTTCTACAAAGGAACACACCCCCGAACATACCCCTGTCTTGTTAGAAGCCATTGGTAACATAGCAATCACGTGCTACCATAGAAACCAAGATGGCGGCCTCCTGTATACAAAATGGACGACGGAAGCTCGTATCACCCTAACAACACGCGCTGCGTATGCGCACTCACACCACGTATCACTATGGAGATGACGTCACAACATGGCCGCTCACGCGGGTTACAATGACAACAAAACATGGCGCCACTAGGTCACGTGACATGACGTCACTTCCGGGGTCCCCCACCGGGGTCCCCCAACCTCCACCTCAAAACCACATTACATACTACTGACGTTGACTTCTGACGTCATTCTCATATTAGACGTGTTGTGAACGATATTTTCCGTAATGAGCTATTTGGCTATGATTATTTGATAAATAGAGGATATGAAATGAGTGTTTTTCTCATAAAATATTTATGAAACGAGTCTAAGAATTTGCCGTTTTGGCGAGCATCTGGCGAGCCCAAACGGAAAATTCGGACGAGTTTCATAAATATTATATGAGCAAAACACTCATTTCATATTCTATTTATCATATGACACACATGACACACACACGCACAAATTAGCCACTTAGTATGACTTTTTAACCCATCACCTAGGTTGAGTTGCAGACGGCACTTGGAAAAAACATCCTCGTAAAACTAACAATTTTCATTTTTTGCTTCCAAAACATAGGTTATGACCCCTCATTGGAACGAGCTCGTTCCAATGAGGGGTCATAACCTATGTTTTGGAAGCAAAAAGTGAAAATATAAAAAAATGAATGGCGTTTTTCTTGTAGGTAAAAGATTAATACAATATAACCCACCCTAAATAGGACAGATAATGTAAATTCTCCCTACTGAAATTATGCAAATGTGACCTAGTTGTATTTTGTTTATCCAATCAAATTGTCCAGATTTGAAATTGACCAATGAAAGCTCACAACTCTAATTATGCAAATTATGAAAATGTGACCCAGTTGTATTTTGTTCAGCCAATCAAATTGTTTAGTTTTGAAATTGACCAATGAAATTGACAGAAGGCTTTATTTGACACTGATTAATATGAAAACAAAATATCAAATGTTTTAAAGTGAACAAAACGGACGAGTCATATGATAAACTGTGTTATGCCGCCGGTTGCTTTTTACTGAATGTGATTATTACGTAGCATTAAAATACGTTAAATAAGATGAAAGAAGAAATAAACAATTGAAAATACGTCAGGCTATCACATTTCTAAGACTTACTGCTCGGTGGTTTTCTCTTGGCACTCCATCTTCCCCCACCCGTAAAACTGTTCGACACTGATCTTGACTGTGGAAAGTGTCATTAAACCCAAATAAATAAATAAATAAATAAGTATATAAATACAGATGTTGTCACTTCTGGAGTACCCACTTGATATACTCAACCTCGACGACGACACCACTTGGACCATCAATATGATCAGGGGCGCGGTGACTCAGTTGGTAGAGGTGCAGGCTGCAAGCCGATAGGTCCTCGGTTTGAATCCCACCTGCGGCAACCGTGTTGTTTCCTTGGGCAAGACACTTCACCCCCAGTGCCCATGTGGGGGCACGGTGACGCTGTGCACTAAGGCGTACTGCACGTCGATGGTGCACCTGTCTTCAACCAATGCTAACCCTGCTTGTGTGGAGTTAGTATGTTGGGGAGCTGATAGTTGCTCGCAGTTACTCGGTGGTTCTCTCCGGGTACTCCGGTTTCCTCTACCCGTAAAACTGTCGTGGTCGTGATTAGCCATTGTGCAGAAATCTGTGACCTTAAAAACACCAATAAATAAATATAAATAATCAATATGATCAAAATCGTTAGCAGTTACATGGAATTTGGAATAGCACGGATGGAGCAATCACTGAATCAGGGAACTTTGGGGCATCAGTTCAATTAAATCGCCAAACAAACCGATTATGATAAGAAGCAACACCAATTAGAAAATCTTCGAAAAGAAAGAGCTTTGGAGCACAACCCGTTACAATCACATTTAGACGTCATCCGGTTGGACAATCAGCAGGAGTTGAGCACAAACGAGCTAATACTATAAAACGTTTACAATTGTATTTTCTAGAATTGTATTTATACCAATTAATATAACTAACTAAAATGAATCATTGGCGTTTTAAAAGATATGGCAATTTGCCAGTTGGCAAATTGCCATATCTTTGAAAATGCTAGTGGTTCATTTCATCCTATTTAAAGTCATAAATAGAAAATACAATTCTAGAAAATACAATTGTAAAGGTTTTATAGTGTAGGCCCCTGACGTGTTAAATAGAGGACCTCTCATGAGTCGCGATTTCATATGACATTTCTGTACTGAGTTCATTCAAATCGATTTCGATTTACCTCGGCCCCGATCGCTTTAAGTGAGCGAGGTTCATAAAATTCATATCAAATCGTTACGAACTTGAGATTCTTTTTATAACATAATGTTTAATTATTTTGTTTAACTCTTGCCTCGAAATCATAACTTATGGCCACCTCATTGAAACAAGATCGACTGCGCTCAAAATCGACTATTGAAAATTTCCGAAAGTTCATGTCACTGAGGTCTGTGTTAATTGATAGTATGGTTTGACTCTGTAACTGGGGGGAGGGGGGTTGGGGGAAGGGCTCAGTAGGTAGAGGTGCAGGCTGCAAGCCGAGAGGTTCTCGGTGCGAATCCCATCTACGGCAACCGGGTTGTGTCCTTGGGCAAGACACTTCACCCCTATTGCCCACGTGGGGCATGGTGGCGTTGCGTACTAAGGCGTACTGCACGTCGATGGAGCACCTGTCTTCAACCAATGCTAACCCTGCTTGTGTGGGGATAGTATGTTGGGGAGCTGACAGTTGCTCGCAGTTGCTCGGTGGTTCTTTCCGGGTGCTCCGGCTTCCTCCACCCGTAAAACTGTCGTGGTCATGATTAGCCATTGTGCAGAAATATGTGACCTTAAACCTCAATAAATAAATAAATAAATAAATAAATAAATAAATAAACGAGCTCGACTGCGCTCAATACCGACTATTGGAAATTTCCGAAAGTGTATCTCATCGAATTCTGTGCTAATTGACAGCATGGTTTGACTGCGTAATTAAGAAAGGCATTTCCACAATAAAAAGCTGAACATGTCGAGAGACTTGTTACGTGTAATGTCAGTTCACTTTGATTTTTCTGGGATTACATTCTGACGTTTGACGAGTCAAACAGCAGGAAATTTTAAGGATGCTTCTCAACTCTTTGACTTGTTGGAGATCAAACATATCGCCCGTGTGTTTCATAAAGAGATTATTTATTTGCTCTCGTAACAGAAATTGTAGAAACAATGTGCTAATTTCCTATTACACTCTTAACAATAGACACTCTTTCATCCACTTGTTATATGAACGATATTTGTGACTGCCTTTTCGAATCTTAACATTACGCGCGGTGGCTGGGTGGTTACGGATTAGACTTCTTACCAAGGCTCAATATAAGTGTTTCGCATTGCTATTTGATATTTGCTATGCAAAACATGCAAACAGCTACACAATTTTCAATTATGTATAGCATTTTGCGATACAATATATTCAACTGCAGCCTAATAGGCTGCAGTTGAATATCTTGTATTGCAAAATGTAAAATGAAAATTTACAACAAACTTTGCAAGTTAGTTCACTGATGCTTTACTCCTGATATAGGATTAACTCCCCGACTCGCATTAGCAACTTCATATGTAACGTATTTTATTCGTTTAAATTCATCATGCATTGTTTCTGGATTTTGCATAAAATAACCAGTCAAAATAACTTTAAGCCCATCAAATTAAGAGATGTTACTCATTTGGAAATATCTAAGTCCATGCAGTTGTTTAAGGCAGTTCAGTTGAAAAACATAGCTAGTGCTTCATGCGTTGGAGCACATTTGAAAAATCACAAAAATGGATGGACGTTATTCTCTCTGCTCAGAAGAGTTCAGTACAAAACAACACGGCATAACTCCGGGATACAAGAACTGCTATGCAATTTAAACAAAATGCTATTCATTTTTCAGAAATGCGTAGCATTTTGCTACGCATAGAAAGGGGGTATTTTGTGCCCCGCTTCTAACCGATAGGTTCACGGTGCAAACCCGCCAGGGGGAACTGCGTTGTGTCCTTGGACAAGGTACTTACTCCCCGTTGCCAACTTGGGGACACGGTGGCACTGTGTACTAAGGCCATATTGCATGTCGATGGTGCTCTTGTCACCAACCCATGCTAACCCTGGTTATGCAGAGTTCGTACGTTGGGGAATCTGACATTACTATCCACTGCTCGGTGATTCCCCGAATATTCCGGGTTCTTCTATCCGTACAATTATCCGACACGTGCTAGCGAAAGTGTCGATAAACTCCAATAAATAAATAAATTAATTAAATAATGAAATAAATAAAAATAATGAAAGAAATAAACAATAAGTAACCTAATATGGGATTGCAGAAGACAGCAGAAATTACATGATCACCTATCAAAATTGAAGCTAACCGATTTTGATATATTTTTGCGTGTCCTATTGCGATCAACACAGTCGTTCGTGAAATATCTATTTTCAGCACCGTGGTCAAAAAAGGACAGAGATTTCAACCAGATCGCGACTGGATCGCGACCCGGTTTCAATTCAGATAAGTATCCTATAAAATGTATCCTCGATAGGTATCCTCAAATAATACAATACCGGGCCATAGGTATCCTCAGATACTGGAATGAGTCGACGAGCAATATGTGTGAGTCACTCGAACGAGCAATTGCTCGATAGCTCATTTGTTCGATGGACTTCGAGTCGTTCGAGCAATATGCCGAGTCACTCGATCGAGCAATTATTCTAAAGCTCATTTGCTCGATGGGCTTCGGGTCATTCGAGCAATGACTTACTAGTAACTGCACGATTGCTTTTTGGGTTTGGGAATGCCTTTGTTATACACAAGGGAGGTAACTCTACATAGAGATTACGGGAAATCAAGCAATCTGATTGGTTAGTTATAATTTATATAAATGATCTAGATAAATGAAACAACAAGAGTACTTGGAATATGGTCAGAACTAACAAGAATAGACCAGAATAGCTAAATACAGTAATAATAAGCAAAGCTGTTCCAACTAATAGGCGCTTCTACGCTACTGGAGTATACTCTAGAACAAAAGAAAATGGTCAGATAGGCGAAAACTATTGCATATATAGACAGAAGCAGAGAATTCTGAAAGAATTCGAAATAGTAAAACTTGTCGGGTTGTTTGTGGTAATTCTACGAATCGGGAAATTACTCTTCTACAAAGGAACATACACTCCGAACATACCTCTGTCTTGTTGTAAGCCATTGGGTCACATAGCAACCACATGCTACCATAGAAACCAAGATGGCGGCCCCCAGTATACAAAATGGCCGACGGAAACGCGTGTCACGCTAACAACACGCGTTGCGCATGCGCACTCACACCACGTATCACTATGGAGATGACTTCACAAGATGGCCGCCCACACGGGTCACCATGACAACACAACACGGGGCCACTGTGTCACGTGACATGCCGTCACTTCCGCCCCCCCCCCCCCCGGGGTACCCCCAATCGGGGACGTTCCATCGCTCTCCTACTACTGTCGACAACGGCTTTTGAACAGAGAATAAACAACGAATGACAAGCATGTTTGAATTTACTGTAAATTACACAGCCATTATTCTAACGCTGTATTATCCTGAAGGTTGACGATTCGATTCTCATCCTTTGGCAAGGCACTTAATCCCGATTGTCCACGTGGGGGGTACGGTGGCGCTGTGTACTAAGGCGTGAGTCATTCTGCACGTCGATGATGCACTTGTCTTCAAACAAGTGTTTTCGTTTCCAGACTTTAATCTGTCTTTAGGAGGTCCTGTTGACATTATACAAAACACCTGGGCATTGATTTCTAGTCAGGTCTTGGCTGCCCATTCCACTGAGGGTTAACAAAACTGAAAAGAAAATCAGTCACCTCTTTCATGAAAATGAACCTTTCAACTGTTGCCAAGCCTCAACGGGGACTTATAAATAGCGAATGTAGGGAAATTTTAAAATTCAGACGCCTTTGGTATTCAATTATTGGTTCGTTTCGGTTTTTCGGTATCCCCATGATAACGTTATCGGTTCGGTTTTTCGGTATAATGACCATCTCTGTTAGGGCTGTCACGATTAATGGATTAAACGATTGTCGATCGGTCAAGCCGAAATCAATTAGTATTTTTCGTTGTCGAAGAATCGGTAAATGTTACCCCGTTTTAGACGTTTAATAATTTTTACAAATTATTGATGAAAAAACTATTGTTTCTAAAGGTAAAAGGTCAAGAACGTCGACGTTACAAACCTCAAGAAGCCGTTAGAAGCATTTGTCTTTTAGGTACATTCAAAGCTTTGATGTTCTGACCTTTTGAACCGTCAGTGTAATAATCAAGACCGGTCGTCAGTTGCGAACTTCGCAACTGACGACCGGTCTTCATTATTACACTGGCGGTTCAAAAGTTCAGCTCATCAAAGCTTTGAATGTACCTAAAGGAGGATCGTGTTTGTTGTTTACTTGAGGTTGGTCAACTGACTTGAACTTCATTTTAACGACTTCAAAGAGAGGGAGAGGGGGTTCATCTAGGTATGATTAATCAATTATTATCGATTATTTGCGACGATTAACCGATTCCTACATTAAAAAATCGTGACAGCCCTAATCTCTATCGGATAGTAATAACGCCTTTAATGCAGTTAAGTTAACACCCGGATAAGGTTAAACCTGCAAGAAAAATGCACGATCTTTCTCGACAAATATTGTTGTTTACATTCGCACGTCATAACGAAATCGATTGTTGTCGTTCTTTACCTTGTGGTTCAACTGAGCGCATTTTTTATAACCACTTAAATTTTTATTGCGTCAGGTTTAATATATGTGAGAACACTTATATTACTAGATAAACCGAACAAGTGAAACTATGTGCATAACACTACCAAGGGCGTATCTATTATATTTGAGCATTTTTAAAGCCTTGCACATATTATCAACTTTAGTGGATATCACCCGCATGTTGATACAAAATTCTTAACCAGTTCGACGCGGAAATTTGTGAAGTTATCTCTGTCGTGTTCGTGTCTGTGAAAAGGTCCCCGTCTAAGACACCGAAGTAGGGTGGACCAGTTGTCTTTTTATATTTGTATTACACGGCAAGGGGCGTATCTACTATTTTAGAAATATTTTAAGGGTCATGCGCCTAATATCAGTTTTCAGTGAACAGCACGCACGTATTGTTACAAACTATTCGCCTCGTTTGACTCCGAACCGTATCAGCTATATTGCACTGTCATCTCGTGTCTGTGAAAAGAAACACGTCTGTACCAACAAAGCAGGGTGGACCAATTATGTGTTCACCCTACGTTCATAAACTTAACGTATTGCCACCCTTTCTGATGATGCTGCTAACGGTGTGATCACATAAGCATTTATAGGAACGTTAGCGCCATTTAATTTTCTAAAGTTGTCAGTAAATAAAACACGAAGGGTATGGGGATTTCACATAAAAATTGAAATATTGAAATGTGTAGCTAAGTTGTATGACCGATGTGCGAATCATTTCATAAACATTTTCCTGTTGAGTGGTATGAAAATACAGAAGCCGGGCTTTTTAGAATTTTTTTCCCCAATCAGTTTGATTGTTTGACTATTATTCTCTGTTAAATCCATTTAAAAATAAGAAAAAACGGCGCTTTCACCATCTTCGGATGTTCTGTGACTTTCTTCTGTTCATTATACAGTTAAAACTAGAAGTCGTGTCATGAAATGCGCACAAATAGCAAGTCGATCTGCGTGTTAATCTACGCGTTATGACCATAGTAAGACAATCAAATTCTGTACATACGGCCTGTGCACAAGCAATGTTTCAGCCAATGGACCTCCGGGTGACCCGGAGGTCCATTGGCAGAAACATTGCCTGTGTTTGCTATGAGTAAACGGGAGAACCTGCCTTTCTTTCGATGTCGTTCGATATGGAAACTGCGCGCAGTTCGTACGCGCAATTAAACCGAGATAAGAGCACAGTTCGTGACAGGACTTCTAGTTTTAACTGTATCAACAGTATGTGTATCGTGGCATATAATTATCCTTTACATTAGTTAAGAAACGTCGAGCCCGGTTAGTCCTTGGATGGGTGACCGTCTGGGCGATCGATTCTGACTCCGCGTTGTGTCTTTGGGCAAGGCACTTAACACTGATTGTACACATGGAGGCACAGTGACGCCGTGTACTAAAGCGTACTGCACGTCGATGGTGCGCATGTCTTCAACTAATTGGACCCTGCCTGTGCTGCAGTGCGGAGTTACGATGTTTGGGGATCTGGCAGCTGCTCGTCGTTGCTCGGTGGTTCTCAACGGGTACCTCGGCTTCCTCCACCCACAAACAAAACTGTCACCGACACGGTATGACCTTGGCTGTTAAAGTGTCGTTAAACCTTAATAAATAAATAAAATTTTCATTAATATAAAGGTCTATGAGGTAAGATTTGCTGTTTTTCCTGGGAAGAATAAAAACTTGCCAACAAAGAGCCAAAGTGGGCTGTTATTACATCGTTGATTCTAATTAGCTTGCCATACAAATCTAAGTTTCCTTTTGTAACCTTTAATAAACGAAATGAAGACAGGTCCGAGAGCTGTCTGTTGTTTTCGTTTATTAAAAGTAACAAAAGGAAACTTGGCTTTATTTTCTACTGATGCAAAAGGTATTTTTTCAACAATTACATACTTCTTCATTAGACCTTCCTCGCCAGTCTAATAATTTCAGGGGAGATAACTTTCTCGAAAGTCGATTTTCATGACGAGGTAAGTCAGGTATGGCTACTGACGTTGCCGATTGTCCGACTGGGATATCAGTCTACAAGCATTTACATTTGACCGTTTTATGACTACCAGGAAATTTTAAATGGTCGATGATACTCTGTCCTTCTACTACCCGACGAGCCATTTTTCTGGGGTGGGGGTGGGGTGGGGGTGAGGTTGTGGCGGCACCTTACCACACATGTAAACACCCGAGGACTCACACCTTGCAGGCAAAACAAAAGATCATTTCTCTCCATGCGTACACTGACAAGACAATCGTAGAAAGTGAGAGCTCATTTTATTGTTTCGCTATTCCCATAAATTGTTATTAAGGGATATGTAGAAGCTTTCGTATTTGCCTTTTGACCCCGACATTTCTTCAAAAGTCTTTGGAATCCATATGAATTTGTATACATCCATCTATATATTTTTTCTGTCATTATATCTGCTTTTATCTAACGTCAGTATGAGGGTAAACATTAACCTACCACAGTAGCATAACCGATAGTTTGCTAAATGAGACAGAGAAATGGGAATAATATACCGTTCAGCTCGCTTAAGCAACTTGTCGCTTGGAACCACTGCTGAGAAGGAATGTGGTTGCAAATTCGATTAATTACAACCAATACAGAAATGGTATCTTGCATGATGTAAGGATTGTTTCAACACAATTGTGCTTAAATAGGATTCACATCTTTCGTGGTTAAACTACACAGCACGTAATTATTTTACCAACCTATTTAATTTTCCTTGACGAGTGAGTATGTGCGTAGCTCGGAATTCGCTAATTGTTGTTTGCCGATTTAGTCTTCTATTGACGCAATACATATCGAGTGAAAGCGAGTTTTATGCAATATGTGGCAATAGCGGGGCTATGGTGAGGCATGGGCAGCGTATTTGCCACACTTGCATCACTACAAAATTACATATACCTGCACAGTCTCCCTCAACCCCAACCCTACACACTGCCCACCCCCCCCCACCCCACACACACAAATAATCCGATGGAGAACATGCCGCGCTTTACCCACAGTCTTCGCAACCCCCTCCCTTCAGATGCGTAGCCAAGATTCTATAAAGAGGTGTCCTAGTCAGTTTTTTCTCTTTTGGTGGGGGGGGGGGGGGGGGGGGGGGGGGGCTAGATATTTGAAAGGCCGTTGTGTGTGGTTTCGGGGGCCTCCCCTAGTCCAAACTAGGTCCCTCCGATTGTTGCTCCCTCCAGAAGGTCCTATGTTGTACTAGGAACCCCCCCCCCCCCCCCACCCCGTCACCGCGATAAGTGTTCAGCATTTAATGCTCTAAAAGCGAATCTGGGGGCATTTGTAGCGTATTTAACCCCTATAATTGAGACCTTTTTGGGGTTTTATGTTGTGTACAAGTTGGGGAGGGGCCAAGGCCCCCGTAGCTACACCACTGCCTCGTTACCCCCACCCCCTCCCATACACAAACCTACACACACAAAAATACTCAGATGGAGAACCTATTGCGCCCCCCCCCCCCCGCCACCACCACCACAGCCCTAACAATTGGTAACACCATTGGTATGTGAGAAGTTTATCTCAGCAGAAACAACCATGGAGTGGAGTTACCACCCACACGTTAACGCTCAAACACCACGCAATACAGTAATGAGCACAACGCTACAGCCATAGGACCTTCGGGTTCTGCCCAGATGTTCATTAACTGATATTTTGGTTGTGCATCTCATTCTGTTACACAAAATATGGAGCATTTCCTGGGTGGAAAATCCTCTCGGTTGCTGTTTCCAGTATTTCACTCCCCACGTTCTATACTTTCAGTTCAATATCAATCAGCATGTCAGCTAACAAATCTGGGAACACTTAGTTCTGCATACACAAAAGTGGCGGTTTGAAGTTCAAAATTATCTCCCTTTTTCCTGAAATAATATACTCTCCCAAAAAAGAAAGTGTGCATGCTAAAAAATAACACTAAAAAAATATATATATCATTTTCATTCATAGAAATTTTATTCAATCACAGACGAATCAATTTGTGATCAATACTCTTGGTGCCATGGAGAGTCAAAGACACTGAGGGTCCAACACAAAAGTCACACACTCAATATCTGGTATGACCTCCGTCTGCATCGACTACTGCTGTGCATCTACGCCTCATAGAAGCGAACAAGTTAGCATGGAAGTGGGTTAGGGTATGGTTAGGTTAGGGTTAGGTTAGGTTAGGTAGGGTTAGGTTAGGTTAGGGTTAGGGTTAGGTTAGGTTAGAGTTAGGGTTAGTTTAGGGTTAGGTAAGGGTTAGGTTAGGCTAACCCTAACCCTAACCCTACTCTACACCACTGCAGTCGAGCACGACGATGACATAACGTCAAAATCGGACGAATTGCAGGTCTTCGAGGATGTAAGCCGTATTCTCTCAGCCAGTTGATTACTGTTTGAGGATGTATCCGTCTCAGGTTAGGGATGTTCCTGGCTGTTGTCGTTGCCGTTTGTTGCCGGTTCCGGATATGGACGACACGGATATACCAATCTTGTGCCGGGGTGGTAACTCGGGGTCTCCCGGAGCGGGGTCGGTCTCGAACATCATCTTGTTGTGCATGTCGATGGACTAGCCTGTCTACAGTGTTACGGTGGCAGTTCAAATGCTGGGCAACCTCTCTGTGTGTCCTGCCAACTCTAATCATACCCAAGACAAGGAGACGTTGATTCATTGTCAATGTTGGCATGCTAATGTGGAGTCGTTTTAACAGCAGCGCAAGTTTGAATGTGAACGATAGGAAGGCCCTTACTTTAGTGTTTAAATAACCAAGGATTCACACTGCTGCATGAATTTTCAGACTCTCCACGTGCAAAACATACCTTTTCACAAACGTGCATCACGTCATTTAATGGTAATGCAATTTTAACGGGGAAAGCTGTTTTTGTGTTCAATATAACTTATTCATGAACAGGTTAACACTCTTTGCACCTACGAAATTATTTTTTGGAGTTTGATTAATTTCTGCAATGCACACTTTCTTTTTGGCGAGTATAGATTATGATCCGTCATACAGTAAAAACTAGAAGTCCTGTCACGAACTGTGCGCTTATCTAGGCTTAATTGCGCGTAGGAATTGCGCGCAATTGCCATATCGAATGGCATCCAAAGCACAGCAGGTTCTCCTGGTTACTCATAGCAAACACAGGCAATGTTTCTGCCAATGGACCTCCGGGTTACGTCCATATGTACAGAATTTGATAGCCTTACTGTGGTCATAACGCGTAGATTGAAGCGCAGATCGACGTGTTACTTTGTGTGCATTTCATGACAGGACTTCTAGTTTTAACTGTAGGTTCGAGCTTGTTGAGCTTGTGATCTTTTGCCGAGTGCATATGTGTGCTGGTCTTGCATGCCATGGGCCTTGGTTTGAGGACACGTTGGAGCGCGTTGGCGAAGTGGTGTGTACTAAGGAGTATTGCACGTCGATAGTGCATTTGTCTGCAATGCTGACCTTGCTTGTGAGGAGTAAGTTCGTTGGGGAGTCTTGCAGTTGCTCGCCGTTGATCGGTGGTTCTCTCCGAGTACTCCGGCTTCCTCCACCCGTAAAACTGTCCAACACGAGGTGGATCTGGTTGTCAAAAGTGTCAATAAATCCTAACAAATAAATAAATAAATAAAAGTGTCAATAAATCCTAACAAATAAATAAATAAATAAATAAATAAATAAATAAATAAATAAATAAATAAATAAATTGAGGACAAGTTACACAGCGTATTCATGGTCGCTAATTCGCCATTATGTTAGAATCCATGAAGATGCAAAATTAAATTTCTCGAATTTCTCACAAACGTTAGTGGTCATACTTTTTAACTGGAAACGTTCAAAGTATTAATCCTTATCCTAACCTACCCGTAACCGACCAGTAACTTAAAAATGCAACAATTGAAAAACCAAAATAAAAAATTTCAACAAAATTATATCACTTGACCCTCTCGTGAGAACATGTTCGTCAAACTCGTTGCGATGAGGGGTCACATGATATGGTTTTGTTGAAATTGTCTGAAACATTTGACAAAGAGTCACCAATATAATTATTGGGCGAGATTCGTACAGTTCACTATAAGCAAGGGACTAAATGATGTTTCCATTTTTTCACTTGATCTAAAACCCGACTAAAAGATGGTAAAAAACATACAGTGCTTTTTATAAGATCTCGAATGACGTTGTTGAAAAAATGCACTGTTTGGAAGAGCTTCCTCTCCGAAAGCAAAGTCGCCAGTTATGGAAATATTTTAAAGCATTAAGTTATTGAATTTCATTCAAAGAATGGTTTCAAACTCTTTAAATTATATCAGTTCACGAGGTGTAAAACATACGACCAGAAGCCAGGGTTCAAACACCACGCAAGAATACAACTGAGTACGCAAGCAGCTACTTCCGGTATTCTACTGAACAGTCAATCATGCTTTACCAGTTTGTAAGTCTGGAGTTAAAGTAAGCCCCAAGGCCACCAGTCCACTTCTTTATAGAATCCGACGCTGTTTACCCACTTTTCGCGGCGTTTGTGCCCACCCTACTGTTGATGAACTGTATAATCTTTCTATCCTAGTTATGGATATTCCAATCAATAAGTATTAAATATTCAGTTATTTGGGTGTAACGACACTTTCGACAGCCAGGTTCACCTTGTGTCGGGCAGTTTTACTGTGTGGAGGAAGCCTGAGTATCAGGAGACAACCACCGCGCAACGACGAGCAACTGTCAAACTCCCCAACGTACCAACTCACACAAGCAGGATTAGCATTGGTTGAAGACAAGTGCACCGTCGGTATGCAGTGCGCTGTAGTATACGACGCCACCGTGCCCCCACGGCGGTAATCGGGATGCAGTGCCTTACTCAAGGACACAACGCAGTTACGCCTAGCGGAGAATGAACCAAGGGCCGTTCGGTTTGAAGTCCAATGCCAACTGAGCCATCGCGCTTCCAGGTATTGAATATACCTTATAAGCATCAAGATATTAACACAACAGGTGGAACTACGTGGCGTTATCATAAAACTACCGGTGCGTCAAGTCTTAATTTCTTGCGGAAATGTCATTAAAAGTTCGATCAAATCATGTCTCGATTGAAGAAAATTTGTTGATTGATTCAAAGAAAAATTAATATTTATGGTATTTCTTAGATTCACTCGTCTGGAATATATCAATTGGTCGGAAAAGCGAATCATCTATCTATGAAGTATTTAAGGTAGGGCTGTCACGATTTTTTAATTTAGGAATCGATTAATCGTCTCAATTAATCGATGATATTCGATTGATCGTACCTAGATGACCCCCCCCCCCCCCCCATCTCCTTCTCATTGAAGTCGATAAAAATGAAGTTGAAGTCAGTTGACCTGCCTCAAGTAAACAACGAAGACGATCCTCTATTAGTTGCATTCAAAGCTTTGATGTTCTGAACTTTTGAACCGTCAGTGTAATAATCAAGACCGGCCAGCAGTTGCGAACTTCGCAACTGCTGGCCGGACTTGATTATTACACTGACGGTTCAAAAGTTCAGAACATCAAAGCTTTGATGAATGTACCTGAAAGACAAATGCTTCCAATAGCTTCTTGGGGTTTAACATCGATGTTCTTAACTCTTTACCTTTAGAAACAATAGTTTTTTCAGCATATTTTCTTTTAATTATTAAACTTCTAAAACGGGATATAATTTACCGATTATTCGACAACGAAAAATTGTAATCGATTTCGCCGTGACCAATCAACAATCGATTAATGGATTAATCGTGATAGCCCTAATTTAAGGGCTAGACTGGTTCCACGCCATAACAGCGTTCACTTCCTTACATGATTCAGCCGGTGGGTTGAGAGAATGGGGCTAACAGTCGGGAAACAGACCTGATCTGTGTTTATATAACAATAACATGAGTTTAGAGGGCGTTTCGGTTTATTAACGGCCTGGGAGGAATGAATAACAGCCTGAGGGTTTATTAGCTGCCCGAGACGAAGTCGATGGTCGTTAATAAGCCAGAGGACTGTTGTTCAGTCCTCAATGGCCGTTAATAAACCGAAACGTCTGGCAAAATCATGTTATTACCATTCTTGTCATGCCCGGAAGCGGATTTTTGTTTTCATTAACGTCCGCCGCCCGCTTCCGGTTGCATGTCGTCATGAATTAGTGAGTTTTTCTGTTCGGCTAAGCTCCGTTAATATACTAAGAGAACGCCTGATAAAGTGGTAATAATATCAAATATCGCACGTCAATTGAACGAAAATAGAAAAAAGTACAAAGAGTCAGATTTATTCATTTTGATGGACTTAATTATATTTTTTATGCTTGACAGTTTTTTGGGGGGATTTTAGCCAGCCCTATCGTCAATTCATTTTAACAGTTGGAACATTGCCGTAAATCATGACAACGTTCAGCAATGCTCGTGGGAAATTAAACTCACAATAACATCTAACGAGAAACGATTGAAACAATTCACTCGGAATTATAAATGTCATAACGGTGGGAAGTTCGTGCCAATCGATCTGAAAAATAACAATTATTTCCCTGATGTGCTTTCGTGAAATTCTGAAACATGAACTCCATGACCCCCGACATCTCAGTTTCTTCGAGAATTCAAATCTTTGCATAACGAGTCCAGTCCTGCGCCAAGTTTGATCAAAGTAGGGTGGTATATCTACCAAGCAAATAGTACAGGGGAAGTAATTTCATTTGGAGTTTTCACACCGAAAATAAATCCCATTAAAAGCACTTCACGCACCAGAAATTTCTATCAGGACACTTTCCCTATCCATAGGTATTAAGTATTTCCTGTGATGGAGAATATCAGTATCGTTTTGATAGTAAATACCAGCAATTCAGAGCAGGGGGAAGTGCTTATAAGACTGTTCACACCCTCTAAACAAACGAAATGTTTTTGAAAATGGGTGTCAAAACAGACGTGACTTCCTTGATACCGATTTTCAGAAGTGGGGGATTTTTTTACGTATGTATGTTATTTTCCGTGAGCTAGAAATGTCCAAGATGACACGGTACGGCCGCCGTAGACTTGTCACTTTCCATGAGTGGGCAATATTTCCACGGACACAATAATCTCAGATTCCAAATTATTGGGAATCATTAATTTAAGTTCTACTGATGATGATTTTTAGTGCAGTTAAAACTAGAAGTCATGTCACGAACTGTGCGCTTATCTAGGCTTAATTGCGCGTATGAATTGCGCGCAATTGCCAGGTCGAATGGCATCCAAAGCACGGCAGGTTCTCCTGGTTACTCATAGCAAACACGGGCAATGTTTCTGCCATTGGCTGAAAAAAATTTTGTGCACAGGCCATATTTACAGAATTTGATAGCCTTACTATGGTCATATCGCGTAGATTAACGCGCATATCGACGTGCTATTTGTGCGCATTTCAGGACAGGACTTTTAGTTTTAACTGTACTTGGTAAATGTATGCGTGGACATCACTTCCCACGTGCGAATTACGACCAGTCGACGGCGTTTGTACAGTACGTCCTGTAGGGTCCAAGCCTTCTATTCCCACTACCGCTCTGCTCACAGATGTCAATATACCGGATTTGTAGAAGGAATTATTCCCATGATGCAACTAGAAATTTAAACAGCTCAATTTTATTTCACAGAGCCATTCATCTGTGTCAAACAAGATTGAATATATTAGGTTCCTAGTTGCATTGTGGGAAACATTTATGGCCTGAAATTTTAATATTTCAACTTCGGTGGACAGAGGGGTAAAAGTACATTAATCCTTTTAATACGGTGTGCATAAATGTTTGCGTGAATAAAAAATGTTAGTGGTTGAGCAGACGACATAAAGGGCAAACAATTTGAAGCGAGGCTCTGTAATAATTTAATCCAACAGCTCGACAGAGCTGTTGGATTAAATTATTACTGAACCTCCCAACAAACCAGGATGGCTTCGCCCATGTCGCGATTGACAGTGTTGATTGAGATGATACCTTCCAGGTCGCCATTGTTAAAAGGGTTAAAAAAAAGAATGGCATTTAAGTTGATTGACGTGCAGCTTTAACCTCCTAAGACCGTCATCTTAAACATTGTTAATTTTCCTCATGTTCTTTTCCAGAGATTTTGAAGTTATTACCTGGGTTGAAACTAGGACCTTGAGATTTTCAAATTTCGATTCCCGGATCGAAACTAACATGATTATCAAATGAATCTAACGTCGCGTTGAATCTCACCAATCTTTAAGTTATAGATATTATACATTCATGGAAACGTACATATTGCCAGTCTCCACTCAGGTATTGTTTGCAAGACAACAAGTCTGCTTGGACATATTAATAAAAAATGCGGAGTTTTCCAGAATGGAATCAAAATAGTTTCGGAAACGGAACCTTGGTGACCTCTTCGTCTTTCATCAGGTCTCCTGTACACGGGACTTGATGACGTAAGAGTTCAAGAGGGGACATTTGGTTGGATTTTGAGAACATTTCTGTAATTCGGAAAAATTCTGTAAACTAAATTCAAAAAATTTACAACACTCAGACCAAAGTGCAAACTGCAATATAAAAATCGATAAATATAATTTGTTGAGTTACAATTATATTTAGTGATTGAATATTTCACTCTGGACGCAGTTTAATTGTTGCCCTTGTCAGACTTCGAAGTTCGAATTATGGGCATCACACTATATTGAAAATTAGTTTGCAAGAAAAATCGTCAGTTGTTACTTTTTCATATTGAACTATTTCTACTCGCCTGAATGCGCATGCGTGTAAACAGTAGTGAAGATGACAATCTTAATTAATGCAGTGGTCTACAGGTGAAAAACGAAAAACTTTCATTCACCACAAATTTCATTTTTTTACAAAATAGACAGACAAATGATCAAATATTTCATAACATACTCTTTAAAATAGTATCAAATACTTTTTGTTAAACTTACTTTTAATGGTTCTATTTTTGTTTATCATTTTCACTTTTTTACCCCAGTACATCGCCTTATTAGTTTGTTAGAAAAGACTGATTGGGGTAAATTCAAAGTTCAAAAAATGTACTAAATCCTTATGAGAAAATTTGGACGGACATAGTTTTGATTAAACCAAAAATTAATTTTCTTTATTCTATAAACATATTTTGGATATTTTATTATTTTAATCGTTCCACTTCACTTTGAAACGTGGAGTTTTTTATATCTCTGTGACCTCGCGACAGATAATACCTCTCCTCCCCTAGTGTCAGCACGGGTAATTTCTAACGGCTGGACAACAGATGTGTTTATTTTAACAGTGGCGGCAAAGTGTATGATGCTAATAGTTTGTAATATATTCACTGATGTGTGTTTAGAGCGATAAGATGAAAATAGAATGAAAATGTGAGCTTCCAACTGTAAATCCTTTTGTGTGGACGTTGTTTTCTAACAATTACTCCATATCATGTTTTTAAACCCTTTACCTAACATGAAAAGCAGCCGACACTTGCAAAAAAAATTCTTGAATAATTAATTTTTTTCATTTTTTGTCTCAAAAACATAGGGTATGACCCCTCATTGGAACGAGCTCGGCGAGCTCGTTCCAACGAGGGGTCATAACCTATGTTTTTGAGACAAAAAATGAAAAAATAATGACAATTATTTGGCGATTTTTGAGAATAGCGCTGGCCGGTTTTGGCCGTTAGATTGTTAAAGGGTTAAATGAAATAAAATATCTAGGCGTTAGAAGTATTATTATTCGTTTAAACGAAATTCATTTAAAATCAACATAAACCATGAGTCATGGCAGAGTGGTTACTTCGGCCTCATAGAGAAATTGCCTGCAAGAAACTATCTGCAGGAGAACAACTTTCTCGACTCGAAAGCACGATTTCAAGGAGATTTGTTTTGGGCATAACTTATGAGCTGAAAGACTTTTGTCCAGAAAACGCGAGTTACTTGCTAATTCAAATTATTATTAAATTTTGTATTTCACCGGACATTTTTCTCAATATTGTCCCCACATAATAATATATATTACGATGTAATATTACATAGGAACAAAATAGAGAAAACCATTTAATGTGTAGAAGATAAAAATGTTAACAGGGAGCTATTGTGGGGGTTCGCTTGGGTCTCTGACGCTGCGGGGACAACTGCATTTCAAATATGATAGCGTAGGCTTTAATACGTGAAAAAGGGGGCGCGGTGGCTCAGTTGGTAGAGGTGCAGGCTGCAAGCAACCGCGTTGTGTCCTTGGGCAAGACACTTCACCCGCATTGCCTACGTGGGGGCACGGTGACATTGTGTACTAAGGCGTACCGCACGTCGATGGTGCACCTGTCTTCAAACAATGCTAACCCTGCTTGTGTGGAGTTAATATGTTGGGGAGCTGACAGTTGCTCGGTGGTTCTCCCCGGGTTCTCCGGCTTCCTCCATCCCTAAAACTGTCGTGGTCATGATTAGCCGTTGTGCAGAAATATGTGACCTTAAACACAATAAATAATTAAATAAATATACGTGCCAAATCACGGTACATAACTCGAAATTCTGTCTCTTACTGCAGGAGTACCTATACAGTAGGTGGAGAGTGGACTGTAACCAAATCATCCGGGGAGTGGAGTTATCACCCAAAGTATCACTTTCAAATTTTGTACATGTGGACAAAAAACATAAGCAGTGTTTCAGCCAATGGACCCCCGGGAATAACCTGGAGGTCCTTTGGGTGGAACTTTTCTTGTGCGTTTTATGCTTTGAAACAAATTTGCAATTATTACTTGGGTGGAATCTACACTCTGTGGGTGATTCAGTGACAATACACTCCCCACGTACTGTAGTTCAATATGGTTCGCATCGCGTCTAATATATAACAAATTTTACTCAATAAAACATGTCTTCTTGAAAGACACCGTTCGAAATAATAATTCTAGTTATCCCATGTCTGTTCGCGTAATATAGGTTTTTACCTACCCGAAGCCAACCGTTTCTCGCGAAGCCGAAGCTCGTTGGATACGGTTTACTGGGTATACTGGGTATACGTAAAAATCAAAATGACGCGAACAGATTTGGTGTGACGGTTTCGTCAATTGACCATTCGGAGTAAGCGCTCTTTCGCACGCAATATGAAAATTCGAAACTGTCTAATGCAATTTTGTAACAGAATTTATACAGAATTCCACCAACTCTGCGGTCACATAAATGCAAGTTGGACGGAACGCTATCCCTTTTCTCACATGAAACGGACACAAACGAACTGTCGTCGTCACTTTTGGCTAAATAAAGCATCAGTGCCGGCACTGCTTTCTTGTTGGCTTTTAGTGTTGTCACAAGGCTTGTATTTTATCAAAATGGGTCTATTAGGAGTAGCTTTTTTTATGGCGGAGGTCATCCACAGGTTTAAAAAGATGTGTGGGGGTGGAGGTGGGGGGTGGGGGTGTGGGGGGGCACCAAAAGTTATGACCCAAATTTTTTTTACCGATATATGTCTTCCAAGGGGTCTACTGGGGGTACGTTTTTATCAGGAATCTAATGGTGAGGTTTAAAAATGTATAGAGGTGGGGATGGGGGTGTAGAGGGGCACCAAAAGTTATGGCCAAAATTTTTCAAACCGACAAAGGTCTTCAAAGGGAACTACTAGGGGTATTTTTTTACCAGGAATCTAATGCTGAGGTTTAAAAAGTGCCGGGGTGGGTGGGAGTGTGTGTGTGTGTGGGGGGGGGGGGGGGGGGGGTAGAGGGGTACCAATAGTTATAATACTCTCCTCAGTCCGAGCAACTCCGGGTAACCCTGCTAATAACGTATAAATAAATAAACTTCGAAAACTCCTAATGACAATAACCGATAAAATCGGTCGATAACGAATTTCGAATAAGGAACTGTGAATAAGTAACGGCTTCCACGTCCGTAGTACAGATGGACTTTTCCTTCTGCGATATGTGTGGAGAATGGGCTATAATTTCGCCCATTGAATTCACCGAGGCGCCACCTGCAATGCTGAAGCACTGGGGGTGGTGCCTGGCTACACTAAACGGACAATATAATCACACATTCTAGTCGGTCTGCGGGTTAAATTTTCGCTTTTAGTTTTCTCACAAATGTTTTGTCCACATCGCGGTCGGATGGATTCTTCTTTTCAGTTGGATATAATACTCACATTTTTTACTGAGATAATAGGCAGGGGGAGTGAACCGATGAAACTCTCACGATATGAATGTAAGTGTGTGGATATAAAAAATAACAAGGGTATGCGGTAACAATTACAAGTATTCTAATTACAATGCTATTCGCAAATGATTCCAGAAAAAAAACTAACTCGATGCGAATACCATATGCTTTGTTAGAGACATTCTGACATTCTACCCAGCCAGATTCACTGACTGTTTCAACTCTCATAATGCCATTTCCTTCCATATTGCCCACTACCGATACCTTCGGTGGTTTCAAAGATGAAATTTATTTATTTATTGGAGTTTAACAACACTTTCGACAGCCAGGGTCACCTCGTGTCGGACATTTTTACGGGTGGAGGAAGACGGAGTACTCGGGAAGAACCACAGAACAACGGCGAGCAACTGTCAGACTCCCAACGTACTAACTCCACACAATCAGGGTCAGCATTGATTGAGGGGAGGTGCACAATCAACGTGCAGCACGCCTTAGTACACTGCACCACCATGCCCACACAAGGGCAATCAGGATTAAGTATCTTTCCCACTGACACAACGCAGTTACCTATGGAGGGTCGAACCTCTCCCACCTCTTAACGAAGAAAAGTTTTCCTCTCCCTGCTCTTATCAGGCTATTTGCGGGAGATTTATACAAACAAGTGCGTTTTGGTTTTAGTTTAGTTTAAACAATATTTATTTGTGAAAACTGAAAAGAAGTATGAATACAAACACAATGCTGAAATGAGTAACATGAACAATATTAGTTATATATGGTGTCATTTAATTTCATATTGGACGAGAGCGAAGCTCTCGTCCAATATGGAATTAATTGACATCATATATACCATATTAGTCCACCAACAAACTGGTAACGAATATATCTTGCCGACTGTTGCATCAATGCACAGAACTAATAACAACAGCGATCAAAATTAAAGGAGAGAATTCTCACAATGTGTTCACATGTCTTTGCCTTGTTACAATTTATGGGAGAATGCCTTCAGGTACTCTCCCATAAATTGCAACAAGGCAAATTCATACGTACTAAACAGTTTCATTTCGAAGTTAACATGACACACATCCACAGAATATTTTTTAAGTTGCCTAGCCTGCACTTCGGACCAAATATGGGCTTCCAACACTCAATCTTTCAACTTGAAGCGTTTATCGGCTGCCGCCATTTTGAATAATCAATGAACAAAGGGGAGATTACCCATAGCTGTCAGCGTTTATTGATGTTGACAGGCAGTATGTGGTTTTAAATGCAGTCTGCAATTGACGTCTTTGAACCAATGAAATTCCCAGATACCTGTAGGAGGTAAGATATTATGTCATACAGACAAGACACAAAGTTGGATTCGGCAGCAAGCATTTTTGCTTTTGAAAGCCGTCTCCGGGACACAATTTGCAATCTCTGATAGTCATGACGAGGGAGATGATTTATGTATATTTGAAAATAGTAATTTATAGTTTCACCCTGCAATAGATTCGAACAATTTCAACTTCCGATGCTTTGTTGGCGAAAGGAGATTAAACAAACAGGAAGACTGTTAATTGGATGAATTGATGGGAAGAGCTGCCCAGGAGGAAATGACAGCAACTCAGTCACATGAGAAGTGAATATTGTCCTTGCCACCAGCAAAGCCGTTGTGAATTTAAATTGAATATGCACCACGTTCTGTTCGGTAGTGAGTTGATGACACGTGCTTCTTGTGTGAAAGACAAAGTCCAAATCGTTACACACGACTCCTATATTGAACACAAGTACGGAACAAGCTACCAAGCTCACTGCGTGAACCGATTGCAACTGCGAAGTATAAAAGTAGTATAATATTTTGAATTACGTAATTTAATATTAAGGATAACTTTTGCGTCATCGTGGGCAGGTATAGACCATAGAAAGGTTTTACACATTTGTATATCAGTGTAGATAGCCACCTTATAGGCTGTGTACATAAGATGGATCTGATTTATCCGGCTAGATCCAGTGGGTTTTACAGTTATTCGTCTGCGCTACGTGCACATGTGTATAAAATTCCGAAGTGGATTCCCACTGAAACAATCGATGAGTTGAGTTTCCACGCACACACATTAAAATATGAAGAGAAGAACAATAGCAGCTGCACAGTTTCGGGTCGGAGGTCCATTAACTATAATATGTTTCTCTTTTGCTTTATAACACAAAGTTTTTATAGTTATTAGCTGGATGAAAACCACACTCCACGATTGTTTTAGTGATAATTCACTCTCCCCGTTCTTCATATAAACGAACTTAAAAAGATCAGTCCGCTCTTGCATGAATTGTTAGGACCAGTAGGTGTCATAATTACTGCCCACCCCACCCCGCGCCCACTGTTGTCCGGAAAACGGTATATTTCAAGCAACATTTCCCCTCATAATGCAACAAGGATTTTTTCCAATCCAATCTTGTTTGACAGAGCTGTATGAGCTCTGTCAAACAAGTTTGAATTGATAAAATTCCTAGTTATACTGAGTTGCATTGCCAAACATTTTGCAGCTTGAGATTTTGATAGTTCGATTTATTTATTTATTTATTTATTTATTTATTTATTTATTTATTTATTTATTTATTGGGGTTTAACGACACTTCCGACAGCCAGGGTCACCTCGTGTCAGACAGTTTTACAGATGGGGTAAGCCGGAGTACCTGGAGAGAACCGCTGAACAACGGCGAGCAACTGTCAGACTCCACAACGTACTAACTTCTCCCAAGTAAGATTGGCATAGGTTTAGGACAAGTTCGCCATCGACGTGCAATACGCCTTAGTACACAGCGCCACCGTGCCCCAGTTAGGCAATCTGGATGGCGTGCCTTGCCCAGGGACACAACGCAGTTACACCTGGCGAGGATCGAACCGTGGACCTTTCGATTTGAAGTCCAATGTCGTCACCACTGAGCCGTCGCCCTACCGATAGTTCGATATCAGTGTTCAAGGGATAAGCCACACTAAACAAGAGACGATGTTGGTTATACTTGTCTGATAGTAAAAAGTCTGTCCCCTTCATCATTACCTGTTCAACAGTAGAGATGCAATCTACAATTTATCCCAGGTGAATAAGTGTTTACTACTGATTGTAATATTAATATGAAGTAGTGCAATACTGCTGTCCATTGCACCCCTTCTTTGAAGAATGCGTTCTTGGTACAATCTCAGTGATTTCATTTGCCAAATGTGACGCATTATTACATTAAATAACTCCTTGTCAATTTGTGCTTTTCGGCGGCACGAGTGTCGCACCTTAGCAGTAATTAGCGTTCTTCAGACGTTAACTCATCCAGATCTGATGGCCTGAAAGGATGCGTCTTATAATCCATCAGGCATGCAAGACTTAAGCTAATATAGATGATTTCGGCTAATTAATGAGCAAAATGCTGAAATTTTATTTTTCTATAAAAGATCAGAAAATTGCCGCAAAGACCGTTTTTTGATGTACATTTATAGAAATAAAATGCTTGCCATTGAATAATTTTAATATAAGCCCTCTATTTTTGAAAACAAACATATTTTTTATCAATTGTGGCCGAGAAATGTAAGAATTTTAGCTAATATACATGCACACCACTCTCATAGTAACACTACGTTATACAGCAAAGTGAGCGAGTCCATCTTGTATTTAGTTTAAAGAGTATTTAATTTTGGAAGCAATATACAATGTATAAACTTGAACATAAATAGTCGTTTACCGAAATGGATTCAGCACCAAGCCTCTGGCACATACGTGGGTGCTTCCACAAATCTATCATCCCTGACTTATCTCGTCAAGAAAATCGACTTTCGATAAAGTTATCTTCCCTAAAATTATTAGACTGCGAGGAATGTCCAATTAAGAAGGATGGAATTGTTGAGACATGAGAAAACAACCATGGCATCAGTAGAATATAAAGCTAAGTTTCCTTTGTTACTTTTAAATAAACGAAAACAACAGACAGCTCTCGGAGCTCTCGGAGCTGCCTGTTATTTTCGTTTATCAAAAGTTACAAAGGGAAACTCGGTTGTTTTATGCCAAGCTGCTAATTAGAAGCAACTAAGTAACTGTCCGCTTTGGCACTTTGGTGGGGAATGGGCTTTTACAGTTATGTCCCGGTTTTTATTCTTCCCAAGAAAAAAATAGCAAACATTTCCTCCTAGACTGTTATATTAATGGAAAAGACAGGGCATGTATTATATGTCACGATGTACACACTGTTAATATAATGAATACAAAAAAGTTACAGAACATCAAAAGATTGTGAAAACGCCCCTTTTCTTATTTTTAAATAGGTTTAAATAGAGACACCGTCTGTATTGTTATACTACTCAGCGGGGTCGCGGTGGTGTTGCGGTAACCGGTTCTCGTCAGATCACCGAAGTTAAGCAACGTCGAGCCCGGTTAGTCCTCGGATTGGTGACCGTCTGAGCGATCGATTCGGACTCCCGCGTTGTGTCCTTGGGCAAAGCACTTAACCCCGACTGTCCACATGGGGGCACGTTGACGCCGGGTACTAAGGCGTACTGCACGTCGATGGTGAGCATGTCTTTAACCAATCTAACCCAGCCTGTGCTGCAGTGCGGAGTTAGGATGTTGGGGACCTGGCAGCTACTCGTCGTTGCTCGGAGGTTCTCTCCGGATTCTCCGGCTTCCTCCACCCATAAAACTGTCGCGGTCATGATTAGCCATTGTGCATTAGAATGGTACCTTAAACACCAATAAATAAATATCCTACTCAGCAAGAAAATGCGCGAAGCTTGTGAAATGATGCGTTCATCGATGATACAACTTCGCTAACATTTCGAAATTTCATTTTGTATATGAAATTCCCATATCCTTAGTGCTAAATTTATTGACAACTTTAGGAAATTACGGGGAGCTAACTTTCCTGTAAATCTCTTCCAATGACGAAAATTGTCAGCCATCACTGTGTTTGTGTGGAGGTTCTGTAATAATTTTATCAAATGGCCCTTTCGCGAGGTTCGTTCTACAACAGAAATATACTATTCTGTACAGGCTGGCACCAGAAGGGTAGTTTCAGATGCTTGTCAATGCACACGGGAATATTTCTTGAAGGAGATATGAAATTACTAATTTCGTAGCCTTCCCAATCAACGTAGAGATTGTTTCTGCTACATTAAGTAGAGCGAATGCTCACAAATAACGTGGTTTAGTTATCCAATTTCAGGCGGTTGGAGAACAGAAATGAAACCGGAGATGAAGGTAATTATTTCAAAATCATAGACGTTAACGAGTTTTATTATCAACAAGATGGCATCAAGACATTTCCATTGAAACAGAGAGAGGAGTACACTAAACATATAGGAAGTGTACTTCAAAGGGAAATTTAACCCTTCTGATCTTACAATTTAAAGGAAAGATGGAAGAAATCGATAGGAGGGAAAAAAAGAACATTTATAATTATTATTGGTATGAAGGATGAAGGAACGTGAGGTGTCATAAAAGACTTTAATTTTATATATATATTATATATAACTTCGTGGGGGCGCGGTGGCGTCGCGGTAACCGGTTCTCGTCAGATCACCGAAGTTAAGCAACGTCGAGCGCGGTTAGTAGTTGGATGGGTGACCATTTCAACGACTGATTCGCTCTCCCGCGTTGTGTCCTTGGGCAAGGCACTTAACCCCGATTGCTTACATAGGGGCACGATGACGCTGTGTACTAAGGCGTACTGCACGTCGAAGGTGCGCATGTCTTCAACCAATCTAACCATGCCTGTGCCGCGGTGCAGAGTTCAGAGTTACGATGTTGGAGAGCTGACAGCTGCTCGTCGTTGCTCGGTGGTTCTCTCTGGGTACTCCGGCTTCCTCCATCCGTAAAACTATCACCGACATGATATGACCTTGGCTGTTATAATGTGTCGTTAAACCCTAATAAAAAAAAATAAAAAAATATATAACTTCGTCAATTTGCCGCCATGCTCGGAAGATTACTTCTTTCTAAGCGGCTTTCATTTTTGACTAATTATAATTCCGTTACGTTAAGTGCCGTACCAATGTGTATCGCGTCATGGGAACGTAACATTTAGCGTCCCGCTTATCCTAATAGTTGAATGGGAATTATAAAATTGATCGAGATACGCGTACGTCTTACAGATCGATTTATTATTTGGCATGTGGCCGCCTAGCTCCTAATGACGAACCCATCTATAAAATCGACGTTTCATATCTTCCTTGGGTGGCAACAAGTTTCATATCTTCCTTAATTTCATATCTTCCTTAATTTTATATATATAAAATCAACTAATGGTATTTTCCATTTATATATATGAGTTCTCCGATATATTATTTCTATATATACAGAACGTGGAGAGTGTATTATCGCTGAATCACCCGCAGAGTGGAGATTCCACCCAAGCAATAATTGCAAATTTGTTGCAAAGCTTAACAAGCACAAGCAAAGTTTCAGCCTATGGACCGCCGGGTTAAACCCGGAGGTCCATTGGCTGAAACATTGCTTGTGTTTTTAGTAGATATATACAAAAATTGAAAGTTATAGTTTGGGTGATAACTTCACTCCGCGGGTGATTTAGTTACAATCCACTCTCCACGTACTGTATAAATAGAAATAATATATCGGAGAACTAATATATATAAATATATACGAGTGCTCCGATATATCATTTATATATAGTGCTCCGATATATCATTTATATATAGTGCTCAGATATATCATTTATTAATATATTATTATTAATATATATTATTTTTTATCCGAAATATATTACCTGCTGTTGGAGTGAGACAGTCAGACTTGTTTGGTAGATACTATGGTCGTGAAATATACCATTCATGGCAGGCTCTTGAGACATTTAACCTACTAGTCGGGTGAGTGATTTGCGCCATTGCATCCAAAGAAGACTAACCGCTGGATCATAGCGGCGCATCCCTGACTTACATCATCATGAAATTCAACGTTCGATAAAGTTATCTCACTGAAAATTATTAGAGACGCGAGGAAGGTCCAATTTAGAAGCAAATAATCGTTGAGAAAATACCTATGACATGCGTAGAAAATGAAGCCAGGTTTCCTTTTGTTACTTTCAATAAACGACAATAATAGACAGCTTTAGTTTATAAAGGTTACAAAAGGAAACTTGGCTTTTTATGGCAAGCTAATTAGAAGCATCTACCCCACAGATAATCCATCACCTTTATGAAATCAGTGGCCCTAACTATCCGGTAAATCTCTTCCAATAACGAAAATTCGTCGACTGGGTGCTAGGATGTCCTATGTCCCTATGGGACATAGGACATCCTAGCACTCAGGCGACGAATTGTCAACCATGAGACTGACTGGGAACGAACTAAATATTACATAATTTTATAATAAAGCACGGCGTTGCTCGTTGTATGTGTAAAACACTGGCGCTAAGAAAAAAATGAACTAATGGAATTGTCCATTTATTTTTTTTATAATTTGGTATGGGAAGGTGGGGGTATGGGAATGTGTCATTGATAAAACACTCTACGTCTTTTATTGACTTAGCTGGCTATATTTTTCCGCGGCTGGAATATCTTATTACAGAGTTGGCTTAATAGAATAAATAAATAACGCGGCTCATAATTTTTGCTGCAGACACTGGTGGCTTATCGTATTGGTATTGGGTTCTAATTTTTGGAACGAGCTGGACGTACTTGTTCCAATAAGGAGTAATGGACGGTATAACAAGCATCAAATTATAAGTTAATAAGAACACGAGAATTTAAGTTATATAATGAATGATCGTTTGTTTCTGTCTATTTCTTGAGTTATGAACCCCAAAAAACAAAAGCCAAACTGTGTAAATGGCGTAGTCCATTTAAACTATGTTTGGCCTTTTTTTTTTTTTTTTTTGGTTTCATAACACAAGAAATAGACAGAAAGAAACGATCATTCCTTATAATTA
This sequence comes from Pictodentalium vernedei, assembly GCA_031216915.1. NCBI lineage: Eukaryota > Metazoa > Mollusca > Scaphopoda > Dentaliida > Dentaliidae > Pictodentalium > Pictodentalium vernedei. Next base: position 32,201,497 of record CM062295.1, read on the forward strand.
AAACTTGAGGGCTAATAAATTTAAACACTCTCTACCTTGCAGTGTTAACCCCCTGCACACTGATGCCAAAATATCCAGATTTGAAGTAGTCATTTTTCACATAATGCAATTGGGAATTTAACCAATTCAATCTTGTTTGACAGAGCTCATTGAGCTCTGTCAAACAAGATTGAATTGGTTAAATGTCTAGTTGCATTATGGGAAATATTTACACCCTGAACTTTAGATATTTCAACATCAGTGTGCAGGAGGTTAAAGTAAAAATCAGGTCGCATCATGCTTCCAAGTGATAACTGAATAAAAAAAGGCATATTTATTTTCTAAAATTCTGTTTAAAATAACGAAACATTTCGCTGAAACATGTCCAACATGCTGTGTCAAGGTTACGGTGTTCTGTGTGTCGATGCCGTAATGTTTCCGCTAGTCAAAACAAGTTACAATCTATACAAATCCCTGTGCAACATTCGCTAACAGCTGGGCTGAAAGATATAGTACGTTTTGGTCACGCCACAAAAACTGATGCAGCTAATAAGGGAAAGGTGAAGAGGGTAGTATTAGTTAACACGTAATCGAACGTCTGCGTTTCGTGCCCGGTCGTATAACTTCCGTTGTGTGGAACAAGCCGCCGGTTTAGTCAAGTGGGTGTGCGGTGGAACAGTGAACCTTCAGGCAATGCGATAAACACTAAAGCAACCTCATGGGGCCGGAAAGAACGAGGAAACGTCTGACAACTGATTACCGGTGTTTGTTGGTTTTATCCATGTTCTGTGTGTTTCCACTTCCATCAAGGCTATCCGTTCACGACTCACAATACCGCTTATGGAGGTCGCAACGGGTCTTAGCCACTGATCTCTCGATAACGTCATTGCTGGACCGTCAGCGAAATACGTAGAAACCCAACCTGCCTCCTCCCCTTCAAGATGACGTCAGGTCAATCAATGCGTAACACCTCCCACTGGTGACGTTTGATGAGGTGAAAGCTGTTATGCTGTGACTGCCGTCACGGCGTAACAGCTTTCACATCATTAAACGTCATGGTTTTCGTACCTATAGCACGAAAACTAGTTCGGTATCAACTCTCCAATACCGACAGTTTTTTTTTTTTTTTTTTTTTTGGCAATTAAAACTAAACTCTGCTGTAAGTGTTTACTTTGTATTGTCGCGAAAAATATGCACATCAACATATTCATTTTATATCATCAACGTGTATTCTTTAAAACGCGATCGGCGATTGCTTGGGAAAACTGTAGACTTTCAAGATAAACTTTGGTGTTGAGCATTGTCTATTTATAGCCCCCCCCCCCCCCCCCCCCACACACACACACACTCCAAACCCTCCCTAAGATGGCACCACGTGAGATACTTTACAACATAAGACCAATGATCGTTTCAGCGATCCATAGTTGTGTCTGGGCATCAGTGATCGTAGCTCCCAGCATGTTACTTGCGAAGCTCCAACCGGTGCAAAAGCTTCTCTATCGAAGAAGTGTTTATGATCCTAACAGATCTTGCACAAAAACCTTAGAGTTCCGAGCACGCTGCTTAACACTTATGCTTCCAAATGCGACTATCGTCATTTATTTTATGATGATTATCTATATACGTTCTGGCATGCGCAGACCAAACCTACCATCTGATTAATTGATGAAAAGGGCTCAGAAAGCCCTTTCCAACAATTAATCAGGTGATAGAGTTCCAGCTATGTCATAAATGTCGTTAAACGTCCTCGCATACAGACGTACATAGAGGTCCTCCATATATGGATAAAATGGGCGTGGCAGTTAAAGGGTTACAGTCTCTATTTCAAGTTTTGTCTCAGAGACCCTGATTTTTTGCGAATTCAGCAATCTTACGGCGTCTTGAGGTTAAAGTTTAATTAGTAAGCGTACCAAGTCCACCTCAGTTGTCGGATAAATCAGAATATAATAATTAGTAAGTAGTAGGGTCATCGTGTGCAACCTTATGTCATAATTGTTTTGTCAATATCAATTATATACCTCGTGTGTTATACACAGTTCGAACTGGACCGCTACTAAATAACCTTTATCAATTTTCTCGTGGGGCCAGGTGGCTCATTGGTTTGTGCATTGGAATTCAGATCGGAAGGTCATAGGTTCGATCCATGGCCCTTGTCATCTGAGTTGTGTCCTTGTAAACGTCATTTAATCCCAGTTATCCGAGTGGGAGCATGATACACCGTTCTAATGCATACTGCATGTATATTGTATACAGTACATTCGCCATGGACTGGTCACTACCCAAGCGTGGGCAGTGATTTCCACACGTGCGTTTACCAGTTTAAAAATCATCATCAGCAGGGGGCGCGGTGGCTCAGGAGGTAGAGGTGCAGGCTGCAAGCCGAGAAGTCCTCGCTTCGAATCCCACCTGCGGCAACCGCGTTGTGTCCTTGGGCAAGACACTTCACCCCCATTGCCCATGTGGGGGCACGGTGACGCTGTGCACTAAGGCGTACTGCACGTCGATGGTGCACCTGTCTTCAACCAATGCCAACCCTGCTTGTGTGGAGTTAGTATGTTGGGGAGCTGACAGTTGCTCGCCGTTGCTCGATGGTTCTCTCCGGATACTCCGGCTTCCTCCACCCGTAAGACTGTCGTAGTCATGATTAGCCATTGTGCAGAAATATGTGACCTTAAACACCAATAAATATAAATAAATAATAATAATAAATAAATCATCATCAGCAAAATATTAATTAACTCTTTACATAACACAGCTTTTTCAAAAAATAAATTAAATTTCTTTTTTTTTAAAATAAAATGTTACAATTTTTCAATAAAACCATACAAATATGGATACCATTAGAACAGGCTCGACGAGCCGGTCCTAATGATATCCATTTTTGTATGGTTTAATCAAGACATTTGTAAGATATTTCAGGCTGCCGTATAGGCTTATTTGTTTTCAATTTCCTGGCCGTTTTTTGCCGCTATGTTAGGTAAAGGTTTAATGAAGTAGCGGGATGTACCTGGTGCTTCATTAAATATATTTTTGATGATTATTCCCGGAATTTGTGTTTGGTATCTAATATTATTGCGTATGTGGGAATATTGTCCACCCGTGGAAAGTGACGAGTTCGTGGCGGCTGGACTGTATATACCTTCAACCGATGATAACCCTGCTCGTGCTAGTTTATGTTAAACTGGAGAGTCTGTCAATTACCAGCCGCCATGGCGTGATTATATCTGGGTACTCTGGCGATTTCTTCTATTCGTAAATCTGCCGGGCACGATATGACTGTTGAAAGTGCCGTTAAACACCAATAAATCAAATGTTCTCGCTTTACTACAATGGATACTGCAGGTACTTCTTGAGTATATAGGAGCTAACTGGGATGAGACTTCCCCCCCACCCCCCCCCCCCCCGGCAAAAAATGAATAATACACTTAGGCGGGGACGCTCAATAGTAAGAGCATTGGGTTTCACATCGAAAGGTCGACGGTTCAAACCTGACCAGCGGTAACGGCGCTGTGGGTGTATGTGTGTGTGTGTGGGGGGGGGGGGGGGGGGGGGGGGGGGGGGGGGGGGCACGGTAGCGCTCTGTACTAAGGCGTGCTGCACGTCATTTCTGCACTTGCTTTCAACCGCTAACAACTCTGGTTGTGCAAAGTGAATAAGTTGATGAGGCTGACAGTTGCTCGTCGTTGCTAAGTGGTTCTCTCAGGGAACTCCGGTTTCTTCACCCGTAAAACAGTCCGACACGATGCAATCCTGACTGTTGAAAATGTCATTAACCCCCCCACACCCCCTCCCCCCCACCCCAGCCCCCCACCCACCCACCCACCCACCCACCCACCCACCCACCCACCCCCACCCACCCACCCACCCCCACCCACCCAAAACAGACCAATCAATATATATTTACCGATGAATGTCTTTAAAAATACAAGCATATTATTCTGAGGCGAATGATTGCCCTCTTACTCCATGGTCCACCTGATTTGAGAAGGGAGAGCGATAAACATCCACCTGATAAAATTCTCTTTTTTATATGATTTCTTGTGCTTTCACAATTTTCACACAGATTCTAATTTACTAATCACAGTAAATTCCACTTTCCTAGTTTTGTATCAATTTCTTAATAGATACTGCCATCAGCGAACGTTAGAGAGTTAAACATGTTCGTGGAAATGCACAGGTGTGCATACAACAATGGTTATGTGAATATTTCTGCATTCGTATTACAATGTTAATAAAGCTTTGAGACAATATTCAAATTATTCAGTTTTAGCACGCAATCTGCATCCGCCCTAGCGATGTGTTGCAACTGTAGTCATAAAAAGTTATTTTATAGCCTATCATATTGCCATGCTGTTGGAATATTCATCAATACTGTGTTTGCCAATAGTGAAGGCGCTACTCTAGATGCATCTGCCTTTCGACAAAGACCAACGTTCTCTCAACATCTCTGAAATGGGGACTCCACATAAGATTTACCATTGGAATAACACTAACTCGGCGCTAGGTAATAGGCGAAATCTGAGAATCATATGAACAACAAAAAGGAAAATCAGAAGAAGAAGAAATGGTTTGGCGCGCCGAAGGCGCGCAGGGACGAATTTGGGGGACAAGCCCCTTTCAACCCTCAGTGGCTGTAGGTGATGGCTTCCACATGTCAAGGCGTGTTGAAGGAGGAAACGGAAGGAGGAAAGAAGGTCTATCCCCTTCTGGCCTTTTTGCAGCTTTTCTTCTTTGGAGGTTGGCAGGGTGATGGTGATGAGGCTGGTGGTGGTGGTGGTGGTGGTGGTGGTGGTGGTGGTGGTGTAGAGCCGTGTTCTCTTAGACATTCTCTTGCTCTTTCCTGTGTTGCCTTGGCCAACTCTAACTCTCTCATGATCCTCTCCATAAGGGTTGGTGGCTTTACCGCTCCCGGGCTTTCCGGTAGTGAAGGAAGGGGGGGTGAGGGGTGGGAGGGGGTGAAAAAGCAACTTCCAGTTCCTCCTCAGTCTCCACTGGACGTTCCTCATCCAACTGTACCGGCTCAGGAGCCGGCAGTTGATTGGGTGTACCAGTGGGACTAGGAGGGGAACTGGCGGCTGCCTCCAGAGCCTCCACCCCCTCACTCAACTCTTTCTTCCTATTCCGGAAGGCCTCCAAGCGCCGGGCGTCCCTGCGCTTGGTTGATGGACTCTTCTTCTTTTTCCTCTTTTCAGGGCCTCCGTGCCTCTTCGGGTGAGGACCAATGGGAGAGGGGTTCCTCTCGCCAAGGGTACTACCTCTCCCCGAAGAGGGTGGTGTTGTGGTGTTCTCTTCTTCAACTCTAAATTCCAGGTTCAGATGAACGCTCTTGCCCATTTCCTGGATAGTCCAAGAGATGGGACAAGAGACTCCCAGAGCTGAGATGGCTTTCCTAAGACGATCCGGCAATTCCAGGTTTTCCATTGTTATAAACAAGGTCTTCACGCTCTGAGATCAGAAGTGTGAATGATGAATGACGAATGAATGAAGAAGACAAGAGCCATGAATGAAAGGAAAATTGTAGGGTCACTTTTAATTATAGAGACACTTTTGATCACGTGGTTACTTTTATCAAATTCGCAGTGCTTTGTCATTTGACGCTAGGAGACGTAACCCGTTGAAACGGGACCATTTTTCCGGCCCAGGAACATGATAGTTTCATTAAGTAGGATGGCTTCTAATTAAATGTGCAGAGTAGACCAATCATTATTTTCAGCGTGCAGCCCTAAGGCTGCACGTTGAAAATATTAATTGGTCTAACCCCCAAATAATTAATATAGACTCTTCCAGTTGCTACCATTGAACTGACATGGAAGATACCACCAGGGTTCAATGGGTTAAGTAAACTGCGCAAACTGTTTTTAAACGCATTTCTATAATATACCAGATATTGTGGACCGTGGAAAGGTTTGCACTGTGCAGAAGGAAGAGTGAGTGTTCTAACTGGAGTATTGTAATTTAGGGGTACGGAGCCCCCCCCCCGGGCATCCCCCCACCAGGTTTCAGCTAGGGTATATCCCCCGCCCCCCGGATATTTCCTCCCTATGACATATCCCCCCCAAGAACACTTGAAAAAAGTACAACAATCTTCATGTTCTTTTGTTTTTTTTTTATTTTGTCATAAAGTTACCATTGTTACATAACATTTTACATAATTTTAGCACAACTTTTTCACAATTTATTTCATAGTTTTTACAACTCAATAAAAGACATAATGTTAACATTTTACATAATTTTAGCAAAATTTTTTCACAATTTATTTCATAGTATTTGCAAACTCAATAAATACCTAAATTGTTTATTACAATTGATTGGAAAGTACCACTGGGCACTCTCCAATAAATTATAATAAATAATTATTATGAACTATCCCTATTAATAAACCGAAGATGTGGTACAACACACAGCTTAAGTTGGTGGAGGTTGAATACGCCGATATCCCCCATTGACGGAGGTACAGTCAAAATACTGCTAAAGATCTTCCAACCCGGCTGGTGTGTTGGCACGTAGAAAGTTCATGGGAATATGTACTAGGGGGGAAATATCCGGGGGGGGGGGGGGGAATATACAGTACGTGGAGAGTGGATTGTAACTAAATCACCCGCGGTGTGGAGTTATCACCCAAACTATAACTTTCAAATTTTGTACATATCGACTAAAAACACAAGCAATGTTTCAGCCAATGGACCTCCGGGTTTCACGTACTGTACCCTAGCTGAAATCTGGTGGGGGTAAAATGTCCGAGGGGGGGGGGGGTGTCCTACATTCGTAGTTTAGTATCTACTTTGAAGGTTTCTCTTGTGTGAGTATTTTTTAACCAAAGCACAAACGGCATTATAAGTGTCGCCAGGGCGACAGGCGGACTGTGAATCTCTCACCCAAATTCAATATTACAACACGCTGGTGTTCTTCACATAGAGGATATATTCAACCCTGACTCCGATAAACATTATTTTCGTTTAAAGAACTCCTTTAGTAGCACAGTATATGTGTCGCGTTAGTGTCACACGAGCAAATATTTGTGGCGATTTATACAAAATTTAGCCGGAGTTATAGAACTTGGTAAACAACTCTTTAGAACCACTCTGTATTCGTACTCTTTCTGTCTTGAAATCCGTTTTTAATGTAAAAGACTAGAGGCCATCGAACGCAGTTTTTAATCTAATATCAACCCTGTAGAAATTTATGAAATTTCTGACACTCGTTAGTTACAATCATCCTAGAGTCAAGCAAGGGAGGGGCCAAGCAGATTATTTTCGTTTAAACAACTCCTTTATTAGCTCAGTATATGTGTCGCGTTAGTGTCACACGAGCAAACATTTATGGCGATTTATACAAATTTGTATAAGAGAGTGGTGGCCGAGTGGATAAGTGCGCTGGCCTCTCATGCCAGAGGTCCCGGGATCGATCCCCGGTCGGGGAAAGTTCCCAAGGTGTCCGAACACTCTCTGTCAGCATCAATTCTGCAGTTGATGCTGTCACAGCGTATCGCCCTATCGGGTGGGGTCGTACAATGGCTGTCCTCTGTGCGCAGAGAGACACACTCCGTGCAGGATAAAGATCCCTTCGTAGTATTCGAGAATAGCTAGGCCACGAAGTAGCCGCTATGAAAGTCATCCCACACACCTACGCCATTGGGCCAAGGAGAGACGTTAATATAAGTTGCATAACTTGTTCGCCAATCCTTGTAAAACAAATAAGATTAAATAAAAAGATGTCAGGGGAAGGTTAGCCTCCCACCCCCACCCCCACCCCACCCGTCGGGTAAATCAGCCCAATTTGTCGGGGAGATAAAATCATACAAACACCATAAAGATAGAGATAATACACCCGAAGTGCTGATACACGTGCACAATAAAAAAACCCGATGGGCATATAATCACATGGTCAGGGTTAATTACATTTTGAGTATTATTTTAGTCCGATACCAGAAACTTTCGATACGATCACGAGTCGACACACATCTAGTCTATGTTATGAGTTATATTGAAATTATTAAATTTGTGGGGGAGCGCGGTGGCTCAGTAGATAGAGGTGCAGGCTGCAAAGCCGAGAGGTCCTCGGTTCGAATCCCACCTGCGGCAACCGCGTTGTGTCCTTGGGCAAGGCACTTCATCTCCATTGCCCGCGTGGGGGGCACGATGACGCCATGTACTAAGGCGTACTGCACGTCGATGGTACGCATGTCTTCAACCAATCTAACCCTGCCTGTGCTGCAGTGCGGAGTTACAATGTTGGGGAGCTGGCAGCTGCTCGTCGTTGCTCGGTGGTTCTCTCCGGGTACTCCGGCTTCCTCCACCCGTAAAACTGTCACGGTCATGATTAGCCATTGTGCATAAATATGTGACCTTAAACATCAATAAATAAATAAATAAATTAAATTTGTGGCTTGTAGAACTAGGGTATCAAAAACAGGTGTCATGGCGTGACGCCATGACACCCGTTTTTGACACCCTAGTTCGGCACGCCACAATTTTATTTTGTGCGTGTGTTTCGTTTTGACTCTCCCAAAGCCTCTAGAGACTCGGATATTGCTACTTTTTCTCAATTAAAACAAACATTTCTCACATTGGGCCGAATAGTGGACCGGGTACTCTCTACCCCCTCCCGTCGGGGATCGTAACCCCCCCCCCCCCCCCCCCCACATCGGAGAAATACTTGCGCCATCCCTGGGTCATGCTAGGTATTGAAGGAAATTAGACGTATAAAACTAAGCGTTTTGATAATTGCAATATTCCCACAAAATAACCGATACCTTGCTAGACAGACAGAGTGTTAATATGTCAATATTAGATTTATTTATTCATTTATTGGGGTTTAACGACACTTTCGACAGCCAGGGTCGGACAATTTTACGGGTGGCGGAAGCCGAAGAACCTGGAGAGAACCACCGATTAACGGCGAGGGTTAGCATTGGTGAAGACAAGTGCGCCATCGACGTTCAGTACGCCTTAGTACACAGAGCAATCGTGCCCCCCCATGGGCAATCAGGATGAAATGCATTGGCCAAGAAAACAACGTAGTAACCCCTGGCGGGGATTGACCCGCGAACTTTTCGGTTTGACGTCCAAGCCGTCACCACTGAGCCACCGCTGTGCCTGTCAATTTTAGAGGGAGGCACCCTTGTTATATATATTATTTGTAAATGTAAACAAATCTTAGTACATGTCGTTAATGAATTCTCCCCTCAGTTGGTTCGGTATATTTCTTCTATTTCAACAACCATACAAGCCGAACACGGATGCAGTTGAAACAATAGACCAGACCCTAACATATGCAACAAATCAGATTGGCTAATTGGTATCTGTACATTTGATGATATACATGCGGCGTGACCTGAAAGAGCGTCCCTCCCCACTTCCCTCACAACATACACACACTTTTTACTCCCTCCGCTGGACTCATCAAGAATCTGGGAAATGACATTTTTGCATCTATTCTTTAATATTTTTTTCTCTACAGGGTCGCACCAAGGTAGTTCCACCGCGCCTTGTATTTGTACCTACGCTCCACTTTCATTGAGCTATTTGTTTATTGGTGTTTAAGGTCACTTTCAGAACCTATGGCTATAGCATCACCGCAACATAGGTGTGAAGTCAAGTTTCGCCAATTGTCTATGTTGCCCACTTAAAGAGAACTTCCGCCCAAGGCTTTGGTACCGAGCCCTAGTTTACCCGTAAAGCAAATTTTGTAAAATGCACTGCCCCACTTCAAGGAGTTCCCAGAGGGGCTTTCATTGAGCTTTCGTCGTCTCCAGCGCAAGATGCCCTCACTTGGACACTCTGTATCTCGGCCATGTTTCCGTATCTTAAAACGCGCTTCGTATTTCGGTAAATGCAAACGATAATGCAGTTATAGCGATTTATTTTGTTGCAGTTTATTGGAGAATGTCTTTAGACACCCTGATGCATTTTTCACAAGTAGTTCGTCCCCAGAGTTCCAATGTGTTCCATGTGCCTACTGGCACATGGAACACATCGGAACTCAGGGAACGAGTTATCGACAGCCAAATTCCAGCTGCTAAAAGGGAACTTGGATTCTATCAGTTCTAATTGCGCACAAATATTTACCTGCAGACTCACAGAAAAGACTAAAGAATATAGCAGGAGTGAGTGAGTTGTTTTTGAAAACAAGATCTGACAGTATGTAATTTTTTTCAACCTTTGGACATAAATTTACGTTAGAAAATTCGCACCATCTGTTCATACGTCTTATAACCCAAAGCCTAGATTACAACCATTCATTGAATTACAGTAAGCTGTGGTTTCCATACTAAAGCAGATCGTAAAACGCGTGGATTATTTTATGCATGAATCGTGGAAGTGTGGTTTTGTGGGAAAATAAATACATTCACGTGTAAGGAACTTAATTCCAAATGCGAGAACCCTCGGTTAGCATTAGAAAAATAATAATGTTTTAATCATACACCACTGCAGAACCGATGCAAGGATGTTCTCATGAGGGGCGGGTTGGTGACGGCTTCAGAATAATAATAATAATAATAATAATAATAATAATAATAATAATAATAATAATAATAATACAATTTTCATGTTTCCATCCCTTGTTTCCATTAGTTTCTCAAGGACGCTTGTTCTACTCGACAAATAATTGGGGCATTCTCAAATCAAATGCCCCTGGGTATTCATTCCTCCTGAGTTGCATTTTTGGCACGCCCCCCCCCCCCCCCCCCCCCACACACACACCTCAACTCCAGTGACTTGGATCTCACTTTGAACAACAATGACCCCCCAAGCGATCCATCTACGCCGGTGCACCTTTTTATCTAACATACAGCTCGCCAGTTTCTATTGCAATCCTCTAGCACCCTTCCCCCCCCCCGAAAGAGCTACTCCCCTGCTTCAGTAGCCCTTCTAGATCTTCAGTCTCAATAGAGTAATTCACTATGACTATCACGAAGTGCTGAATATTGCATTGCTTTGGGGTAGAGTGTATCTTCCACTGGTGAGCGTCCTGGGGTAAACATTGCATTGGGGTAGAGTTATCTTCCACTGGTGAGCGTCCTGGGGTAAACATTGCATTGGAGTAGAGTGTATCTTCCACTGGTGAGAGTCCTGGGGTAAACATTGCATTGGGGTAGAGTGTATCTTGCACTGGTGAGCGTCCTGAGGTCTACTCCGTGGAAATGTTCCAGAAATAGAACATAACTAGTGCTATCTTAAGGTATCCTCGGCACATGCTTTTCTTAGTTATGTTTTGTTGTTTTGTGTTGTCAAGCTACAGCAACCGCTGAAACATTTTCAAGGATGCTTTAATTAGAACGAAAATGAGTCCTTGTAATACAGCAATTATTTATTTATTTATTTACTGGTGTTTAAGGTCACATATTTCTGCACAATGGCCAGTCATGACCACGACAATTTTACGGGTGGAGGAAGTCGGAGTACCCGGAGAGAACCACCGAGCAACGGCGAGCAACTGTCAGCTCCCCAACATACTAACTCCACACAAGCAGTGTTAGCATTGTTTGAAGACAGGTGCACCATCGACGTGCAGTACGCCTTAGCACACAGCATCACCGTGCCCCCACGTGGACAATGGGGGTGAAGTGTCTTGCCCAGGGACACAACGCGGTTGCCGCAGGTGGGATTCGAACCGAGGACGTCTCGGCTTGCAGCCTGCACCTCTACCAACTGAGCCACCGCGCCCCCTGTAATACAGCAATAAATTTAATCTAGCTAAGTAGTCCCGAGGCCGGCGTATTTAGTTTTTGAAATTAGAAGCCTTGACATCATTCCCTGGGAAGCTCTCAGGGAGAGCTTCCCAGGGAATGATGTCGTGGGTTGGAATAATGAGGAAAAGAGGTCGGAAATTTACTTGTATTTCCGCAGGTTATTTCAGCCGATATTTTTCCGACAGTGACTTTATAGGACACGGTTCGCCGTCTACTCCTTTCTTCCAATCTGACCAACTTCGGACCTATGAACCTAAAAATTCAGCAGTTTTCTTAATGGCAGACACTTGCGTGCTCGGGCTCTTCAATATTGGGAAAATGGAACAACGTGAAATGTTAATGATCAGAAATCTTTCTTTTCAGTTTGAAAATAAAACACAATGCGGTTTTACCACGTCTATGAACCGACGCTGACCCGAGCGAAAGCTGAAACATCAATGCACGAATAGCACCCAACACTTGTTAAAAATTGTCTTGAACTGAAAATTTTCATTTTTGCCTCAGACACGTAGTTTATGCCCTCTCAGTGGCTCGAACTTAACGAGGGGTCAAAAGATAAGAATTTGCGGAACAACTGAAAAAATAACAAGATAGTCTAACGACATATCCCCCGGCGCATTTTTCACTATCACGAGCATAAAATGAACATTTGCGAACTGACAATGTCATTTTATATAACTTTTTGGATTAAAGGGTTAATGGTTGAAGGATTAATGCAATTACGCATGTAAAATTGCCCCGTTGATGTTATTCCCGATAAAAAGTATCCTCTGATGCCAAATTGTGGCTCGTTATCTCAGAAAATGTTGTAGTCATGCAACAAACAAGGGCAGTAACTGCGTAAAATCTGCCGAATCGGCTTTTCCTGCACACATGCACATTTACACTTCAAACTGATACTTCACACCAGGTTTCATTTTTATTTATTTATTTATTTATTTATTTATTTATTTATTTATTTATTTATTGATGTTTAAGGTAACATATTTATGCACAATGGCTAATCATGACCGTGACGGTTTTACGGGTGGAGGAAGCCGGAGTACCCGGAGAGAACCACCGAGCAACGACGAGCAGCTGCCAGCTCCCCAACATCGTAACTCCACATTGCAACACAGGCAGGGTTAGATTGGTTGAAGACATGCGCACCATCGACGTGCAGTACGCCTTAGTACACTGCGTCATCGTGCCCCCACGCGGGCAATGGAGATGAAGTGTCTTGCCCAAGGACACAACGCGGTTGCCGCAGGGGGGATTCGAACCGAGGGTCTCTCGGCTTGCAGCCTGCACCTCTACCTACTGAGCCACCGCGTTCCCCCACCAGGTTTCATAAACATCATATGAAAAATGTAGGGGGAGTTACGTGGATTATCATTTTTGCTGGAATTTTCCTATTACCAGGAGGCCGTAACTGGGCAAAATTTGTCGAATCAAAAATACTTGCCCACACGAACATCTTCGCTTCATACCGATACTTCACCCCAAGTTTCATAAAAAAAATCCCATGAAAAATGTAGGAAGAGTTAAGCGGACAAAGTTGTGTGAAGGACAGACGGGCGGGCGGACGGACGAACGGACGGACTGTCGGACAGACGAACAACATTACAATATCGCCCCAGACTTCATCGGCGGGGATAATGAAATTTGAATGGCGATTTTTGTGTTCAAACACTGTTGGGCGGTTTGTGTCGTTACGTTATAGGTAAAGGGTTAAACGTTTAACCCCTATGTTGCCACGCCTTCTTTAGCCATATATGTAGGCCCTTTATGTACGCCTGTATGCGAGGAAGTTTAACAAAATTTATGACATACTTGAAACTCTATCATCTGATTAATTGTTGGAAAGGGCTCTCTGAGCCCTTTCCAACAATTAATCAGATGGTAGGTTTGATCTGCGCATACCAGAACGTACCGATTATCATCATAAAATAGGTGACAATGGTCGCTTTCCACAGCGTAACTGTTAAAGCAGGGAATGATTGCATATTTTTAAAAAAAATGGACGTTGGGCTTTGTGTAATACTTGTAGTCTTTGTTTTACTACAAGGCGGAATCTTATTTTATCACAATCAACGTAAACTAAGAGCTTAAATGAGTCACCGTGAATGTCGTTTCGATAACAACTGTTACCTTTTTACGCCTTATATAATTCGAGATTAGAAGTTGTGACATTGAAGAAAAGGTCATTGTTGCAACAAAATTTATTAACATTCACCACTAAGCTTTCTAGTCTCATGGGAGCCTGGATTTCAAAACATTTGAAACATGTATTCGTGGTATGCAATTATATAAACATAAACAACCGCATTCAAACACATATATCCGCGGTGGAACGTTTTGTCAATAGGATTTGTAATGTTCGTCAATTTTAACGTCGTAAAATCTCTTAGCACCTTTATGTCAAGTGAAGGACATGGATATACACATTATGGGACTCACAATAATGAATTCATGCGACGTTTTGGCGAATGCAAAGTGTTTTGCGCGAATTCGATTTGGACTTCTAGGGGGCATTGGACTTCAAACCGAGAGGTCCACGGTTCGATCCCCGCCAGAGGAAACTGCGTTGTGCCGTTATTTATTTATTTATTTATTTATTTATTTATTTATTTATTTATTTACTGGTGTTTATGGTCACATATATCTGCACAATGGCTAATCATGACCATGACAGTTTTACGGGTGGAGGAAGCCGGAGTACCCGGAGAGAACCACCGAGCAACGGCGAGCAACTGTCATCTCCCCAACATACCAACTGCACACAAGCAGGGTTAGCATTGGTTGAAGACAGGTGTACCATCGACGTGCAGTACGCCTTAGTACACATACTACACAACGCCACCGTGCCCTCACGTGGGCAGTGGGGGTGACGTGTCTTTCCCAAGGACACAACGCGGTTGCCGCAGGTGGGATTCGAGCCGACGACCTCTCGGCTTGCAGCCTGCACCTCTACCTACTGAGCCACCGCGCCCCCTGCGTTGTGTCGTTGGGTAAGGTACTTAATTCCCATTGCCCAAGTGGGTGCACGGTGGCGCTGTGTACTAAAGCACACTGCGCGTCGATGATGCAACCAATGCTAACCTGTTTGTGTGGAGTTATTACATTGGGAAGTCTGGCAGTTGCTCGTCGCAACTCGATGGCTCTCTCTCTCTCTGGGTACTCCGGTTTCCTCCACCCGTAAAACTTTCAACACGAGGTGGCCTTGGCTGTCGAAAGTGTCGTTAAACCTCAATAAATAAATAATAAAGTATTTTGCTGTCAACAAAGAAAGAAACTGCTCAGGTCTTTCGCGAAACGCTTTTGCGACTTTTCTTTTGTCGAAAAACGTACGACCACTTTCCCTGTGTATTCAGTTTGTTCAGATAGATTTTGGTGTTTGTTTATTGGGGTTTAACGTTACTTTCAACAGCAAGAGTGATATCGTGTCGGAGAACCAGAGAGCAATGTCGAGTAATTGTCAGACTCTGCAACTTACTATCCCGCAGTGGTGGCGCCAAAGGGGGCGTCGGAGAGGTCGTTCCAACGAGGGGTCATAACCTATGTTTTTGAGACAAAAAATGAAAAAAATTAGTTATTCAAGAATCATTTTTGCAAGTGTCGTCTGCTTTTCAGGTTAGGTAAAGGGTTAAATAATCAACAAACATACTCAATTTGCTTCTATTTTGGTTCTCCAATTTACCAATTTTCACTCATTTTCCTTCGTTTGGGAGGTCAAATGTTATAGCCCCCTTGACGGAGAGGTCAGCCCCCATGTCGAGAAATCCCTGGCGCCACCCCTGCTATCCCGGCATGGGTTGGGTAAGCACTGTGTGAAGGCATGTGTACCAGTACATGCAGTACGCCTCAATACACAGCGTTACCGCGCTTCCACTTCGGTATTACGTGTCTTGCCCAAATGACGCGTGCAGGGTTCGAACCATCGATCTTGCAAACTGAAGTCAAAAACGCTAAACGATGATCATGAGCCACCGTGCTCCCATTTTGGTGCTCAGACAGCTACAGAGTATAAGTTCGCGTAACTTTTAGTATGTTGGACACCATCAGAAATGATGTGCAGTGTTCAGGAATGCTGGAAGGTTTTGACTTCTCAGATTCGGTTTCGGTTCGGTTTCATGAAAAAATTCGGTTTCGGTTCGGTTTCTCCATGTGTTAAGAACTTATATCACATGAAACGTCGTTAATTTCGACGTAACAACCCATGTCTTATTTCCTGATTATCAATTAATGTCTAATCGGCGTGTGGTCCCATAGCAGGAGCATTGTATTCTTGCGCGTAGTTCACATGACGTTAATTACGACAACAGGTGCAAGTAAAGCGCCTTCATGAAGCGTCTGAGCCAACGAACTGATTGTTGGTTGTTTTGGGAGAATTTGGCGACAATGAATTAAATAAAAAGTGTAAAAAACATTCGGAAATTCATGTGATATACAGAATCTTTAACTCGTGATGTTTGGATATAAGATAAAGGCTCGTTGTGAATCAAATTCATCAAACTCGTTTCAAAAAATCTTATATCCAAACATCACTCGTTTGAGATTCTCTATATAGTAAATAACACGTCAGGCCACTTAACTTGGAAAAAAATCCGTAATAGTTTGTGGAACACCTCTCACCACAAAAGGTCCCCTTGTAAGTAGCTCCATTGGGTTCAACATAACTTCCCTTTCATCATTCTTTAGAGTTCTAGGGGATCCGTTAATAAGCCTATTCTGTCAGAAAAACGTCAATTAGGGTGACAAATGAATAAAGGTCATCAAATATATGTTGTATTCTCATTGTCGCATTTCACCTTTATTGGCTCGTCCGGTAAACGGGTCAATACGGGAGAAATGTGACAATAAAAACACAACATATTCGCCACTTTTCCGGGTAGATTTAGTGACGAGGATCCATATGGGTGACTAGTCCAGTTCCCTCCCAGTAAGATAGTTTGATCAGTTTTAACCCTTTTGAGACTTTAATTATCCTGACGTTCAAACGTCACTGGGAATTCAATTTATTACACATCCATTCAACTCTAAACCCTTGTATTTAACGGAATAGCCCTTATGACATAAATGATTCTTTATTCAATGTGTGATGTACAAGCCGGAACTTTTTTCTCAGCACCGTTCATACTTGTTTCTATCTATTCGAGTCATTAGTTACGCTTCGAAAAGTTTCCAAATTTCGTTATACAATCATCGACCGCCTGTCGCATAGTGTGAAAATGAAAACGTCCAAAGCAAAATAAAGTCGGTTCACAAAAAATTAGTTAGCCAAAAATGAGATAATATTTTTAAAAAACACAGTCATTTCCAATCAGAACATTAACCCAGTCCCGTGGCCGTTTCGTTTTGTGGATCCTATTATATCTAAATTGGTCAACTTTATTTCGGTAAATCTTCGTACATGTTGAGAGGCTTCGTTCGAACTTCTTTTAAAAATGTTTCTCCCAGCTGTTTTGCAAATCAGCACAAATTTGTACTTATATTTTTACTAACAGTAATAGCCACCAAATGGTTAGGTGTGAATGGGCACGAGCCGAAAAGAAACAGCGATACGAATTTCAACAAACACTGGTTCCGAAAAGGTTGTTTTGATATTTTATCGATCCATTTGATCAGTACAACTTCAGTCAAAACAAACTCTTCACCTTTGGGTTTAAACATCGGAATTATAATTTGTTTATTTGAATGAATTTTAATGCATGGGTTGTGTAATAAACACAGAACGTGATGTATGTTTGAATCGGTGGGTGTTTTACATAACTCGTTGCAATGGCGTAATCATATTTCGCGAGAGCCGTAGGCTCCCGCGAAATATGTCTACGCCATTCCAACTCGTTATGTAAAACACCCACCGATTCGAACACACATCGCGTTCTGTCTATTTCTTCAACGTTTTTCAAAATGCGACGTCATACGTCTGAAAGTACAAATAACAAGATATTTTTTACATTATTGATTATCTGGTTGAGGGCTAGATTATTTTTGGTGGTCTGAATTTGTTATTGAAAACTTGTTTTATTACAAATTATTATAATAAAACAAATTTATATGAACAAAATATTATTTGTGTTTGACTTAATATGAATATAAGTAAGGAAACTGTTGGCTTTTGCTCTGGTATCCTCATTTTTTAAAGCTCTGATGGTGGCTTATAGCGCTCAACCAGTAAAGAAGTCTTGACAACAGGATTATATTAGTATTCTAAGCTTCAATAACATTTGGCTCAACGGTTGTCACTGAGCACTATTCGGGAGAAAATAGGAATTTATGTTAAAAGTTTAAAAAATCGAAAGATAATAATAAAGCATATAAACACAAATTATCTACTTTATACGTAAAAACAGTAACGTTTTATCTTTTATCGTTATCGAAAACTCGCCGTCAATAAAAAATCTTTTATCGTTACTGCAGTAAGAATAAAAGTCACGTGATATCGCAAGAATACAACGTTCACGCCCATCTCATTTGCATGACGTACTATTTCATTCAACACTTTGAATAACTAATTATCGCTGCCGCGGATCGAAACAAATAAAACGGGGCGCATTTATCGAAATGTATTGAATAAAAAAGAAGGCCATTAACTAAACTTACTGAATTGTAAAAATAAAATTTGACGGAAAAGAGTAAAAATTAGTAACTTACACTTTTTCAAATGAGATTATTTCACCCTTCGAGACTTTAATTATCCTGACGTTCAAACGTCACTGGGAATTCAGTTTCAAAATGTGACGTCAAACGTCGAAAAGTACAAATAACCAGATATTTTTCACATTAGTGATTATCTGGTTGAAGGCTAGATTATTTTTAGTGGTCTGCATTTGTTAATCAAAACTTGTTTTATTACGGTAGTGGGGGAGGTGGGGGTGTAGATAAAAACTCGAGCGTTTTCGGGGGCTACATAGCTACTCGTCGCTGCGCGACTCGTAGCTATATATGCCCCCGAAAACGCTCTCGTCGCGATAAAAGATTTTTTACAAACATCATGTGTATATAACCCATATGTATCAACGAGCTGTTTGATTTCGTACGTCATAAGACGAACAAAAGTATCAAAGGGTTAAGATACCCTATCGGTAAAACCGTGATGCCCCAAAAACCGGAACAGAATCGGAAAAGCCCCCAAACACTGTTCAGGGAACAAACAAAACATTTCGTGTTAATGATGCCCTGGATCACGTTTGGTGATTTACCATTCAACATGTTCTTTTCTTACTCATTTTTCTTCTGAGTCGTTTTATTGGGGTGAGAGACGGCCACTCCTTTCAGCCCCCTGTACCCAGCGGCGGATTTAGTCAGAGTCACGTGACGCATGGTTTTTACAGCCTCTAATTTCCTGTAACTGTAAATTCTTCTGAAACAATACGATGTTGTATTTATTCACCGTGGAGACAATGTGAACACAGGTGGAGTTAGCTGTCAAACATTAAATGTCAGTTCCTCAAATCAAGTTGAGAGAAACCCTGTGGTTTGCAAGGAAATAAAGTATAAATTATTCCGTTCAGTGCGTTTAACCCTCTGAAGAATGTGGGTTCCAAAAAATATCCATTTCTGATTCATTTTTCGAACCCTTTGAATGCTGTGCACATATATGCTTTTTCTGGTTTCTTGGAAAAAATTATCTGATTCATGTATGAATATTTTTAAACACTATTAACGAAAATCTATTTCTGATTTCTTTAAAAATACCCCCCCCCCCCCCCCAAAAAAAAAAAAAATAAGTATCTATAAATTCTCTTTCTATTTTGTTTATTTCTGATGCTTTATCCACTTTCATACAGACTTGAATTTACTGGATGCAGTAAATTCTCTTTCTCTAGTTGGTTAGTGTGTTAGCATGGTTTTCCAAAATCAAGTCGAATGTCATGTGAAAATTGAAAATTATGTTAATATTTGACATGGGTGACATTTTCAGTTTCACGAGACGATGTTGTCTAATGTTTCGTCAGCTATTGAAATTGTTTCCCACAAAACCACTCTAACCAACAAACCTTCATTATGTAAAATTAGAACGATAGTGTAATTTGCTCGTTTTCGATGAAGGCCGTGATATCTCTAACAGGAAATATACTTGTAAAATACAACTGCATTAACTACTGAACTTTAAAAAAATGATTGGCTTTTCCTCGTTTTATGTGGTGTCTAAAAATCTATACCGCAGTCATGATTTTTTTCTTGTATTAATGAATAAAATAGAGTGATTTAACTGTTCATTTCAAAATATCAGAAGATGTTAATTATTATCGTAACTGTTTCGGTTATTTTTCTTAACTATATTACCCTTTTACTGCCACGCCCATGCAATGGCGGATACAGAGGGGGGGGGACGGTCGCCCCCCCCCCCCCCCTTTAGTTCGTGTTTGTCTCGTATGTAGGGCGTAGCCAGGATTTTCATTTGGGGACAATACATGAATTGAAGTAAAAACATACAACGACATTTATTTCTTCCATCACCATTCGCTATGGAAAACAAATATACCGTTGAAATTATGCAAAATATATCTACTGGTCGCCTCCATTTATAGCGTCACCGACACAGCATGATTTTGTGGTGTTACATGCCCCTAGCCTCAGGTACCCCATGGCTATGCCAGTTATGGGTCAGGATCTTAATTGGCATAGTCGTGGCGTACCTAAGCCTAGAGGGCTGACTGCTGAAAACTTTCAAACGCTGGCAGATCGCAATGTTCTCCTGAGGTTAAGTCGGTTATGACTGTAAACAGTGTGTCCAAAATACAGTATTATGGTAAACGGATCTGAAGAGCATATTTCAAATTTTCTAATTCTGTCTTGAACGTATGACAGAATTTGAAATTCTGAAACATGCTGTTTAAAAAGTGTTAATTAGCCGTTCAAAAATTCAAGAGGATTTCCACCCCAGAAACCACCAGAATGCCCCATTTGGTCGCTCATTTCCCCAAAGTTTCTAGGGGGAGAACCCCCCCCCCCCCCCCCAGACTCCCTACAAAAGCTCGTGCCTTCGGCACTCGCGGCAGATGCCTTCGGCATCTGCACGATCCGCCCCCACCTCCTTTGAGAATTCCTGTAACCGCCACTGCGGCCATGTTGGACAATTTGGAGGACCTCTATGTACAGCTGTACGTGAGGAAGTTTAATAAAATGCATGACATACTTAAACCCCTATTATCTGTTTAATTGTTGGAAAGGGCTCTCTGGGCTGGGGGGGATTTTTAGCACATATGAGAGAAAAGATTACAGGTCAATAGAGTTTAATATATTCCCTGGTTATCTAGGAACCGGGAACGGGAATGAAATTACTCTCAGAACCGGAACATTTCCCGGGTAATATCAAGCAAATTTACGAGGGTGACATGACGCATTTATTTTAATGATAATGAGCATATTTCCTTGGCAATCTCTCATCTCCAAACGGAAAAGTTATTTTCCTATAAGATAAGTATGAAAACCCAAACCCGCTTCAATCTCGTCTTTATTTTCAGAATCACTCGCATTATCACCTCTGCATTCTCCAACATCAACACGCTTTTCACTGCCGCCGCCAGTCTCCTCTGCTTTAACCCCGTTCACACTGATGTAAAAATATCTAAATTTCAGGCAGAAAAATTTCCCATAATGCAACTAGAAATTTAACCAATTCAATCTCGTTTGACAGAGCTCATAGAGCTCTGTCAAACGAGATTGAATTGGTTAAATTTCTAGATGCATTATGGGAAAAAACAGCTTCCTGAAATTTTGGTATTTTGTCATCAGAGTGAAGGGTGTTAAGCAGAGGAGACTGGTGATGGCAGTGAAAAGCGTGTTGATGTTGGAGGAGGTAGCGAATGGTGATACTCGTAATTCTGAAAATGAAGATGAGTTTGAACTTTGAAGTGGGTGAATAAGTTCTTGCTGTTGAAAAGGAAGGGGGTGTCCTCCAGAACTGGTTGAGAGCTACAGTGATTTGTTGAAAATGGTTCGTCAGGAATCAGGACTATAAAAATTTCAGGCGTGGCAGGGCTTACGAAATACTTCAAAAGCTCAATTCAGAAAACTTCAGTTCAACACACAAACGTTGCCACACTTCATTCCTAGGTCCGTGCTGTAGATTTTCCGGGTATCGGGGCCGGCTTTCGGAACCGTGAACCAGGAATTTCCGTTCCCGGGATTAAACCCTACCGGAAAACTGTCCGGTCCCGATGGTTTAATTCATCCTTGCCAGAGAGTTTATTCCAAAAGAGCGTCATACACGACATCAACCTTTTTGAAAATAGTTCGCTAGCAGTATGTCTCGTATGTTTGAGGGATAGGTTGCCAGACCTCGGTGCCGGACCTCGGAAGTGACGTCATGTCACGCGACGTAGTGGCGCCATGTTGTGTTGTCATGGTAACCCGCGTGAGCGGCCATGTTGTGACGTCATCTCCATAGTGATACGTTGTGTGAGTGCGCATGCACAGCGCGTGTTGTTAGGGTGATACGTGTTTCCGTCGTCCATTTTGTATACTGGAAGCCGCCATCTTGGTTTCTATGGTAGCACGTGATTGCTATGTTACCTAAGGCCTACAATAGGACATGGGTATGTTTTGGGGGTATGTTCGATTGAATCGGATTATTTTCTGGAACGACTTCCCTGGATAATTACCACAAACAACCCGACAACTTGTATTATTTCGAATTCTTTCAGAAGTCTCTGCTTCTTTCTATATATGCAATAGTTATCGTTTATCTGGCCATGTTCCTTTATTCTAGAGTATACTCCAGTAGTGTAGAAGAGCCTATTAACTGGAACAGTTTACCTTATTATTGCTATATTTAGCAATTTCTGGTCTATTCTTGTTAGTTCTGATCCTCGATAGGTATCCTCAAATAATACAATACCAGGCCATAGGTATCCTCAAATACCCGTATGTGTCTATGTGATAGGGCATATTGTGTCACATTGTGACTTTTCACATAAGCACATATGACAAAAAGGGATTCTCCAGTAGGTATCCTCGATAGGTATCCTCAAATAATACAATACCCGGCCATAGGTATCCTCAAATACCCGTATGTGCCTATGTGATAGGGCATTTTGTGTCACATTGTGCCTTGTCACATAAGCACATATCGGCACATAAAGCATGTGCCTATGTGATAGGGCATATTGTGTCACATTGTGCCTTTTCACATAAGCACATATGACAAAAAAGGGATTCCATAGCCACAGGTGTTTTCAAAAAGGGGTGCTAAAATTGGGGTGCCATTGGATATAGGATTTTGTTATACACAAGGGAGATAACTCTGTATACAGATTATGGGAAATCAAGCAATCTGATTGGTTGGTTATATAAATGAAACAACAAGAGTACTTGGAATAGGGTCAGAACTA
Source organism: Pictodentalium vernedei (assembly GCA_031216915.1). Taxonomy (NCBI): domain Eukaryota; kingdom Metazoa; phylum Mollusca; class Scaphopoda; order Dentaliida; family Dentaliidae; genus Pictodentalium; species Pictodentalium vernedei. Next base: position 32,224,489 of record CM062295.1, read on the forward strand.
ACAAGAATAGACCAGAAATTGCTAAATATAGCAATAAAAACACGGAAACACGTATCACCCTAACAACACGCGCTGCGCATGCGCACTAACACCACGTATCACTATGGAGATGACGTAACAGCATGGCCGCTCACGCGGGTTACCATGACAACACAACATGGCGCCACTACGTCACGTGAAATGAAGTCACTTCCGAGGTCCGGCACCGAGGTCCGGCAACCTATCCCTCAAACATACGAGACATACTACTTTCGCTGCATTAAAATGAAATTTACAGTTTTATATTCTTACTTACAACTTTGATCTGTACAGAATAGCGATCAGACCGAAACATTATTGCTGATTTCAGAAAAAAGAGCTCTCGCAAATGTGTGAAAAGTAAGAAAATGCCTGACGATTTCATTGCATCTCACTTGGAAAACAAGAGGTTTAGTTTGAAAGTTGTCTATATTTCACTCCATGTTTCTCCTGAAAAAACTTCGGAATTCAATAGCATTCTTATTAATATATCGTCCCTGAGTTCCAATGTAGCGCATAGAACAAATTGGAACTCAGGGGACGATATTTCCAAAGGTAATTTATACAGTTCCAACGGGAAACAAAATGTTTACAATTGACTGTATTGGGAGGTCATGCTTTTCTTGTGCTGAGAAACATGCCGCATACTCGGTTACGACTCGGTGACTTTTGGAATTTAATGGAAGAATTTTGCTCAAATTTTAAGCGGTTCGACGGGCAGTAATTTAAGTAAATACACATAACTCAATTTAAAACCACATTTTGGAATGACCACGAAAGAACTGCTGTTGGTAATGGCAGTTTTATTGTTCGGATTGATGGAGAGACGTGAAAGTGCATTAAAAGGTCAAAGACAATTCGCACATATAATTTAACAGAAAACACATGGAATAAGAGATACCAGCTCAAAGCAGCTTTAAATTTCCCTTGACCGACTCTGATGTGTCGTTTGAATCTTTTGTCGGGTAACCAGTCCAATGGCACATACAAACGTGGGAAGACGATCTTTGACTGTATGATTTTTCCTCGTGTCACGCTGACTATGTATTTCAAAGAAACCACTGCCCAACTCGTATTTCCCAAGAGGCACGAATGGTCTGTTAATTGAGGCCTGAGTACTCCGTGAGGTATGTCAAGGTGATAGCTTGAATTTTCGAATTTGTTGTTTAAAAGTGTATATATTTTCGATAATCTTTATCATAGGTATATGACGGACTCCGAAAACCGATTGTCATTTAAACAGATCCGCAATAGTTCATGCGCTGCTAATTAAGCATGGAAATTTAATGGCCATAAAGTGCGCGTTTACTGAATACCATTTGAGCTATCTGATAAAGATTCAAAGAAAGAGAGACCAGTGTTCTCCTGCAGTCATTATCTGAGTAATTATGGCCAGTTAATAGGTAATTGTTGTAGAAATAGTATATCACACATGTTCTGGACACACACCCATATTACGCATCTAGCCTGTCACCGAATGTCAGAGTATACCAAAATACGAGACTTTCAAAGGAATTTAAAAGTGAATATCAAATTAAGATAGATCTAAGCGGCCAAGTTCAAAGAGAAGCAATTAAACTGAGAAGTTATGTTCTGGCTTCGAAATAAAAATCGGGGGATTTCTCGAAAATTTCATTCCAGTCTGAAGGCCCGTAAGGCTGTGGATCGTTGGCCGTAAGAGCTGGGGATGTCCCATGCTACAGATTAGCGGGGGCGCGGCATCAGTGCGAGGTGAAGGCACGCTGTAGTGTAAGGGGGGGGGGGGCACAGAGCTCATATTTAGAATAGGGGCAGTCGCGGGCCTAGTCGGTGGCCATATATGAGAATAAGATCAGAAAAATGAAGTACGAGCTCAGGGAGCTATAAGTTTTAGGAAGACGGCATACCTATTGTAGAAGGCAAGCCATACGTAGGCTGAGTAGGCTTTGCTTGTATGAACATTATTCTGAGATAAAAGGAGGGGATCGTTTAACCCTATTGATGGTGAGTGCTTGAGTGAAAAGCGTCCAGTAAAGGACAATAAGCTAGTGGCCGTGCAACGGCGGTGGTAGAGTGATATATATTGTTGGAGGGAGGCGATAGAGTAAAGTTACAATACGTTCGTTAGTGGTCGTGCGACGGCACTGGTAGAGTGACATTCCGTCAAATGGTAGAGCAAAGGTGTCGGGTGAAGTGACAATACGTTAGTGGCCGTGCGACGGCTGAAGGAGTGAAGTGACGAGGCGGCCAAAGAACAAACACCAGCGATGGGAAAAAACAGCGACAACAGAGAATGCGGGCCCGCAAGTGACTCAAAAACTGTGTGGGTAGTGGGTGATTGACGTTCGGTTTTTCTTATTCATTTGGATTTCATGTAAGTTACGAATTGCCATATTTATTTTTATATATATGTATTAAAATTGTTGTTTCCAGTGAACCCCTGTTGATTTATGCCTTTCGAGGAAAAGCCATTGACCCCTTCAGGATAAGAACAACCCCAACAAAAATGAAACGGGCGGGTTCGTTACGGCGAGACATGCGTTCACGCACGTATTCAGCAACGACAAAGACCAGTTTCCGTTAGGGTAATAACCACTCAGAAGATCACAGAACACATTAACTGTCACCTTATGAACGTCTCCAGACGATAATCTAGAGGACTTGAAAAAACCATGCACCACGCGACGAACGCGTGACAAATAGAACTACTTTAAACTAAAAAAATACTCGTCCAGGAAAAACAAGAAGAGTAGTAAGTTTATTATGGACTCTTATAATAATAAATATGGAAGACATTTTAAGAATGTTCTGTCTCGGATAAACTAAGAATGTATTCTCTAATAAGCTTGGGTCGAGTTTATTCCAGAATTGCCAATGTCGTAGTAGTAGTAGTGTTCAACCGATGATCGGAACTGGCCACCACAGTCGGCCGATTGTGGGCAATCGGATGACAACGACAACGGCTCCTGGAACATTTACTGCGACCCCCGTCGACGAAGTTTAACAATGAAAAATGTTTAGTTTAATGTAGTTATTTCGAGCTTCGACTTGTCGAGTAGTGTGCGGTATTACAATCGGAATCGGCATCAGAATTGGTCGATTGTGAGCGCAAATAACTGGTAATCGGTCAGCGACCAGTTTTGGTAATCGATTAAACACTAGTCGCAAACGCATGTTTGATCTGGCGCGTCCTTTAGGACGTGCCGCGTGCAAACTGTACTGACGACCTAGCCTGAACGGCCAAGGGTAAAGTAGGACCAAGCAGAGTTGTTTGAAAACCCCGGGCATGACCTTACCCAAAACTTCGTGTAATCCTTAAATGCTCTACGAAATGTATCAGTTGTGCACGTTTTTACCATGATTGTGGTAACTTTTTATTATAGTTACACCTTTTTCTTTACCCCTTTACCCAACGTAACGGCCAAAACCGGCCAGCGCTATTCTCAAAAATCGCCAATTAATTTTCAAAATATTTTCATTTTTTGTCTCAAAAACATAGGTTATGACCCCTCGTTGGAACGAGCTCGTCGGGCTCGTTCCAACGAGGGGTCATAACCTATGTTTTTGAGACAAAAATGAAAAAAATAGTTACTCAATAATTTTTTTTGCAAGTGTCGTCTGCTTTTCATGTTAGGTAAAGGGTTAAAACAAAAGATTATGTGATTTTAAGATTTACGATTCGAGAAATCTACTCACTCGGCAAACGACCGGCTAATGTGAAACCACTTACCAAATCTGATTTTCATTCGAAGTGAACGACCAGACGAGTGTTCTTCCCAAGCCCTGTTACAGTGATCTTGTCTTGGTCATTGGACTTGTCACAGGAGCAGTCGAACTTTTCGTATCTTTGAAAGAAGCGTGGTTTACACTGTCGCTAATGTTGGAAAATAGTCAGTTGTAACCCGTAAGTAGACTTTTCACCCAGATCTAAAACATCCTCTTGGGATACGGGTGGTGTGAGATTGCTTTAGCTGACTGTGACAGAATTTCTTTTTTATATATTCCAGCAAGAAAATATGTGGAAATTTTGTATCTGCTATCGTAGTGACTCGGAATGCATGTAATAAACCAGAACAATGTCGTTTGATATGCTTCAATGTAGTTTGTAGGTCTGTTGCGTACGAACGATTTGTTTGGTCAAAATCATAAGACCTGGACAAACATATTTCAAACCTTTACGAAACGGAACTTACAAGTTTGCCCCTGCGCTATTCGCAAATATCACCATTCCAATTGTATTATACTTTCTTCTCTTCCTCAAAACATAGCTTATGACACCTCATTGGAACGAGCTAATCTAGCTCGTTCCAATGAGGTGTCATAAGCTATGCTACTGAGCACAAAACATTAAAAAATTGCATTATTTATTCAAAAAGTTTGTTTACAATGTCTGTTATTCGAGATGGATGGGGAGCGTGGTGGCTCAGTGGGTAGAGGTGCAGGCTGCAAGCCGAGAGGTCCTCGGTTCGAATCCCACCTGCGGCAACCGCGTTGTGTCCTTAGGCAAGACACTTCATCTCCATTGCCCGCGTGGGGACACGGTGGCGTTGTGTACTAAGGCGTACTGCACGTCGATGGTGCACTTGTCTTCAGCCAATGCTAACCCTGCTTGTGTGGATTTAGTCTGTTGGGGAGCTGATAGTTGCTTGCCGTTGCTAGGTGGTTCTCTCCGGGTACTGCAGCTTCCTCCACCCGTAAAACTGTGACGGTCATGATTAGCCATTGTGCATAAATATGTGACCTTAAACACCAATAAATAAATAAATATAAATATATTCGAGATGGATTAAGGGGTTAACAGTTTGAGGCGGAAACACTTGTGGGCCTATAGAAAATGCTATCACAAATTAACACGGTGATAAAGCTATATGAACGGAGCTCCTGTTATGTTACAAATCTATCTGCCACATTTAATCATATGGATTGAATATAATCTGATTTCAGTAAGAAGAGAATGTCTTAATCCAATAAAACACATGAGTGGATAATATGTACGGAGTGAGTATACTACTGCTAAAAGCTAATGTTACTCAAACTGGTGCGTTTATAAGAATTTGAATTGGAACGAGACGTCTAAATGCCCTAACAGATTGCAAGTCACGAAACATAATTGTACGCCAGACTGTTTTCTGATATTTTTTTATCAACTGTGACATTTCATATCTATATATTATTTCGATATTTGTTTACGGTGTATGTCAAAACTAGGTGGCTGAGAGAGGGGAGGGTGCTTCCAAGGTTGTGAGGCGACAAAATCAACTTGGTAAACAGGGTGGTATTTCTAAAATATGTCTTACGACTGTTTGCAGCTCATTCCATATTGACACAAATATATATAAAGATTTAGATCGTTACTTGAGTGTAACAAGGCGCCATCTGCAATGCTGAAGCATTGCAGATCGCGCCTTGTTGAACTCAAGGGACCAAATATAAACAGTCATAATGGGCGTTAACTAGTATATACCTATACTTCAACACTGCTATCTTCACTGGGAAAGAAGTCGCAAAAGCCAGGGCATCTTTGAGATTTGATCAGCTCACCCGTGAAACGTCCGGTTCCTCGGGGTCCGCATTGTTGACTGAGAACATAATGTTCAGAAAAAAACATTATTTGTAGAGACAAAAATTAAAAATAACAGATCGCACGGAGCCTTGTCTGGTCTGAATCACACTCGTTGGAAAAGACTCATGCATTATAATCAACAGACAAGCAGAACATATAGACGCGCCTCGTATAACTATCCTAGCAGTAAAGTGGTGGAAGTGCACGCGAAGCTGCGAACTTTGAAGAAGAGCATACATTTTACACTGGGAACGTTTCTTGAGGAACTCGCATCACGAACATTCGTCAAAAAACAGACAAGGTTAAGCACTTTTTCGACTAGCTAACCTGTCGGTCGCAGCTGAAACTTTCCTGGTTGATATTCTAATTTTTAAAACATTCGTGCTAATTTTTTGTGCTAACCAGATTTACGTTTGTTAACAAATGGATAAACAGACGCGAACGTTTGTTAACGAACGAACACCCCCACTAACCTCAGTTCTTTTTAAGCTTTGAAAACTCAAGGAGCGTCACTCTCTCGCCTCATTGACTCGGTGGCCACTGTGTGTACTTTAATTCGTTTTTATTAGCATTAGACTCCAGTTTATTCTGCCTGCATCAGTACATTTTATAGTTAGCTGTTACTAAGACAGGTCATTACCATTAATATGCCGGACAGTATGAATGATGGGTCAATTCACTGACTGTACTTGTTCCCTGCAGCGTATGACGAGGTAATGTACCATTAAAGATTGACAGAACAATTATCAACTTCCGACATGGTGGATGAATACATCAACATGGTCAACATGTTATTCTTGCTGTGTTTCTGTGTAAGATTGAGTTGAGCAAGGTCAATGTAAGCGTGCTACTTGGTTCTAGTATCTCGGGAGTGGGTTACTGCCATTACATCTATGTGGCGTGGACGTCCCCACGCGGGCAAAGAGTAATATTCCGTCAAACCATTGGGCTGGTCGCCATCCACGCGTGGGCAGTGATGTTCACGCATGCGTCTACCAGGTAATAAAAATTACCTTCAGCAAGATTTTAATTAAAATTAAATTTTTGATGACTGTTTCTATGATTAGTGTTTGGTATCTAATATTAGTGCGTCCGTGGAAATATTTCCCACCCGTGGAAGGTGAGCAGTCCACAGCGGCCGTACTGTTCCTCGGGAGGCCCATATACTGATAGCCAGACTGCAATAATGTGAGAAAACTTTGAACTACGGAATCACAATACGCGAACGTTTGTTAACGTTTAGACGAAATATCCTTGCGTTTTGACTATTTGGGGGTCTCATAATGTGTGACCACATGTACCATTGCCATGTCAGTATTACAGTGATTCTTGCTCTTGTTGTATTTTAGAGGGGCGCGGTGGCTCAGTTGGTAGAGGTGCCGGCTGCAAGCCGAGAGGTCCCCGGTTCGAATCCCACCTGCGGCAACCGCGTTGTGTTGTGTCCTTGGGCAAGACACTTCACCCCGATTGCCTACATGGGGGCACGATGACGTTGTGTACTGAGGCGTACTGCACGTCGATGGTGCGCATGTCTTCAACCAATCTAACCCTGCCTGTGCTGCGGTGCAGAGTTCAGAGTTACGATGTTGGAGAGCTGACAGCTGCTCGTCGTTGCTCGGTGGTTCTCTCCGGGTACTCCGGCTTCCTCCACCCGTAAAACTGTCACGGTCACGATTAGCCATTGTGCATAAGTATTTGACCTTAAACACCAATAAATAAATAAATAAATAAATAAATATTGTATTTTAGAATTAACCAATGTGTGCCAATCGCTGTAACTTGTACATTATGTGTCGCAACAACAATATGTATATTATGGACGAGTTCACGGACGTGATAATCGTTACTTATTTCCAGTTCTTTATCCGACATTCGTTATCAACCGATTATCGGTTGATAACGAATGTCGAATAAAGAACTGGGAATAAGTAACAATTGTCACGTTCCAGACGTGTTCATATGCTAAAGGGAAACTGGTGTTTTGTGAGTATGTGTGTATATCTGTATGCATGCGTGCATGCATGAGTCTGCACGGAGGTGCACGTGTGTGGGCGCCAGTGCGTGCATGAGCGGATGGACACAAGTGAATTTGTGTAGGTGTTGTGTGTGAGCCTATGTGTGCAGTAAGGTGATAGAGGGGGTGTGTTTATTCTGGGAGAGGGGTTGCGTCTGTATGTATGTGAGGTCCATTGTAATTGGTAGTATATTTTCTATGTTGTTTGGTGTTTTTGTAGAAGTTATAAAATGTGAATTTTGTCATGAACCAATCGTGGGGCGGAAAATAATTAAGATTTTATTATTACTGAGAAAAATATCGGACGAAATCGAGGGCCTTTTCCGATCCTGGAAGGAAAGTGTCCAATTGTCGCTCTGTCTCTCAGCGATGTTGTGAAAAAATCTTCGTTCCGTTTTGGGGTTGGGTATGCACAAGCAATGCCATGTCAGCCGTTAGACTGGCCGCCCTTGCTGTGAAATAACATCAGATGCACAAGCCAGAGTATCAAACTATGAGCTTCTGGGTTGAACCCAGGGCTTGTGCCTCTTTTGGGGGATTTAAGAGATACCCTTCGAATGAGTACTCCGATCCCCGGGTGTTTTAGAGCGGCATTCATCCGTTCTCTGTGTGCTGAATGTCTTCTCCCGTAATAAAGGAACCAATTGAAAAGGCAAATATTTTTCGCCGTGACTAACAAGTGTTCCGTGAAAATCAAATTTCGCGTGTTTTATATGTGAACATCGGTCTCGTTGTTGCCTCTGGAAATAAACTCATAAAAACGAACAAACAAAAATTCACATTTCTCTAACTTTGACTAAAACATTGGACCTGAATGATGTGAGAAAAATTTGAAAGAGGTCCAACAGTTATTTAATTTCCCAGCGATACGAACTATACTGAAATAAATATTGTTAGTCTTGTGATTGGATACGGAAAGACGAACAGTGACCTTAAACCCAAAGTAACTCCTGAAGGCAGTCATAACTCCACAACGCAAACTGTCCGGAAATCATCTGAAAAAGCAAGACTGAAACCTGGGTCTATGGAACCTATGGGGCGCGGTGGCTTGGTGGTTACAGCATTGAACTTCAAACCGAAAGGCCCATGGTTCAATACTCGCCAGGAGTAACTACGATATATCCGTGGACAAGGCACTTAATCCCGATTGCCCACGTGCGGGCACCGTGACGACCTGTACTAAGGCGTATTGCACGTCGATGGTGTACTTGTCCTCAACCAATCTTCAACCAATGTTAACCCTGCTTGTGTGGAGTTAGTACCTTGTGGAGTCTGATAGTTGCTCGCCGCTGCTCAGTGTTTCCCTATTCGGGTTCTTTGGTGGTACTCTGGCTCTCGCTAAACGTCAAACTCTCCGATACGAGGTGACTCTACAGTTAAAACTAGAAATCCTGTCACGATCTGTGCGCTTATCTAGGTTTAATTGCACGTGAGAATTCACCATATCGAATGGCATCCAAAGCACGTCAGGTTCTCCTAGTTACTCATAGCAAACGCAGGCAATGTTTCAGCCAATGGACCTCCGGTGTACCTGGAGGTCCATTGGCTGAAACATTGCTTGTGCACAGGCCATATGTACAGAATTTGATATCCTTTCTATGGTCCTAACGCGTAGATTAACGCGCAGATCGACGTGCTATTTGTGTGCATTTCATGACAGGACTTCTAATTTTAACCGTAGCTGTCGGAAGTGTCGTTAAAACTCCCAATTAAAAAAAACAGAGCCGTACCTAGGGCATCCGACGTGAAGAAGCAGGGAAATGACAGATAATAATAGACGTACAACATATAATGTAAACCAGTGGGTCTGGGAAAGGGTATGTCAATTCGAAGGGGTGCGTTGTCCTTCCGGGTATTTTATTTTTTCGAAAACGGGCGTAAATAATGTTATCTGGGGGTATCCTTCGCATTCACAACAGTTGAAAGCGGTTACAGGATAACTGCAGGAACATTTCTGTTATATTTTCAGTGTTAATATTTCCAAGCCTTGACTTCAATTCTCGGGAAACTCGCGTTGAGAGCTTCCCCGGAAATGAAGTCAAGGATTGGCGTTATCAAAAGAGAGGAAAATAGAATATTATTCTTCAATTTATTCCAGCTGGTACTGTATCGATGAAATTCCGGTATACTAAAAAATACGGGTGTTAGCCCTTTACCTAACATTAGCAGACGATATCAAAATTTATTATTTTAAATATCATTTTTGTAAATTTTTCAAAAAATTTCAACAAAACCATATCATGTGACCCCTCGTTGGAACGAGCTCATCGAGCTCGTTCCAACGAGAGGTCACATGATGTGGTTTTGTTGGGATTTTTTGAAAATTAATATTTTTTCAACTGCTGAACTTGCAAATTACGCGGACGGATGTAAAGGGTAAAATATGATTGAAATTGTTCAACACATCGTCTCCTGAGATCCAATGTGTTATGTGTGTCAGTAGGCACATAGAACACATTGGAACTCAAGGGCGATATGCTGAAGTTTAAATGGACAAACTTTGAATTAACTCTCCTAAAGATGAATTATCAATATTCACAAAGCAACTTATATTATAAAGACACAAAAGTCTTCTCAAAACTGTTGGAGAATTATATTGAAATCTTGGGTGCTTGGCAGACAATCCAGATATTCAAGGTGACACCGTGCCATCATGGTCGAGTACTTCGAACTGTTTCTGGTACATCAGTGTGAATCTCTTCGTAAGCATAACACGGGGAACATTAGAAATTTAGTGTAAATCCAGAATCCATTTTTGATTCAATTGTTAATTACCTGTGGCAGTCCATCATTCACAGCATTTTAGCCACGTGTTAACTGAATATTTTGGTTAATGAATTTCCTCACAGTCGGAATTATTGGCCCAGTGTATTGAAGTTAAAGCGTGTACCAAACAAAAGGTGTATCAAATGAACCGAACACGGCGCGTGAAGATTATACCATTGGGAGTGAATGTAGTCCGAAAGGCGTCGTGTGATTAAATGCAAAATACGGCAAAATAGTTCTGAGTATTAAAGAAAATATTTTATATTTTGATATCCCTTCATAGACTCTTCAATCAGAAATACTATATAGATCTCGACATACATTTATCAAACCAATCACTACACAAAGGCGACCAGCGGCCAATGCTATAAAACTTTTACAATTATATTTTCCAGAATTGGATTTTCTTGTTTTAAATGAGTTGAAATGAACCATTAGTATTTTCAAATATGTGGCAATTACCCAACGAATCGGCCGCATCCGCCCGCGTAATGTGCAAATTCAGCAGTTGAAAAAATATTATTTTTCAAAACATTTCAACAAAACCATATCATGTGACCCCTCGTTGGAACGAGCTCGTCGAGCTCGTTCCAACGAGGGGTCACATGATATGGTTTTGTTGAAATTTTTTTTAAAAATTTATATTTAAAATAAAAAAATTTGATATCATCTACGTTGGGTAATGGGTTAAATTACTAATGATTCATTTTGGTCGGTTATATTTATTGGTAGAAAATACAATTCTAGAAAATACAATTGCAAAAGTTTTATAATATTGGCTTCTGGTTTGCATTTACAGCTAGAATCTGTACATATATCATCCTTGCAGCCCTTTTAGACCCCTTTCAGTCCTTTCAGACTGTAGGATTGTATTGATACTTTCAGTCTGTTTACGTTTACATTCTCCATGTTACCTGCTCATCGAATACCACACTTTCGCGACACGTGCTTGTCTTTCGAGTACGACGGGTGAACACACAAGGTTGCACGTGAAAGTTTTTCGCAGAAGAATTTGTGTAACATCATGCAATGTCCGATAGCGCAGTTCGAAGCACCGAGTCCACCTTCAAAAAGCGTGGCGCTTAAGTGCTTCGAACGTTTAAAATGCATCGATGCCAACAGCACAGTCAATTCTGGGATCCGTCCATCTTCAAAGAAAGCTGAACGTGACGGTAATGTAACCTTTGTTGGAGTACACGCGAGGTAGGCCTTGGTAATGAAAGAAACAGAACCACAACTACAGCTGAAAGTTGATAGGAACATTTGGATGTGACTAACGAGACCACACTTTGCTGCGTTACATGAAAGTATTTTTATCAACTCTCCGCCTAAACAAATAGCAGACAGCGCTTAAAAAAATAAATCTTAAATAACAAAAATCTCCATTGCTTGCCTCAGAAACACAGCTTATGGCCCCTCGTTGCAACGGTTATAAGCCATATTTTGGAAACTAAAAAGCAAAACTGAATGGCTGATTTTGAGAACAGTGTGGCTTAGTATCTCGGTTTCGTTGTCTAAAGGGTTAACCGATAGACGTGCAGTTGTTTTGTTATAATTCTTTGGAGAGAGTCAATGATTCTTCTCAAATAAATTGTGTTTCACAACAGATTCATATGAGAAAAATCTTGTCTTCTGAATGGATATGACGCACACCCACAGAATACGAATCCCTTTGATCAGTGTTGAGCCTTCAATACAAAGCCCAAATATGGGCTTTTGGCACTCGTCTAGTTGAGGTTTGCACATTCTTGTTCTACACGATTAGTGATCCTAATGGTGTATATTTAAGAATCCAATGATACAGTTAATTTCTCCCGGAATGTGGCCGGCCCGGAGTGCCTCTGATAAAAAAAAAATAGCATGGCTCAACAAGATATTGTCAGAAAATACCTTCGTGTACTAGTTTATCTATTGACTTGCAGCGTGAATTTTTAAAACTGGTCGGTCGATAACTACTGTCGTGATACGGATTTATTTTGCGTTCCCGAAAATTAATTTCCCCGTTTATCGCCTCGCTCTGAAGTGTTGCACAGACGACAAAACGTTTCGACAACAACGAATGCGAAGAGATGCGCAGTTTTCTGAGATGTCAATAGCTAAAACTGTCATCCCGTGTTTATTCACATAGTATGGGTTTTTACCTACCCTCAGTCAGCCATACCCTAAGAGGCCTCATGGGACACGGCTAGCTTCGAGAAGGGGAATTCCGAACTACGTGAACAGACACGGGGTAATTAATAGTATTACCTGGGTGCCTTGGGACAATACATATTGCATGGTATTCTTTTATAAGAGGTTCCCATTGTGTATTCGCTAACATTGCTTTGTACGTAAGGTTATTAATATTGTGGGTATTATTAGGACGTAAGGTCTAAATTGTTTGTAAAAATAATTGCCAAGATATACTATGACAGCCTTGTTTTTTTCGAAAGGGAAACACAGGCAAAATACTTGTTTGTGCCCTTAAGTATGCACTCAACTAGCAGGGATTGGCGTGACACACGTTTACTTTATCCAACGAATCGGCCACATCCGCCCGCGTAATATGCAAATTCAGCAGCTGAAAAAATATTATTTTTCAGTAAATTTCAATAAAACCATATCATGTGACCCCTCTTTGGAACGAGCTCGTTGAGCTCGTTCCAATGAGGGGTCACATGATATGTTGTTTTTTTTATTTTTTTGAAACATTTTAAAAAATGATATTTAAAATAATAAATTTTGATATCGTCTGCGTTGAGTAAAGGGTTAATTAAAGTAGATGAAATGTGCATTTGCTGAAAATTTTTAAATTTTAGTAAGAAATTTGGTTGTAATTACTAATTAAGATTTTCAGAAATAATTATATGGCAGATATTTTATTGCTATAAATTTATATGTAAGATCATTTCCATGCAATTCTATAGAAAAACAACTATCAGCATTATGGACGCCAGTTCGTTTTTTAAGGGGACGGGTTCGTAGTCCGTCCCTAGATGAATCCGCCACTGATTTTGTTGGCCGACAATTGCATACGAAATCGATTTTAAGAGGATTTGGAGGGAGCACTATTCCATATCTATCCCTCCCTCTCCGCCTAGAATTTTCGCCCTCGGGCAAGTCAGTGTACTAATAATGTTCTCGTTAGTCCAAATGTCAACATCGCGATCTCGAAGAGCGATGCATTGAAGAATCTTTTGGGGTGAATTATGCATCAGCAGTGTGTGGTATAATTCAAAGTCACGTGCATGACAAATTTCCGTTTATAAAAAATAGAATTCCGCCTTAGTTTTTGTAAAAGAACGACACCAATATATTCGTTTCATTAGTTGAATAAAATTAATAAAATGTTACTGTAAATGGAGAACTGAAGCTGACAGCATGAAGCTTTCAACAATAGTGAAATGGGAAATTCGTCAATCAATATTTTATGCATGGACTACACACAGAGTTCAGTGGGTCATTACCCTCCGTAGGATATGTCTTTCAGCGAATTTGTCCATTCAGTCAAACTCCACATGAGTTGCTGTTACTAATTTGCCAAATGGGCTTAACCGATAAAAATGCATCTTGTTAGTACGGTCTGCTGTGTCCGGAAATACTTCTTGCGTTTAGATGGCTTCTGTCAGAGCTACTGACGTCAACAAAATCAGAAGACTGGATTGCAGATTCTTATCACAGAAAGTGAAATAAATCTTAAGGCCTTCGAACAAAACACACTGGCTGCAATGCGAGCGTCGTGAAAAATCATCGAGATCATTCCCCTTTGCTTACAATGTCACATAATATTGCTCTATGTGCTGGGCGGTGATGAATGAAATACGAGTATAATACGCGCACACCAGTCTGGTACATCGCTGACTGGCGAGAGATGGGACATCAGCTGTAAGTTTTCTTGTTTGAGTCCCCAAGATTATTCCAGTTTTTCATTGGGGTTTAACGACACTTTCGACTGCCAGGATGACCTCGTTTCGGACATTTTTTACCGGTGCGGAAGTCGGAGTACCCGGATGAAAACCACCGAGCAGCCGCGAGCAACTCTTGAATTACTCTCACATCGTCGTGTGAGAACCATAATGTTCTATCTTCCTGTGGAAGATAGAACATTATGGTTCTCACACGACGACATGGGTTTCTAGCTGTCATTATTTATTTTTTTTTTTTTTTTTTTTTTTTTTTTTTTATTTATTTATTTGTGTTTAAGGTCACATATTTCTGTTTAATGGCTAATCCTGACCGCTACATGGAGATAACTAAATTCAAGTTTAGTCCATCGTTTTTACCCATGTTGCCCATTTTAAAGGACTTCCACCCCAAGCGTTGATGACTTGTCCTATTTACCAGTAAAACAGAGCTCGTTTGCCACAGTAAACAAGCACTGGTTTACTTCCTCGGATTCTCACGGAGAAACTTTATTGTAACCCCTAGAATCTTTCAAGCAAGATAATATCATGGATTTATTAATGTTTAGGATGGAATTCTGAGGCCAAAATAGTCTGTTAAAGAGAAGAATTTCATTGCTTCATTTCCGAGGTTTGCTATAATTTATTTATTTACATGGCGAGTCGGTGGCTGGTGCAATCGGTAAAGGAAAACAACAAGGAAGTAATACTTTAGGTTATCCTGAAGATTCTGTTGACTATTTCTGTACATTCTGAGGTTCCATGGATAACTGAGGCCTTGGTGTGCATCCAGCAGCAGGAGATTCCATGGATAACTGATGCTTTGAGGTGCATCCAGCAGATAAACAGGTTGACGCGTGTAAATTGTTCTTGGGATAACAATTAGTATGAAGAAACCACGAGATTTTTTCATTACGTTTTCATCAAAAATTGTTGCCAATGTCAACAGTAGATGCGTCTGTTTTCTGACAAAAAGAAAAAAATCAAGTGTTTTTCCACAGTTTAATGTTTTTATAGATGATCATGTAGAATTCTTCAGTCAAAATGGTAATACTATCACAAGTAAATATACAAGGATAACATTCATTCAACATTATAACACTAGTGACATATTATGGAATATACACGATGAGGCTGATCAGCACTTTGGATAAATTCTCAATAATTGGTTTCCGTTGATCTGGGAAGGTAGTACCGTTATAGATACAACACTACGATCACAAAAGCGGATAGAAAATTTCGGAAGGATCGCGACCCGGGTCGCGATCCGTCCGAAATTATCTTTTCGTTTTCTCTTCCCTCAAAACTAGATTTTCACTCGTCGAAAGATAAATACGCGAAGCTGTGGTGCTACTTTACTTTGTTTTTCTTAGTGTGGACTTGATTTCGCAGTATTTTTTACTCACGAAATCTCAACCTACAGATGTTAGTATGTCGCGATCGTGTCGCGAAATAGACCGCTTTTGTGATAACAGTCCTGAATCTGTATGACTTCCATAAACCTTCGGATGCAGTATACGGAAAGTATATAACAAATAAAACACCTGCGATGTGGCGTTTCCACGCAAAACAAAAACAAGTCTCCGGTTTTGTGAAAGCGTATTCGAAGCACGAAACAAGGTTCCGGCTACTTAACCTCCGAGTTCAAACTGGAGGTCCATAAGCTGGAACTGTTGTTCTGCCTAATTGGCTTCACACATAAAAAAATGGTAAGTTTATGGAATGATGCTCACATCGATGACACAACGTCGCTAACATTTCGAAATTTCAATTTTTATATAAAATATTCTCATTTCTTTAGTGTTAAATTTTCGGACAACTTCAGGAAATTAAGGGGAGTTAACTTTCATGGAAATCTCTTCCGATGACGATAATTGTCAATCATTCAAGAATAGAATTGTATCGAAACAGCGGTACTTAAAATCAAACGCCACATTTAGTTTCGACAAGTAGCGCAAAAAAATATAAACTGACCACAAACAGGTTTAAGTTTCGCACAAGAATACAGTTTCGTAAAGCCGGTTATACTTACGAAATGGTATTGGTTGATAGTCGCCATTAAAGAATGAGTTTAATCGACGGAAAACAGTTCAGATCATGCGATAAATCAAAGAATACAACAGTAGGCTTTTTACCATTTTTTCGGCTATCAGTTTGAATGTTTGGCTATTATTCTCTGTAGAAACCAATTTAATAATAAGAAAAAGCCGTTTTCACAACCTTTTGATATTCTGTAACTGTTTTTTGGTAATTATATCAACAGTGTGCGCACCTTGACATATAATACAGACACTGTTCTTTCCATTAACTCTTTACCCAACGCAGACGGTATCAAAATTTATCATTTTAAATATCATTTGTTTGAAATTTTTCCAAAAATTTCAATAAAACCATATCATGTGACCCCTCATTGGAACGAGCTCGACGAGCTCGTTCCAAAGAGGGGTCACATGATATGATTTTGTCGACATTTTTGGAAAAATAGTATATTTTCAGCTGCTGGATTTGCATATTACGCGGGCTGATGTGGCCGATTCGTTGGATAAAGAAAAGTCTAGGAGGTGAGATTTGCTAGTTGTTTTCTTGGAAAAAATTAAAAAAACGATCAAATTGCTGTAACAATACATTCGCTGAGCAAGCAGCCAATGTGGGCATTTAGTGTTGGTAGGTATGATACTGATAAATATTCTTTATGATGGATTATCTGTGAACTAATTGCTTCTAATTAGCTTGCCATAAAGGCCAAGTTTCCTTTTGCTACTTTTAAAAAACGAAAACAACACACAGCTCCGAGTGTTGTTTGTTGTTTTCTTTTATTAGAAGTAACAAAAGGAAACTTGGCTTTATTTTCTACCGATGTCATTGGTGTTTTCTCAATAATTACTTTCTTCTTAATTGGATCTTCCTCGTCCGTCTAATAATTTCAAGGGCGATAACTTTATGGAAAGCTGATTTTCATGACGATACAAGTCAGGGAAGCAAAAAATATACGTCATTGGGGATCTATTTTCGGAGCGTACGCTTTTCAACAGTGTAGCTCGAGGCCTTGTATGAAGTCATGTTCATTTGTCTGCCCATTTAGGCATCGTTTGTCGGGTATTGGATGAAGTGCAATAAATATATAAGCTTTAATCTATCCCCATTCACTCAGTTTACATTGAAATTTACATCATCTGTCCAGTAAATTAGGTCTGGACCACCAAAGACTCGGACCAGATCCAATGTACTGAACTCGTTTAGTAAATTTCTCTATAAACTAGGGACTCGTTGGAGAACCTCGGATTGCCTGGGTGAAAACTCCATTTCGCATGTGTTTGGTGGTAACTAGCCCCATTGCATCAATCAACTTATTTTGCTTTAAGGCTCTTTCATGCATACCATATCCACGCGATCAACGTGACAATTAGAAAATTTCAGATGGGGCGTGGGCCCCGTCTGTCTTGGATTTGAAAAGCCATAATCATCCCTTTTGTTTTTTCACTTCAAATCTGGACAATTATCAAGTCTTTAGTTCTGTCATGCTATCGGGGATGTGGCTAGAGAGTTTCAGCTGGGGGTGGGGGGGGGGGTGCCACCGGTGTAAATTCCAACTGTGGGTGGTTTCGATAGGTGGTTGCACTGCAGCGCTGGGCGATATCTTTTAGCCCTTTATCCAACGAATCGCCCGCATCCGCCCGCGTAATATGCAAATACAGTTGCTGAAAAAATATTATTTTTCAAAAATTTCAACAAAACCATATCATGTGACCCCTCTTTGGAACGAGCTCGTCGAGCTCGTTCCAACGAGGGGTCACATGAAAAAAAAATTTAAAAAATGATATTTAAAACAATGAATTTTGAAATCGTTTGCGTTGAGCAAAGGGTTATGAACCCTTCTGAAAATTTTCGCTAGTCCTGAAACGGAAAAAGCATCATTTATAAAGTGATTGGGTCAGAAAATTTACCGGATTGATGTCAGAGTCGAAATTTTGAGGCCATGTCACTTTTAGTGTAGGAAATTTGAAGCTCAAGTTTCCAGTTGGAAATAAAAGATCAAAATTTCTCATCATTAAGTTGGAATTTTAATATTTTTCATGAACAATGTTAATTTATTGAATTTCCAACCATTTGATTTTTGACCTCGGAATTTCCAACTATTGAAAAAAAAATACAGAGAGAAATGAGACACCCCCCCCCCCCCCCCCCCCCTGTCGCCACATCCCTGCATGCTATAGAACAAAGGTAGTAATTAATCACCCCGAGTCTAATATCCCAGATGAAATATAAAATTATAGATTATAATTCAAACGGAGTGATTTTTTATGGCTTTCAGATCTTTGTAAATTGTTGAAATATGACTTATTAGTCAGTTATCAATTCCAGCTTTGTTTAAAAGCAGGATAGGATGTCTGTGTCACAATCTGTCCAAACATCAAGATGAAAAAGAAACATTATAATTACATTTTTATCGCATCCATGATCATTGGCATTTTTCTCATATGCCATGTACATTGATTATTTATTTATTTATTTATTTATTTATTTATTTATTTATTTATTGGTGTTTAAGGTCACATGTCTGCACAATGGCTAATCATGACCTCTACAGTTTTACGATTGGAGGAAGCCGGAGTACCCGGAGAGAACCACCGAGCAACGGCGAGCAACTGTCAGCTCCCCAACATACTAACTCCACACAAGCAGAGTTAGCATTGGTTGAAGACAGGTGCACCATCGACGTGCAGTACGCCTTAGTACACAACGTCACCGTGCCCCCACGTGGGCACTGGGGGTGAAGTATCTTGCCCAAGGACACAACGCGGTTGCCGCAGGTGGGATTCGAACCGAGGACCTCTCGGCTTGCAGCTTGCACCTCTACCTACTGAGCCACCGCGCTCCCGTACATTGATTGTATCGGGCTTTACACAAACTACGATGATATTCCTTATAAACGCAATTGATAGTTGTTAACTGAAATCGGATCGAATAAACGCAAATCGTGTGGATGAAAAAATAATCTCCTCGAATAATAAAGTTAGTATAAGATCTATTTAATTATTGGTGTTTACGGTCACTTTCAGCATCTGTGGCTATACCATGACCGCAATATGGGCATGAAGTCAAGTTTAGCCAATCGTTTATACCTAAACTGCAATTTAGAAGATCTTCACCCCAGGCATTGGAGCCTGGTCCTATTTTAGCAGTAAAGCACTTCCTGGAGTTCCCAGGGAGTTTGTATATAATGTTTCTAGTCCATACGCTCAAAGCGAAAACAAGACTGTTCAGCGAACCCGCTCTAATGGAAAGTTATTTATTTATTTATTTATTTATTGGTGTTTAAGATCACAAACTTATGCACACTGGCTAATCATGACTGTGACAGTTTTACGATTGGAGGAAGCCGGAGTACCGAAGAGAACCACTGACCAACGACGAGTAGCCGCCAGCTCCCCAACATCGTAACTCCGCACTGCAGCACAGACAGGGTTAGATTGGTTTAAGACATGCGCACCATCGACGTGCAGTACGCCTTAGTACACGGCGTCATCGTGCCCCCATGTGGACAATCGGGGTTACGTGCCTTGCACAGGGACACAACGTGGGAGTCCGAATCGATCGTTCGACTAACCGGGCTCGACGTTGCTTAACTTCGGTGTTCTGACGAGAACCGGTTATCACAACGCCACCGCGCCCCCTTCCAATGGTAGCCATAAGCAATGATTTGAAGACAAAACATGAAAACAATAAGCAACTGTTCAAGAATGAAATTTGGCTCCAAAACATTGGTTATGGCCCTCATTGGAATGAGCTCGTTCCATTGAGGGTCATAAGCAACGTTATGGATTCAAACACTGAATGTCGACTTTTATGAGTAGAATTTATTTATTTATTTATTTATTTATTTATTTATTTATTTATTTATTTATTTATATTTAAGGTCAAATTCAGTGTATATTATTAACGCAACACGAGCATGAAGTTAAATAGAGTCACTCGTTCATGCCTCTACTGCTCACTTTTGAGGACTTCCATCCCAGGCGTTGGTGACCGGGTCCCTTTTCACCAGTAAAAGGAACTTCTCTACCACGGTAAAGAAGCACTGCTCCACTTCCCAGGATTACCACGGGGAACCGGTCAGATATTACCGTTGCATTAGGCGAATTGGTCATGTATTCATTATCAGACCGATAAGTGATAGTTAAATTTGCAGGGGATGATTCCTATTAGTGACGTGTCATCTCTGAAACTGAGTGACAGAATATAAAATTAAACCTTATACTTGTCCAATACACAATTTAGTCACGAACAAATTAAGCAATTCAAAAATGAAATTGAGCAATTAAAATAAATTTTAAAGTCCATCCAAGACATAATAGGTTATGCCTCCAGAATGAGCTATACAGGCATGTTTCAAAACGATGTATCCTTCGATGAAGAAAATGGAAAATAAGGGCATTTTCTGGCGATAGACATGATAATATTCACATAGAAAGGATACGTACAGCCTGAGATTGATCTATAAATTTGGCGGTTTTCTTGAACACGCATGATGATTTCGAACATAGGTTTAATCTTCAGATTACAATTGTGAGGAGGGGGGCGGGGGTCCATTATAATACAAGTGGCGGTAACAGTGGGCAATTGAAGCCCCTTCGGTGTCTGTTTCAGGGGCACTGAAAGAGAAAAATTATCAATTCACGATACTCCTCCCACTGAATTGGCTCATAGCCAGAGTAAATTCAAAGCACCTCAACCCCGTAAATCCGTGAGCATCGAACCTTTATTGACTTCCGAAGCGAAGCAACTCGCTGATTGCGTTACGTCCAAGATATTTTTGGCGGTAATGGAGCCACAATGACACAACCAATTTCGTAACCGAATTACCCTCGTGCTCTCGCGTTGTGTCCTTGGGCAAGGCGCTTAACCCCGATTGCCCACATGGGGGCACGATGACGCTGTGTACTAAGGCGTACTGCACGTCGATGGTGCGCATGTCTTCAACCAATCTAACCCTGCCTGTGCCGCGGTGCAGAGTTCAGAGTTACGATGTTGGAGAGATGACAGCTGTTCGTCGTTGCTCGGTGGTTCTCTCCGGGTACTCCGGCTTCCTCCACCCGTAAAACTGCCACCCTCATGATATGACCCTGGCTGTTAATGTGTCGTTAAACCCTATTAAAAAAAAAACCGAATTACCCAGAATTCCCTACACAATTTCTAGTGCCATCCACTTTGATTGTAGAGACACGTCGAATAACTTTCAGATCGGCTTTTCCTTTGAGTTGGATGAACACCTCGCCAATTGTATGTCGGCAATACTGTAATGATGAACACACGTTGTGTACATTAGTATATCACAGACATACGCGACTGCATCTTGGGATTTGTTCTCACATTTTAGTATTACAAAACTTGTACTAAAATTGCTCCTGCAAATTGCTGTCAAACTGCTTCAGTGGGGCCCTCATAATCGGATATATTTTTATTGGACAAGAGCTATTGCTGAAGGCAATTCATCCTCCCACAGCAGTGCTGGGCCGATGAAACATAAATCAATTAAAACAAAGTAAGTACCGTAACTCTATTGAAACAATGCGGGAAACTTTTTTTATAACATGTGCAGCAGCGGCTTGTCATAAGAATCCCTCTCACCAAATTTCCTCCACCCACTCACTAAGATACCGCTGTGAACAGACGGACGGACGCATGCAATCCAGTATACCCTCCATTCTCTTCGAGAGTGGGGGAGGGGGTATAATAACCCTGGTTAATTGAAAATACCTCCCAAACAAAAAGGCATTTGCCATCATACCTTCAGAACAAACTGAACCTGTTACTTTGATATACGTTACTGAGAGAAAATATCTGTTCTAACAGAAAGAAAAATCTTGCAATATGTTGAGACATTACACTGACAATCACCAATGCTCCCATGTTTATAGACCTATCCAGCCCCAAGCAGCTCTTTCCTGTACAGGCATTTAATCTATTACATCTTGTTTGACAGAGCTCCATGAGTTCTGTCAAACAATATATAATAGAATAAATGCTCAGTCTATCTCTGGAATACAGGACAGTGACCCAATCACTGTTAATTGAATACTCGTTAACTGAATAATTTTCAGTGTTAAAGTGACTATTCAATTAACAGGGTTGTACTGTAATACACAACCTTAAAATCAAACATATCAACAAAGCTAATTAAACCTTTAATAGCTTAGCTCCCACGTTCGACCTCTGTTCTTCACAAAAATCGCAATTCAAATTTTATCAATTTTTCAGTTTTTCCTCCAAAACACAGCTTATCACCACTCACTTGTTGCATGTGATTTTTGCGAAGAGAGCTGGTCGGCTATGGCTGTTGTATTTTGCAAAGTGTTGTGGAAAACTTTCTAGTGTGCTGTCACTTTGGAATGGCCCTTGAGGGACCAGGGCCATAGACCAACCACACGTGTAATTATTTCTGCATGTCAATACATCTATCTCGTAGCTTCATTTTGAGAGTTAAGGATTTTATGTCCTTCGGGGTTGAAATTCCAAAATTTCCCACACTGTGTCTCTAACCATACCCGATCTGGTGAAATTTCGGGATTCCAATTCCAAAAGACTCCGTAGCGGTAAAGCGGGACTACACTGCAGTTGTGGTTCTCAGTAACTTTCTTTTGTCAAGCCATTCCGCCCCTGAATTCAAGTTTAAGGGCCTATATAAGTAATGGAATTTTGTTTCTTTTGAAATTCTTACCTCTCGTCTTCCTTCAATTCAGATTAAATATACACAACTTATACATCAAAATGAAGGTTGGGATGTATAGAACACGAAACACATATGTAATCAACCCATATAGTCGACTGTGGGCACCACTGGTTCCTGGAAGTCTGCTACCGTATTCGCACCAGAACTGATAATAAAATAATATTTCATCAGAACAACTTGTGGCCAAATGTGCCTCATATATCGAAGAACAAAGCTAGGCATTCAAAACACTTTCGAATACAGCGATTGGACTGCATTGTGGAAAAGGACAACCCTGTCTGCATTTTTTATTGAAGATGGTTTCCATGCTCGACAGACATGCGCACATCACTCGTTACCACGAATTTCCATCGAAAAACAAAATCGTAATTCTAAGAAATTTCAACAGGTATCATGATACCTTGCATTGAATATGGCAACTGTGCAATCTCTATCTAATAACAGTATACTGTATGAAGGCGATCTTTTTCATTATTCGATTTTAGACGGCGCTGTTTTTACATGCTTTTTCTGTCCGATGACGTCGACCGGAAATCGAAAGTATACTCATACGTAAACAAAAGAAAAGGCTTTGGAATTTACCCCAATGCAGCTCTGTCTCCGTGTTTTGAAGAATTTGTATCCCCTAGTTTTGTTCTTGGATATGTAAAGCATATTTGGCCACACGTTGTTTTCGTGAAATATTATTAAATTATCAGTTCTGGTGCGAATGCGGCAGCAGACTTCCAGGAACCAGTGGTGCCTGCAGTCAACTCTATGAATTGATTACACATGTGTTTCGTGTTCTATACATCCCAACCTTCATTTTGATGTACATTTTGTGTATATTTAATTTGAATTGAAGGAATATCAGAGGTGAGAATTTTCAAAATAAACAAAATTTCATTACTTATATAGCCCCTTAAGAATACAACTGTCTTCATGTGTTAAAAATCACAAAATATTAGCATATCGTATAAATACATGTAATAAGCACATCTGATACTGAAATATTAATTTTGTCGATAAGATGTTAAATATTCCACCATCATTTTTTGCCTGTTAATCGATCCAGATGTGGATTGATCGATAAAATGTTTTGTTTGCAGTGACGTGTGATGATTTTTATTTTTCTGTATATGACCTGAGGCGCAGCGGGTTTGCACGAGACGAGCCACATATTCTCTCACTCATAACGATGATAAAAATAATCTCCACGCTGGCTACACACCTGTTACTGATATTTTTGTAGACACACAATTGGTTACATCACCTAGAGGAGTTAGGTTTGTTTCAATCTCTTGAGATATTGCCGCTTTCAGAGCCCACACACTGTACAAACATTGCGTTAAAAATACTGTAAAAGTATGGGCAACTGACAGCCGGTATTTCCACCTCCACCATATAATATTACAGAGAAAATACCGTATTAAGGGCCTATATAAGTAATGAAATTTTGTTTATTTTGAAAATTCTCACCTCTGATATTCCTTCAATTCAAATTAAATATACACAAAATGTACATCAAAATGAAGGCTGGGATGTATAGAATACGAAACACATGTGTAATCAACTCATAGAGTCGACTGTAGGCACCACTGGTTCCTGGAAGTCTGCTGCCGTATTCGCACCAGAACTGATAATTTAATAATATTTCGCGAAAACAACTTGTGGCCAAATGTGCTTTACATATCCAAGAACAAAGCTAGGGGATAAAAATTCTTCAAAACACGGCGACAGAGCTACATTGGGGTAAATTCCAAAGCCTTTTCTTTTGTTTACGTATCGGTATACTTTCGATTTCCGGTCGACGTCATCGGACAGAATACATCCCAACCTTTATTTTGATGTATAATTTGTGTATATTTAATCTGAATTTAAGGAACATGAGAGGTGAGAATTTCAAAATAAACAAAATTCCATTACTTATATAGACCCTTAAATTACTTTTGGCAATGCCAACCTATCTTTTTTTTTGTTCGATCTCAGAGCAGGACATGAGCTGATATTTGGTTTCTCCTCATTACACCGGCAGGGTGTTGAGATACATGATAAAGATCTAACATTCGGTACAGTCGCCGTGGACTGGTTGCAATCCACGCGTGGGCAATGATGTATGTATGCGTTTACCAGGTAATAAAAATCATCATCATTAAAATTTTAATTAATGAAGCACCGGGTTGTACCCGGTGCTTCATTAATTACATTGTTGATGAATATTCCTGTAATTAGTGTTTGGAATCTAATATTAGCGCGTACGTGGAAATATTGCCCACCCGTGGAAAGTGACCAGTCCACGGCGGTCGTACTGTCCTTCAACTTTCCTCCCCTTGGGTTGAATCATAATTGGACCGGGTCGTTTAGAAAGTTTGTGCTTCGCCACTTTAATTGACCTTCCGCTTCCTATACCCTCTCCCAGTACACTTCCTCACACTTTTCTAAGTTTGTTAAGTCGAGATGAGTGGATGGAATAATAGAATTAACACATTTTACCCAGAATACACAAACTACATCTGGATGTAGACGTGTAAATGTGTGGAGGAATAATTTGTGGCCAGACCAATTTAAATTAATTTTGATGAAATAAGTGCACGATTTTCTATAGCGTTTTCTTGCCGAGCTCGATCTAAAATCACACTTTCTGTCTAGAGTTTCTCAGTTTTCTCCTATTTAGGCCTTTACACGCTAGACGAGATGAAGACCTACGAGCGATGCCATAATGTTATTCACGACCTTCTTTCTCGGTTTAAGGATTTAACGAAGTGTAATGTCCATGGTCTGGATCCTTGTTAAATAAATATAAATATTCGTTAGATTGAGAACAATACGCAAAGAGAAACATGCAATCGTTAATTAATATTTTGACGCAACTATTCGTTGCGTCAAAATTATAATGAATGATTTATGTTCCACCAAGCACATTCGGTTCAATATAATTAATTCGTGTCCTTTGAGCAACGGTAAGACTCGAGATTACAAGCACCAAAACTGAAATTATAGTGACTTTTGATTTTATCGCATTGCTCATAACACTCGCATCTCGTCGACTGTGTAACAACCTTTGTGCTCGTGTTATACTGTTACTGTATGGTCAGATTGGGCTGCAACCAAAACGCCCACGGAGTGGAGTTCTCACCCTGACATCAATTTTCAATTTTTGGATAAAACATTGAATTGCCTCCCGGGTTCAATTCGGGGAAAATCATCGTATTCTGCTTGCGTGTATTTCGCTTTGTTTGAAGAATTTGAATTTTACAGCCTGTGGGCTTAAACCACTCCACGGAAGTTTTGCTGTACATGTAATCTGCTCTGAGCATTATAGAAACCTTTGTGGCATTCTGTTAGAATGATCTCAGAGGATGCAGGACAGCGCGGATACTTCTCACCAAAACGTTGGTAACAGGACTTTTTGACATTTACTGGGCAGGGACAGTTGATTCTTTTGAGAATTCCAGGGAGCAATGTTTCCACCGTGATAATAAGTCACTTTCTGCGCATGCATTATGTTATATGAACAGCGCAAGCCAAGTTTCAGTCAACAGGCCTCTGGGTTATTATATCCAGAGGTCCGTTGGCTGAAACTTTGCTTGTGTACATTTTGTTTTTCTCACATAATTCAAGTAACATAATGTGGATCGAAACATCGGTGGTGTTATCGCGGGTAATAGACTGGCCAAGCACTGCACTTTTCTTTAAACCATTTTAACGTTTCTCCCACTGCGCCGAACCACGATGGTTTGGGAAATTTGTGCCCCTCCACTTTCACTGAGCTGACGACTCTTGTGGTCAAGGAGGACCTGGGGAGCGGTTTGAATGAGGCCTGAGTGTATCATCGTGCGACAGCCTCCATACAAAGGTCCACGGCGTGTTCGTTCAATGACGAGAAAATTATATGTGAAAACAATTTATTATCGTTGTCTAAAATCAAGTTGTCAAAAGAAGGCAGTTTAATTTACACGTATACGGATATGGAGACGAATCACCATTTCAATCTGTTATCATTTTGCGCGAAATTCACCTGTTATGGATTATTTGGAAACCCTCAAAAGCCCGACAAAGGGAACGTTACTGTAAGTGTTTATTCTACACGACCGACTGCGGGTGGCGTTTAAGGGTCAAATGTCCCGACAAGAAGTTTTGTTTTCTTAGAGTAAGTACATTTGACCACTTGAAAACTTTCGCAAAATAGATTTTACAATTTTTAACCCCCTCACACTGATGTCAAAATATCTAAAGTTTAGGGTGCAAATATTTCCCATAATGCAACTAGAAATTTAACCAATTCAATCTTGTTTGACAGAGCTCATTGAGCTCTGTCAAACAAGATTGAATTGGTTAAATTCCCAGTTGAATTATGGGAAAAATAGCTACTTCAACTCTGGATATTTTGATATCAGTGTGTAGGGGGTTAAAATGAAATTTATCCAGTGCGTTATGGCAAAAGGATGTCAGATCAATTGTTTACAGGAGAGGTGCTCTACACAAGTTGAGAATTCGAAAATATTTGCTAATAATATTTTGTGATCATCTCGGCAGCACCCCCAAAATCGGAAATAAAAAAAAAACATATTGGAGTGTTCTTTTTCATATCCGACTGGTGATAGGGGCATTACAGAATCCATCGAAAAATATTATCACTTGTCATGTTCTCCACTTATCAACTTGATCACCTTTTGCGCGGTAAGTGCGATTATAGGAGGAGGGTGTCCGCTGTGTGGGCAATGGTATGTTTACGAAGGTGAAACGATTGTCAACACGGTTTTTCAAACATTACAATACGCAGACAATTATTTCCAACCCATATGTCCAGGTTATCAGTGTGTTTTACAGTCTACATGCATCAAAATTTAGAGCTTTAAGAAAGAGTGTAAAAATACTGAACATATTTTTAAATTTGGGTAGCTTGAAACATACAGTGTTTTCTGAAATCTAATAGTTTAAGATAGAAAATCTTTCGTCGAAGTATGCTCAGCAATTATTGCCTACTGTGCTATCATAGCTAAGGCGAGCAGAGAATTGCAACCGGATCGCGACTGGGTTGCGATCCAGTCGGATTCTCTGTCCACTTTTCTGCCAACAGCACTGTAAAATCACACCTCTCCAAATGAAAACGCTAAAACATCGCATCTTAATATATTGTATCTTTATCGTTTCTTTATCTTGAATCAGCCTAGATTTTGCTGTTTGGAGAGTGGATTGTAACTAAATCACCCATGGAGTGGAGTTATCACCCAAAGTATAACTTTCACATTCTGTACATATGGACAAAAAAACACAAGCAATGTTTCAGCTAATGGACCTCCGGGTTTACCCCGGAGGTCCATTGGCTGGAACTTTGCTTGTGCTTGTTATGTTTTGAAACAAATTTACAATTATTGCTTGGGTGGAATCTACACTCTACGGGGGATTTAGTGATAATACACTCTACACGTACTGTACTTTTTAAAGTCTCTAACCACCGGTGTCAGGGCAAAGCCAGCCTAAATATAGGGGCAAGGGGCCTCATATTTAAAGATATTGTAAGTTCAAAATATATTCCGCATCAAGGCGAAAAACCTACATGAATTTCTCTTCTCTGTAAAGCTGAAAAAAAACACACGTGGTGTATATCCAGCTTTAGCACAGGGACCCAGGGGAGAAACGGTATGTTAGATAAGGTCTAATCATCTCGTTTAATTTATACAGTAGTCGGAGTCTTACGAGACGTAATCGGTTGATGTCAAGATGTCGTCACGGTAAATTGAGAAACGAGATTCTAAAAGATAGAAATGTCGTGTCATCATAAGTTATAACAATCATGGCAAGAACGAATCGGTTTTCTAGACAAGTGAAGTCACGCATGAGATAACTTGTATTGATTCTGCCTCGATACACGTCATCTCCCACCGTTTTGACAGGTGGACAGATGAGCGTCGGTCCACCTGACAGTTTAGGGTAAAAAGTATATATACCTGGAAGAGCAGAGCATTAGACACACACTTGGGGTCACACACACGTTGGTGAAGTCCAGGACAGGCGGACTCTGTTTCCTGGCACAAGGGTACCTTCGATCACAGGACCCTGACACGGCTGGAATCGCCAGAGAGGGCATTCCATGGTTGATTTAGCTTAACGTTGATAGGCGGCTACGGGGCCGAATTCGTGAGAAGGAACACCCCAGGTGTTACGATAAAGTTTAGATTGTCGAGTAGCAGGTATCGGCCTGCAATAGTCAGAAGTGTAGGTTAATTGTATTGTGCGTATTAACCCTTTGAAGCGTCAGACTGATTGCGTTCTGAGTAGTTTATTTTGCTGTCGAAGCATCGTAATACCGACTGGAGATCGGTGTGAGTGACAATTTCGCCCTAGCACAAAAAGGGCATTTGTGAATCGTGAATTCAACCAGGAACGGTGAATATTTCAATAGGACTTTCACGGAGGACTTTCAAAAGGCACATAAGGTATGAGTAGACAATATCTGACCCAAATCAGAAGTATGGTGTCTTTATAGATGACGAATATTGCTGGTCGGAACCCTCCGACAGCCAGAGGTACAGTTACGCGCAGACGTTGACATTCGAGCCTAAGCAGGTGAAGCTCTTATGGCGAGCTCACAGTAATAACATTTCAGATTTGTGAAGCTCTTATGGCGAGCTCACGGTAGTAACATTTCCAGTGTGTAGACTATAGTGCCAGTACAGGGCTATAGAATGACTATATGATTTTTTAGAATTATTTAACCGTAGTGACCCATTTTCTGTGAAAAGAATTGAATTGTTGATTGTTGAAATATTGAAACGGATTTATTTTTATGTGTAAATAAAAGAATCGTTGTTACTTTAAATCATTCTTTCCATTATACAGCCTGAAGTGATTAGGAATCACACCTAACGGAAATCGAACCTATTTCAGGACAATTTGGCAGAGAAGGAATCACGGCGTCGGTCTAACTCAGCTCTCTGCGCCGAGTTCGCGACACTTGGATTCCGACCCTCCACGTTGGTCTAATTTTCCCGCAACTTCACCAGCGGGACTAAATAACCCCCACGTCAGCCCAGGCCTTACGGGGCCTCAGGTGTTCCCTGACATTGATTGGCGAGGCTACCAGGATATTTCTAAAAGGTAAAAAATGGCTATATGGAAATTTTGTTTTATTTTAATGGCGGTTCTGTTTAGGTTTTGACGAGTTCGGTCAGTTGATGCCGTTCAAGGGTTTAATATCGCAATACAGTAGTCCCCAAAAGGATACTTAATAGCCACTATAACTGCGGTAGGTTTCAGAATATTTGGTGCGTTTAATTACGTTAAATTACAGAGGTAAATTAAGATTAATTGCCATATTTTTTTTTTCTTTTCCTTCTTCGTTCTTTCTGACGAGTGTTGAAGATAGAAAGAAAAAATCAAAATGGATGTTGTTACACCCCTCGCCCAACTGGTATCATTAGGCAAGGAAATGGGCCTTGAGGGGGCCGAACTTCATAAGTTCGTTAAAGATGAGCAGAAACGTGAGGCCAAGGAGATTGCCTTACGTAATGACGCAAGAGAGAGAGAAGCCCAATTAGAACGAGAGCGTGAGAAAGACGCAAGAGAGGCGAGGGAGAGAGAAGCCCAATTAGAACGAGAGCGTGAGAAAGACGCAAGAGAGGCGAAAGAGAGAGAGATTCAATTAGCAAATGAGGCGAGAGAGAGGGAAGCCCAATTAGCAAGGGAGGCAAGGGAGGCAGAGCGAGAGCTCGAACAACAGAGGCACGAGAGAGAATTAGAGCTCCTCAGAGCAAGGGCCGATGTGGAGAATGAAAGTCGGCGCTCAGGGGATGGGAGTGCAGGGGTAGCAATTCATGCCCCACGCCCCCATCTCGCTCATTTCAATGAAAACACAGATGACTTGGACTCGTACTTGGAGAGGTTCGAGCGTTTTGCCTCCAGTCAAATGTGGCCAGAAGACACATGGGCTATGTGCTTGAGCCCTTTGTTGTCAGGTAAAGCCCTCGAGGCTTATACCAGTATGCCTCCTGCACTTCTTAACGACTACAGTGAGCTGAAGAATGCCATCCTTCGGAGATACCAGCTCACTGAAGAAGGATTCCGGACCAAGTTCCGAGAAATTAAGCAGGAGAAGGGAGAAACAGTACCTCAGTATTTTGCCCGAGCTAGGCGGTACTTTGACCGCTGGACTGATCTCGCAGAAGTGAATGAGTCGTATGGAGCCCTGCGAGATCTATTTCTCCGAGAGCAGTTTTTAACTACATGCTCCAAGGAATTGGGCCTGTTCATCAAGGAAAGGGGTCCGCCCACCTATGATGAGATGGCAACTGTGGCAGAACGCTACATCGAGGCCCACGGTGGGAGTGTAAACGCACCCAAATTGGCTAGGGGTGGGGCAAACGGGTTGGCAATGGCACCCGTAAGGCAACACCACCCCGACCCTCCGGCGTCGCAGACCAGCCGGAAGGGGAGCGCTCCCAAGGACACCACTTGTTTTATCTGCAACAAGCGGGGTCATATTGCCAGGGACTGCTGGCAGAAGCAGGTAAGGACCACTGGGAACATTAGACCACCTCAGCAGGGGGCCGGGAACGCAGCGCCAAGGGGTTGGAAGTACGGTGACCGCGTAGATCCAGGGCCCAGTAGGCAGACGGCAGCGTTCTGTCAAACTATCGGTCCAGAACACAGTCCCCTCCGGGAATGTATACAAGAGGGAGAATTAAGGCTGGAAGACGGGAAGGTTGTCCCGATAATAAGTGGCATGTGTGAGAGGCTCACAACTTCGCAGGAGAAGGTTGATATGCCAGTGTACCCAGGGTATGTGGGACAAAGGGAGATCCGTCTGCTCCGGGATTCTGGGTGCTCCTCTGCAGCGGTTAGAAGGCAACTGGTTGACGACAAGCAATTGTTGGGTCGTGACCATTTGTGTATTTTGATAGATGGGACTGTTAGAAGGTTCCCCATCGCGAGGATAACTGTTGATACCCCATTTTATTGTGGCGAATTGGAAGCCATGTGCATTGAATCGCCTGTCTATGACCTGGTCATAGGTAATATCCCAGGGGTGAGGGCAAGCCCTGATGAGTTATGGTCCAGGGATAGGGGGCCAAGTGAAGGCCCAACGAGTAATGAAGAGAAGGTTCCCAGGGGGAACCAATCCGATGGTCCAGGGGATGGCCCCTACACGACGAAATGTCGGGAAGTTTCAGGAGGGACGACTCCTGTCCTATTAGGGAGAAGGGGCCGCAGGCGGTCCAGGCGAAACGCCAAACAGCGAGGGAACCCAATGGGATCATTGGGGAAAGACCCTCAAGCAAATTTATGTGGGGGAGTTGAGCGCCCCAAGAAGTCAGTGTCACCCGTGTGGAGAGGGGAGGCCAGACCCACGCAAATGGCTGGGCAAACTTCCCCAGGATTGAGAGGGCACGGGTCAACACAAGTTGAGTATGTTAAAGTGGATGGGACCGCTAAGGTGGGCGCCCAGGGGACCGAGAAAAGGGTCCACAAATCAAAGGAGAAGCATCCTAGGTGGCGGAGACCACGTAGAGAGTGCCGGGGGCGCACAGCGCCCAATGTGCGCAAGAAGTCGTCGCAATGGACCGGGGGGTCGACGGCACAAGGGCCAAGGACGGCCAGTGTCGTTCGAACGACGGTAATCGCCGGGACGAGTGAGCCTGGGGGATATAGCGCCAAGGGAAGCTCTTGGGAATGCGAAAATGACAGGGTATGGGGACCCTGGTGGAATACCCGTAGAAATAACGGAGCGAGAAGTAGGGGTGTGTCGAGGGTTACCCAAGGGGATTCTGGGAACCGGGCCCCTACGAATGGTCGGTGGTTATAAAGAAGCAATAGTTGGGTGGCTGCGGGCCTGGTGTCTGGGACGGGGGCTCCAGTCGCAAATATTTTTGTGGGTGAGGTGATGGGCTTCGTAAACTCGGTGTTAAGGCCCGGAAGGAATTTTCTTATTTTAGTATTATTATTGCTCTAACTGCTGACTAGAGTTGGTTGTGAGTGCGAATGTGAGATACACTGCCCTGTCTGTCGCGTGTGCGTGGACGGGGAGCCTGTGTGTCGAGTTTTGTAAGTATGGGGTGCACAAACCCGGTGTTAAGGCCCGGGGAAACCGCGCTTGTTTTTATTGACGAGAGTTTGTTGTGAGTGTGAGGCACACTAACCCCGTCTGTCGCAAAGGCGCGGTCGGGAAATCTGTGTGTTGAATGTGTGAGTGTGTGAGGCACAATTTTAATCCCCTGGTTGAGCTTTGCGAGGGTGAGGCTCAACATAATGCACGGGTCGTTTGCCCCTTCACAAGACATAGGGGAACGGGAGGCGAAGTTACACTCCGTTGGAATTAACCCATCTGACGCAAAGGCGCGGACGGTGTTACTCGTCGGAGTGAGTGCCAAGTGAACTGTTTGCAAAATGGGCGAACGTGTATAAAAATGTGTATGTTTAGGTGTAAATATATAGTATTACAGAGAGAGAGAGTGCTGCAAATCTGAGGATAAGGCTACTCCCCATATCATATGTAAACCCGCAAGACGGGAGCATGTGGTAGCGTGTGTGTCGTGGGAATCGACATGGCCGACGCATGAGCCCGGTCATGACCCCCCACGACCACTAGGGTACAGTTTTGTAGTCTTGAACATGATGGTAGTTTGTAAAAGGGTGTGAGAGGCGAGCGTGCGTGGCTTTGCCCCTTGCGTTTTAAGAGATACACAGGGTGTTTCTCTCGGGAAGGGAGTTGTCAGGGCAAAGCCAGCCTAAATATAGGGGCAAGGGGCCTCATATTTAAAGATATTGTAAGTTCAAAATATATTCCGCATCAAGGCGAAAAACCTACATGAATTTCTCTTCTCTGTAAAGCTGAAAAAAAACACACGTGGTGTATATCCAGCTTTAGCACAGGGACCCAGGGGAGAAACGGTATGTTAGATAAGGTCTAATCATCTCGTTTAATTTATACAGTAGTCGGAGTCTTACGAGACGTAATCGGTTGATGTCAAGATGTCGTCACGGTAAATTGAGAAACGAGATTCTAAAAGATAGAAATGTCGTGTCATCATAAGTTATAACAATCATGGCAAGAACGAATCGGTTTTCTAGACAAGTGAAGTCACGCATGAGATAACTTGTATTGATTCTGCCTCGATACACGTCATCTCCCACCGTTTTGACAGGTGGACAGATGAGCGTCGGTCCACCTGACAGTTTAGGGTAAAAAGTATATATACCTGGAAGAGCAGAGCATTAGACACACACTTGGGGTCACACACACGTTGGTGAAGTCCAGGACAGGCGGACTCTGTTTCCTGGCACAAGGGTACCTTCGATCACAGGACCCTGACACGGCTGGAATCGCCAGAGAGGGCATTCCATGGTTGATTTAGCTTAACGTTGATAGGCGGCTACGGGGCCGAATTCGTGAGAAGGAACACCCCAGGTGTTACGATAAAGTTTAGATTGTCGAGTAGCAGGTATCGGCCTGCAATAGTCAGAAGTGTAGGTTAATTGTATTGTGCGTATTAACCCTTTGAAGCGTCAGACTGATTGCGTTCTGAGTAGTTTATTTTGCTGTCGAAGCATCGTAATACCGACTGGAGATCGGTGTGAGTGACAATTTCGCCCTAGCACAAAAAGGGCATTTGTGAATCGTGAATTCAACCAGGAACGGTGAATATTTCAATAGGACTTTCACGGAGGACTTTCAAAAGGCACATAAGGTATGAGTAGACAATATCTGACCCAAATCAGAAGTATGGTGTCTTTATAGATGACGAATATTGCTGGTCGGAACCCTCCGACAGCCAGAGGTACAGTTACGCGCAGACGTTGACATTCGAGCCTAAGCAGGTGAAGCTCTTATGGCGAGCTCACAGTAATAACATTTCAGATTTGTGAAGCTCTTATGGCGAGCTCACGGTAGTAACATTTCCAGTGTGTAGACTATAGTGCCAGTACAGGGCTATAGAATGACTATATGATTTTTTAGAATTATTTAACCGTAGTGACCCATTTTCTGTGAAAAGAATTGAATTGTTGATTGTTGAAATATTGAAACGGATTTATTTTTATGTGTAAATAAAAGAATCGTTGTTACTTTAAATCATTCTTTCCATTATACAGCCTGAAGTGATTAGGAATCACACCTAACGGAAATCGAACCTATTTCAGGACAATTTGGCAGAGAAGGAATCACGGCGTCGGTCTAACTCAGCTCTCTGCGCCGAGTTCGCGACACTTGGATTCCGACCCTCCACGTTGGTCTAATTTTCCCGCAACTTCACCAGCGGGACTAAATAACCCCCACGTCAGCCCAGGCCTTACGGGGCCTCAGGAGTCCCTGACAACCGGTAAGAGATCACTTTTGTGATCACCGAACTGTTCAAAAATTATTTTTCTGCCCCTTACAGGCTAACACAAGCATCAAAATCTTGGGAAAAGGTATTTGTGGTCGAGTGTCAACCTGTGTTTCTGAGATTCTTATACAATGGATAGCGACGATTCCCAATAAAACACCTCATGGGTGATTTCCACCCCAGGTGGATCAAATAAATAATCGCAGTTTTTTGAAACAGATACCAAAGTCTATTGGGTGGAAATCCCCCACTACTCTTTGTGTGTCGGAAGAAATTCATTCTCCAACTGTAACAGAAAAATGGGGATGCATTACTACAAAGTCACAGTGGGTGAAATTTCCTCCCAAATGCTATTTCTGTTAAAAGGCACAAAACGCCCAATCAAAGTTTCAGCTCAAGGACCACCGGGTTGCACCCGGTGGTGCACGAGCTAAAAGTATGCGAGCGCTTAGTTGTCAGGGAAATGTAAATATTAATCGGGAGGAAAACCTACCTCATCGTGGTTGTGTAGTAATCCACCCTCCCTACAGTGCGTGGAGAGTGGATTGTAACTAAATCACCCGCGGAGTGGAGTTATTACTCAAACTATAATTTCCAAATTTTGTGCATATCGACAAAAAACACAAGCAATGTTTCAGCCAATGGACCTCCGGGTTTAACCCGGAGGTCCATTGGCTGAAACTTTGCTTGTGCTTGTTATGCTTTGCAACAAATTTGCAATTATTGCTTGGGTGAAATCTCCACTCCGCGGGTGCTTTAGTAACAATACACTCTCCACGTACTGTATACTGTACACGGTATTTCATTGTATTAACATATACATGTGTGGAGAAATATTAATGGGGGTACAAAAATAAATTAATTTAGTCATTTTTACAAACTATTTTATAGCCATTTAGCTTCGCCCAGTGAAGGGCAATACGTGGAATTTATCCTAGAGAACAGATTATATTCTGGAAATAGCATTCACTCATACATCGGGTCGATTCCACTTCCATCATCCAATGTCCTCGTAGTTACTGTTTCCAAGGTGATTTATCATTTTGCCACAGTGATCATCACCATCGTTCGTCATAAAAATGGTGTTCGGAGCATTCCTTTTTACTTTAATTATATCACTGCCACTACCACAAGAACTTCTATACAATAGTCTTTCTTGCCTCCTAGTATAGAAGTGAAAAGTTACAACACATGCTAATAAAGTCAACAGGAATGTACCTATAACAGACCCAACAATGTCAACCAGACTAAAGTGTGGTTCTTCCCTTCTGACATCACTGATTGTTCGAGAAGGCTGCTGCGGCTGGGGATCTTTCCATTCGAAGACACCTCCTTTGTGTTCCTCGGTTTTTGTACTGTCTGCTTGTTTTGTGTCTATTAAGGGAGATTTTGTTGTTTTCGGGGGATCCTTGGGTTTGTATTTTCTTTGATAATCCCCAAAGTCGACCTCCGCCTTCTTTTTCTCTGGTGGCCAGATAACATTGAGAGAGAATGATACATTACCCGCGGGATTACTTGCTATACAGCTATACTTTGCCTTGTCTATGGATTGCGGATCTGTAATGTATAAGATTCCTTCTGTATCTTGTATTCTATCGTCTTTGTCGGCGTAATATATCTCGGAACTACCGTCAGGTCGCGTCCAGTATAATGTTGGAACTGGATCTCCTCCAGCACGACATGTTAATTTTCCAATATTTACTTCAAAAACAACGTCAACATGTTTGAAGACTGGTAGCTGACATTTTAAGTCATCGTAAGCTAGATCTCCAAATGATTTACCTCTCACGCTCGACGGGGTGCGGCAAGACGGAGGCTCGACTCCTCCAAATATCGACTTTACATTATTTTGATAGAATACGTAGAGCCAGGCAACTTCACAGTTACAATGCAATGGGTTATCACCCAATCTTAAATGTCTTAATCCCCTGAATAAGTAATACCACTCTAGATTAAATGTCTCAAATTTATTCTTATCCAACCACAAGGAATGAAGCGTGCCATTTAGTGGTCTGAGGACATCGAGGGATAAATTAACTAAGCCATTACTATGAATGTACAAACCTCTCGTCCGTAATCCGTCGAAGGATCTTTTTGCTATCTGAATTCCCGGATTATTGTTTAGAAAAAGATGATCGAGAGTTAATCCACGGAATGTGAAGTCAGCTATTGTTCTAATATCGTTCCGACTAATATCCAAGAATTTTAGTTTCAATAAATCCGAAAACGAATCAACGGTCACGTATTTTATCTCACATCCACTCAAATACAAATGCTCCAAAATAGGAAAACCAGAAAAGTTCCCACGATTTAATACTGGATTTTGAAACTTGTTGTCATTTAAATTTAATTGTAAGGTACTTGAAGCAATCCCTTTTGGAATGTATGTTAACTTTTTTCTGTTACAGTATACGACCTGGCTGTGAGGTGGACATACGCAAGGTCCTGGACACTGCCCGTTATATGCTGTATATCCACAAAATAGCACAAAGAGGAGAAGACTCCCAAACTGAAGTCTTCTTACATGGTTACTAAAACCCATTATTAAATACAAAAATATCGACAGTCATAATTAAATCCAACACACAAACACTAAAGAGCGCCGTAATACGTCCACACTCGACCGTTCGCATTTCTCGACTGACTTCTCAATCTCTGCGTACGGTTTATTGACAACTTCTCGAGTGAGAGTTGAATTGAATCGAATAGTGGTAGCGCCACCTGGCGAATATTTACTTCCTTGTCGTTCAACTGCGTTGTTCATCTGTGATGCAGTTCTCTCACTTTTCATTCGTCGTTATGTGCTTCTCAAACGTGCACGTGCGCGTCCTGTGGGATTATTTAATATCTAGATTCAAGGGGGGAAATGGAAGTTGTATTCAAACGATCTGAAACTAAATGTTTCTATTCTTTACTGAAACGTTGATGTAGTTTCTATTAGAAGCAACCAACACTGTAATTTTCGCGTACACATTACAATACATATCTTCAGTTTTAAATTTTTCTGACGGTTTGTTATTATTTTGTGTTTTAAGTGTATTTTTTATTGCCGGACTAATGCGAGGGCCACTTTTTTACAAGAGATATTTGAAACATCAGCGAAATCGGTCTTTTCAGAATGATATGCAGGGGTCACTGTTAACTGTTTTCAGGTAAAAATTTCTGAAAAAAGCAAAAAAAAATGATATTTTTGCAAGTCGTATGTATCTGACGCATGAGGGGAGCAATTTCAAAATTGCTTTAAAACGCGTAACTAACGGTTAGTGTCGTGTTTACGGGAATTTTGAAATTCCACGGAAAAACAGTTATGTTACTGTCCACCATTATCTGTCTACAGAATTGCCAAGTTTGTAAACAACATTTACTTCAAATTGTTTTTGTCAGAAAGGAGAATTGGCATTATTATCCATAACTATCTTCAAGTATCTAGCCAGTATTGGCTAACAATTGAAAATTATACAGATGAACTGCGGACTTCTCCGGCTACTAATATATTTAATTTTCACTTCTTTTGACAGAAACTGCTCAGTGTTATTTCTTGAATTCGTTATGAAATTAAATCATGGCTGCTTCATAGCAGCCATGATTTAATTTCATAACAATTTCACGAAAACCTCCTATCATTGAGAGAAAATTGTCCGCGAAAATAATATGTCGTTTTAAACTTCTAGAAATGTTTTTATATTAAGCTTGTTTTACAAGGATTGGTAAGCATGTTATGCAATTAATATTAACGCCTCTCCATGGCCCAATGACACAGGTCTGCGGGATGACCTTCAAGGCGGCAACTTCATGGCCTCGCTCTTCTCGAATACTACGAAGGGGTCTTTAACCTACATGGAGTGTGTCTCTCTCCGCAAAATGGACAGCCACTTTACGCCCCGGCGCTACGCTATGACAGCATCAGCCCCACAATTGATACTGACAGAGAGCGTTCGAACACCTCGAGAACTTTCCCGACCGAGGATCGATCCGGGACATCTGACGTGAGAGACCAGCACACTTAGCCATTCGGCTACCACTGTCTTCTAGAAATCAGAAGTTTGTTGATAATTTTAACCCATTCTGCACTGGAGGTTTTTAAAACAAAACTGGTAAAATACGATACCCAAATAGATGTGAGAGAGCGTAACACACTAAATTATACACACTAAACACAAGGCTCTATTTTCCCGTTAATTTTAACCTTTTCCTGGCATGACCAACAAACATCCTCATTATTTTCTTCTAAATCACATAAACCTTCCATTCTTTGCTTTCGGGGCATAGCTTACGACACCTTATTGGGAGGAGCACGTTGAGCTCGCTCACTTAAGTTTTTATAAGCTATGTTGTGAATGTATATATTGAGAAAATAACAAAGTAATTGAATGGCGATTTTGTGTAAGGTGCGAGGCGAATTTGGCCTGTTCATTGGGTGAAGGGTTGAAATCTTTCTTGGAGGAAATCCCGAAGCAACTTCACTGAATTGAAAGGGCTTCTCTCTCCCACACCCAGTAACCGCCTAAGCAGTTCTTGCCTCGGGGGTCACCTTGGCCATCAGAGAAACGAACACCCCCGCATAAAATCCTATATACGGACTCGTACTCCACTTTCTGTTTTTATGGCTTTATTGGGGATTAACGACACTTTGAACAGCCAGGGTCTCATCGCGACGGACAGTTTACGGGTGGAGGAAGCAGGAGTACCCGGAAAAGCCACCGAGCAGTGACAAGCAACCCACTAAGCCGTCGGGCACAAGCAGAGTTAACAATGCTTGATGACAAGTGAACCATCGGCGTGCAGCATGCCTCAAGACCCAGTGCCAACGTGCCCCTCCACTCGCCCGAAACACACACACGTGGGCAATCGGGATTAAGTGTGTTGCCCATGTACACAGCACAGATACCTACCGTCGACCTTGCGACCTGAAGTCCAATGCATAATTAACCCCCTGAACACTCTCAACAACAAAGTTTTCAGCAGCAATTATTTCCCATAATGCAACTGAGAATTTAATAAATTATATCTTGTTTGACAGAGCTCGTTGAGCTCTGTCATTCACGATATAATTCGTTAAATTTTTCATGGTATATGTAGGGCTGCACGATATTCAAAACTGAATACCGGTATCGGTATTCAAAAACATACCGCGGTATACCGGTATATCGAAAACTGTTCAGATATATGAACACAAGTACCACAATCGAGACTCGAGGCATCACGGTCGGAACGAATTAGCACGCCTTGATGATGCAGTTCGAAAAACTTTTACCCAACGCCGACGATATCAAAATTCATTATTTTCAAAGTTAGTTTATCAGATTTTAACCAAAGATTTCAACAAAACTATATCATGTGACCCCTCATTGGAACGAGCTCAACGAGCTCGTTCCAAGGAAGGGTCACATGATATAGTTTTGTTGAAACTTTATTTTTATCCTTGGATAAAGGGATAATATTATTCATTCGGAGCTACAGTTAAAAAACTCAAGACATCCTGAAAATTAAATTGAGGGTAAATAAATAATGACGATAAACCGATATTTTTGTAATTACACCGGTATTCAAACGATATTGGTTTTAATACCGGTATATATCGGTTTATCGATATACCGTGCAGCCCTAGGTATATGGGCAATAAGGAGTCAATGGCAGAATTTTTTAAATGCTACCAGAGTGCTTGGAGTTAATGAGCCACCTAGCTCTCTCCGCGTATTGGTTTCTGTCGCTTTATCAGATACTAGAAGGGTTAAATGAACATTTCCCCATGTCGTATTTTTAGAGTGTTACATATAAGAATAGGGCAAAAAATTCCGATCGATCACCTGATTTAACCTCATCCATTTATGTTACACTGAGCGGCGTGTCCTAATTCTTTTCTCTGTGGGTATTCAAAATGGCAATAAAGAGAAAATTTAGACGAATTACATTGCCACTATTCTAAAACCCATTATGGTATTTGAAAAGGGAATACAAAAGAGTCGTGATTGCGTGAAAGTAGGTACACAATTCTTGTCAGACGTTTATTATCTCTTCTCGCGAGATGGTGTGTTGAACATATTTGAACTGCCGTAAAAGCAGTGAGACCATTATGTAAGGTGAAGTTGGGTTGTGATGATTCCCCCACTTTATCCCAGTATGGCTCCTCATCGAAATGAAATAAAACTTTAACCCCATACCGAACGTAACGGAAAAATGTGTCCAGTACTATTCACAAATTTTATTATTTTCCAATCTTTGCCTCCACAACGCTGCTAATGGCCTATCATTGGCACGACAAATATTATGACGCCTCTTTGGAACGATCTTGACGAGTTCGTCGTGCACGTTCCAATGAGGCGTCATAATATTTGTGTTTCGAGACAAACAAGACCACCGCTCGGACGGTGATGTCATTATACGGTCGCTTAATGTATATTCATTCTCTTTGCATGGTTAAATACCGTGATATCGCGCGCATTTAAAATGCATCTAAACTTACTACTATAAGAACCAGGAAAAAATGGGATCCATTAGTCATTCGTTGTTCACATTATTGCACGAACAAGCAAAAATCAAAGATGGCTGCGATTGCGGCCATGTTCGTCGCCTGAGTGCTAGAATGTCCTATGTCCCATAGGGGACATAGGACATTCTAGCACTGGGGCGACGTGTTGTCTAAGTCAGACGGCTGTTATCGAAAGG
Source organism: Pictodentalium vernedei (assembly GCA_031216915.1). Lineage (NCBI taxonomy): Eukaryota > Metazoa > Mollusca > Scaphopoda > Dentaliida > Dentaliidae > Pictodentalium > Pictodentalium vernedei. Next base: position 32,266,409 of record CM062295.1, read on the forward strand.
AGGCGTCCTATAGTCAACTGAAATGCTAATAGACTGGACAAAAATGGGTCCATTAGTCATTCGTTTTTCAAGTTATTGCATAGAAATGCAAAGATCACAAATATCTAAGAAGACTACCCTAGTGGCCATGTTGTATACGCCAGAATGCTGATTTTCGAAAGGAACCTTCATATAGTCAACACTAATGAACCAGAAAAGATGAGATCTGTTTGTCATCCCTTTTTCAAGTTATTGTGCCGACAATCAAAATGATATAAAAAACAAGATGGCTGCCATAATGCTGATTACCGAAAGGAACTTTCTTACCAAAGGGAACTTTCTTGCATTCATGCCCAATCCTTCCGGACAAAGAATTTCAAAGTTATTCCGCGGACAAGCAAAAGTTAACAGACGGATAGACACACATTCGGTGGGACGAACATAGCGACACCATAATGTGTCGGGAAATTTTGTTTTTGAGATCACATCTACAGGTCTGCATCAATTCGATCTCATTTTGCGAAGCGCATCATTTCAAGTCAAGGGTATTAAAATAGTAGACTAAACTTTGCGTGACATTACACTGAATTCACGACAGATAAGATAAGATACATTCGCCCGACATTCTAGTGTTTCTTCACACGACATTCTAGAGTTAGATCACGACGAATTGCATGGTTTACATTAAGTGCACACGGGGTGAATGAATTTCTACAGTGCGCTGCATTCACCCATACATCTTTGTTATTTATTTATTGATGTTTCACATATTTATGCACAATGGCTAACCATGACCGTGACAGTTTTAAGGGTGGAGGAAGCCGGAGTACCCGGAGAGAACCACCGAGCAACGACGAGCAGCTGCCAGCTCCAGAACATCGTAACTCCGCACTGCAGCACAGGCAGGGTTAGATTGGTTGAAGACATGAGTGCCATCGACGTGCAGTACGCCTTAGTACACGGCGTCATCGTGCCCCCACGCGGGCAATGGAGATGAAGTGTCTTGCCCAAGGACACAACGCGTTTGCCGCAGGTGAGATTCGAACCGAGGATCTCTCGGCTTGCAGCCTGCACCTCTACCTACTGAGCCAGCGCGCTCCCTACGTCTTTGTTTATTGGCGTTTAAGGTATATAAGTAAAGGTAAACCTTTTTGAAAATAGGCGACATGTTATTTTCGATACTGTCAAATATGTTATATTTTTTTTATTTTTGGGTGTTCAGAACAGCGAAGCATTATTCATAAATACGGATGGACACCAAAAAACCTCACAAAGTATTATTTTGTTTAGATTTTTGGCGACATCGAAAATAACCTGTCACCTAGTTTCAAGCTAACTTTCCATTACTTATACAGCACCTAAACAACACTTTAACAGCCAGCGTCCTAATATTATCGTACTCCCTCTCTGCTCGTGTAGCAGAAATTTGCAGACGTAGCAAGCCACTGCAGTTTCTACACCTAATGTTCTACGGGGGAGCGCGGTTGCTCAGTAGGTAGAGGTGCAGGCTGCAAGCCGAGAGGTCCTCGGTTGGAATCCCACCTGCGGTACGCATGTCTTCAACCAATCTAACCCTGCCTGTGCTGCAGTGCGGAGTTACGATGTTGGAGAGCTGGCAGCTGCTCGTCGTTGCTCGGTGGTTTTCTCCGGGTACTCCGGCTTCCTCTAGACGTAAAACTGTCACGGTCATGATTAGCCACTGTGCATAAATATGTGACCTTAAACATCAATAAATAAATAAATAAATAAATGTTCTACGGGGTGGTTTATAATTCCGCTGCCGATCACAACCAATGTCGCGTATTTTATTGTGATGTTCTGCACGTTCTCGCTTGAGCATATTAATTCTATCATCTGATTAATTGTTGGAAAGATCTAAGCGAGATCTTTCCAACAATTAACAAGATGAAAGAGTCACAGGTGTGTTCGCATTTTATTTATCTTCCTCACATACAGGCATGGATATAGGTCCTCCATTTACAGTACAAATGGGCGTGGCAGTATAAAGGTTAAGCTTGAACGTTCATCTCAGTATAACCAATGATTGTCTTTGGTTTACGACAAGTCATAAATTGCGGATATTACCTGTGCACGCGGGAAATAAGAATTATTGATCACATTTAAGGGACGAAATTGAGTTCATTACCGTCAAGCACTCTACGCACACGCTTTCCACTCCTTCCTGTACGACGACGATTTGCAAATTGAAGGGAAAACTCAATAACGTGCTGGATGAGTTTTTGAAACACAAACAAGTAGTCCGTGTAAATGAATGTTTGTAATAATATTGAAGGGCGCTTAAGTAGTTGACACGTTTGACGGGAGACATGTAAACATATATAACAATTATCAATTCATCATTAAAGGCAGTTTATTGACTATTTCTAAATATTGTGTGGGATCTTTGAAAATGCTTTCTTCGATACATTAATTTAACACTTCGGAAATCGATTTACTAAATATAGTCAAAACTGGGCTATATTGGTATTCTCATTTCAAAATTAGAAATATCGATGACCCAAGGTAAAAATTTCGTCTCTGTTTAAGATAATGCCACTGAAGGCTATTTTGAATATTCCTAATTTATTTCAAAATTCAAGATAACTGAAAGGTCGACAATCGCAATTTTCCGAAAAGGGTGCTACAGACTCTCAACATAAATTTATGATATTAAAAGGGGGCGTGGTGGCTCAGTTGGTAGAGGTGCAGGCTGCAAGCCGAGAGGTCCTCGGTTCGAATCCCACCTGCGGCAACCGCGTTATGTCCTTGGGCAAGGCACTTAACCCCGATTGCTTACATGGGGGCACGATGACGCTGTGTACTAAGGCGTACTGCACGTCGATGGTGCGCATGTCTTCTATCAATCTAACCCTGCCCGTGCCGCGGTGCAGAGATCAGAGTTACGATGTTGAAGAGATGACAGTTGCTCGCCGTTGCTCGGTGGTTCTCTCTGGGTACTCCGGCTTCCTCCACCCGTAAAACTGTCACGGTCATAGTTAGCCATTGTGCAAAAATATGTGACCTTAAACACCAATAAAATAAATATGATATTAAAAACATAGCTCAGAATCAGTGGTGGTACGAGTTCAATGGGGTTCCTTCCAATAGGGGGATCATAAGCTACTTTCAGCAAAAACAATCTTTAAAAAACTGACTGGTTGAGTGGAAGAAGCTACTGTGGTGGCTCTATTGAAAAATGCTCAAAGATTCGTTTGAGGCTTTAGTCTGCATGCATCAGCTTCCTATTTGCAAGACAGGGGGCGCGGTGGCTCAGTTGGTAGAGGTGCAGGCTGCAAGCCGAGAGGTCCTCGGTTCGAATCCCACCTGCGGCAACCGGGTTGTGTCCTTGGGCAAGGCACTTCACCCCAATTGCCTAAATGGGGGCACGATGACGTTGTGTACTGAGGCGTACTGCACGTCGATGGTGCGCATGTCTTCAACCAATCTAACCCTGCCTGTGCTGCGGTGCAGAGTTCAGAGTTACGATGTTGGAGAGCTGACAGCTGCTCGTCGTTGCTCGGTGGTTCTCGCCGGGTACTCCGGCTTCCTCCACCCGTAAAACTGTCACGGTCACGATTAGCCATCGTGCATAAATAAATAATAATTTGCAAGACAAATTGGCACATCATATAAGAAGGGTACACAAGTGTCCACCGTTCGGCTTGCTTTCAACTGAATGTACCATATCATTACAAAACTATGGATGTTAATTTGTGCTGACATTAATTGCTTAAGACAGTTTGAGTCGATCCATACGCACAGGACAAATTATCCGAGAAACAACGCTGTTATAAAAAATCATTTCAAAATTAAAATGAAGATGATTTGACGAAGAGTATCGATAGCAAAAAATATTAATGCATACTTACTCTAGAGATAATAATCCAAATATATAGCGCAATTTCCAACTATGACACGACTATCGTGTCGATAAAATATAGTAGATATTTAACCCTTTACCTAACATGAAAAGCAGACGACACTTGCAAAAAGAATTCTTGAATAACAAATTGTTTTCATTTTTGTCTCAAAAACATAGGTTATGACCCCTCATTGGAACGAGCTCGACGAGCTCGTTCCAATGAGGGGTCATAACCTATGTTTTTGAGACAAAAAATGAAAAAAAAATTAATGAAAATTAATTGGCGACTTTTGAGAATAGCGCTGAGCGTTACGTTGAGGAAAGGGTTAAACTATTTAAGTTCCGCTCTACAGTTTCGCACTATTGCACATGGGTGAAATTCTAAACATAGGGCATATGTTGAAACTAAGGCCATGTAAAATAGAGATATATTTTTAGTATCAGATATATGATTACATTAGGTTTTTTGTTGGACAAGAGAATTTAAAGTTTTGGTCCCAAAGTTGGAGTCTGATACAAATTACCAGATGAATTATGGGAAACAGCGGCTTAGAAAAATTGGCTATTTTTTAAAATGTAATTTTTACACGGGTTTATTAGCAGACTTGCAACTAAAAAATTAAACGAAAACATATTAAAAAAATTTGCATTTTGGAAACTGGGGATGCTATGCTCCAGCAGGGGTAGGTAGGTGAGGGTGGTGGAAAAATTCTGCTTTTGAGGCTGCGGAGTGGCTGAAAAAGACTGGTTTTGTCATTTTTAAAGCAATTTTTCAGGTTGAAGTCTTGCCTTTGACAATAAATTATTCCACCCACATTCAAATTGTTTATTTCTACTTATTCAGATAGTGTTGTATGTTTTTTGTGGATTTGGGAAATGTAATACATGTTATGAGTTAGATAACTAAGTTACTGAATATTTGCATTTGAAAGAGAGTGTATGGCATGTCATTTTTAGAAATGCCTGAAAACCTGTGGAGCGGAACCTTATTCAAAACAAATACACTCAGGCGGAAGTTCAAGGGATGTAATCAGAGTAGTAGATCTAGCTTCCGGTTAGTTGACAGGCCGGCGGGCCGATAAAGAACGAAGCTTTTCATTGTCACTCGGCGGCCCGGCGTTTTAGTAAAAATATGCGGCTCAGAACGCCCTAACAAATTAAATAGCCCAGAGAACGCTCGCTAAAGCGCTATTGTATTTATTGGGCTTTAAGGTCATATATTTCTGCACTGTGGCTAATCATGACCATGACAGTTTTACGGGTGGAGGAAGCCGGAGTACCCGGAGAGAACCACCGAGTAACGGCGAGCAACTGTCAGCTCCCCAACATACTAACTCCACACCAGCAGGGTTAGCATTGGTTGAAGACAAGTGCACCATCGACGCACAGTACGCCTTAGTCCACGACATCACCGTGCCCCCAGATGGGCAATGGGGATGAAGTGTCTTGCCCAAGGACACAACGCGGATGCCGCAGGTGGGATTCGAACCGAGGACCTCTCGGCTTGCAGCATGTACCTCTACCTGCTGAGCCACCTCGCCCCCGCTAAAGCGCTAATAATACTAGATTGGCATCTGGCAATAGTTGCGGTTGTAAGAAGATACGTAGTGGTTATCACTTGGCTAGTTCGATATCGGCCGAGATATCAGCCTAAGGCAATGTCATATCAGCCTGAGACCGAAGGTCTCAGGCTGATGTGAAATTGCCAAAGGCTGATATCTCGGCCGATATCGAATTAGTCAAGTGATAATATATTTATTAATTAGATAAACCGTTGAACTGCTATGCTACACCTCCAAATGGGATATGATCGGCAAATAACTGAATGTATGAGATACTCATAACTTTTTTTCAACTTCCCCAATAACCAGTCAGATAATTGCAAAATGTTTTTAAATCTCTACTTGTTTTTCTCAAAGTGTTCTCATTTCTCATCTTTTTCACGTAATCTGCCGTTTCTCCAGCCTCAGCATCTACAAACTTCCGTTTCAAGCTCCGAAAATAATCTTCCACTTCTCGTTCACAGTTTTCTTCATCATGACATTCTCTCATCAAAAGGTCACCATCACTTAAATTAAGAAATTCCGCTTCTATTATATCCATGGTTTATCCGTAATGACAATCTCAACTGACAGTTAACGTCGATTTCGTTGTAAACAAAAACTCGCTCCATTACAACGTCAGGAAAAACGTCACATTTACGTCGCATGAGCGACAACTTTATCTACTCTCGTTCAATTAACACAAATCAGCCGATTTATAAGTCGAATTCAGAGCCATTTCAGCCGAGGTCGATAAAATGCCAAATAAGGCAAAAATGACATATCTAATTTAAAAAAATATCTGTAACGCGAGGAGACGTGAGATTCGATTTGGGATTCGATTCGATTCGATTCGAAATCCTCAACCGATTCGATTCGACCCAAAATTTAAGATTCGCAAGCCATAACTGTAAGAGTAAAATGGACCTATTTGTTCTATTTAAACCACGCTCTTAATAAATAATCGACTTTGTCACTTAAATGGAGAAAAAAACAATATTTTCGATTAGCAGAGAGCGAACACATGGGTCTGGGTTTTTTTTTTACATCTGCGCTGGTGGGCAGAACTTTCGGCTGCATCTAAATGCTTGATTGACAGTCAGTCAGACACATCGTCAAAGTTGAATGAATTTACCTTGCACCTTGCTTATTCAGTCAAATTATTATTAACAGTTCTTAAAATTTATTTTAAATATTTAATTGTAGGTATTTTAAACTTAATAAGTCATTGCATGCAGTAGATAGTACCACAAAATTTTGTATGTTTGAATGAAACATCGCGAAGTGTGAATGTATCGAAATTGGCAAACTGGGTCATGTCAGGTCAAGTTGGATGTTGTTGCTACTATAGGTATAAATTTTTGTAATGGAATGTCTATTGGAAACGTTTTAATCGCAGTAGAAGCTTTACAACAGTAGTGAGGATAAAAGCTGAAATTTAACATGCAGGCTTTTCACAGGTAGTAAAATAGGTGAGCATGGTATGAAGTTATATATATATATATATCCAGGTATATACCATCGTATGTTTTATTGAAACATCGCGAAATGTGAATGTATAGAAGTCGCCAAATTGGGTAATGCCAAAGGTCAAGTTGGATGTAGTTCCTACTGTAGGTGTACTTTTTGTAATGAAATTCCCATTGAAAACGTTTTAACCGCAGTATAAGCTTTACACCCGTAGTGGGGGTTAAAAGCTAAAATTTAACATACTGACTTTTCACATGTAGTAAGATAGGTGAGTATGGTATAAATGTAATTAACCCTTTCCACAACGGCCGATAATTCAAAAAATATTTCTTGACAAAAAGTTTCAGCGGAGCTCGTTCCATTGAGGAGTCATAAGTGGTGTTTTGTAAGCAAAAAAAATTGAAAATTGAAACAATAAAATTTGAACGGTCATTTTCGGATAGTGTGGAGGCCAAACATGGCCGTCATGTTTAACCCTTTACCCAACGTAACGGCCAAAACCGGCCAGCGCTATTCTCAAAAATCGCCAATTAATTTTCAAAATATTTTCATTTTTTGTCTCAAAAACATAGGTTATGACCCCTCGTTGACAAAAAATGAAAAAAATTAGTTATTCAAGAATTTTTTTTGCAAGTGTCGTCTGCTTTTCATGTTAGGTAAAGGGTTAATAAATGGTTAATCAAACTTTGTTTTCATGTCAAGAATTTCGACAGCCCGTGTAAAGTTATGAAGAGAGATGAGTTTCTGAGCACCAGTATTCAAATATGTTCCAATAAGACTAAAATCGCCTCCTCTGATTGGACGAGCGCTCGCTTAGTATATTCTATGTTTAAGGTTCAAGTGGCAAATGATACCATCTGACGTCACAACGCGAAATATTTGAAATGACGTCGTCCATTTCGTAATTGCTTCATCAATGGAGTGACTAGCAAGCCGCTTCGTTTTTCTGGATGTTTCACGTGTGCAGCAGACGGTGTTCCGGGAGAAGTGTTGTTAAAATTACAGACCAATTTACGATTTGATCTAAGATGGTATGAGTTTATCTGGTTTATTGATCCAGTGCCGTCGTGGATACACGAGAGGTTTATTCACTAAACCTGTGATCGTTAAAAGTTGCCTTGAACAAGGCAACTTTTAACGATCACAAGTTTAGTAAGTAAACCTCTCGTGATTCACGATGTAGGTTTTAGGCTATGGGTAGTGTCATGGTCCAAAGTTGTCTTAAAAATTTCCGCCAGCAAAGTCACCGACAAACAAATGGGGAAAATCTTGTGCTGACGTTTTTTGTCGTTTCGTCAAACTTGAAATAAATGAAGATCGTGTTGAAATATGATGAACTCTCTCTCTCTCTCTCTCTCTCTCTCTCTCTCTCTCTCTCTCTCTCTCAGGATCAGACATTTATTTCAGTCCTGTTAATATGAGTCTTCGACAAGGAATATAACTTTCCTATGTTTCCTACCAGTACCCCTTAATTCCAACCCCCCCCCCCTCTCTCTCTCTCTCTCTCTCTCTCTCTCTCTCTCTCTCTCTCTCCCTCTCTTTCTCTCATGGGCAACCTGTTAGAAGCAGTCTTAGATAAGAAAAATTACTTTCCAGTTTTGTTCACTGCGATGCAGCACCCCACATAACTCCCCCCCCCCCCCCCTCCCTCTCTCTCTCTCTCTCTCTCTCTCTCTCTCTCTCTCTCTCTCTCTCTCAGGATCAGACATTTATATCAGTCCTGTTAATATGAGTCTTCGACAAGGAATATAACTTTCCTATGTTTCCTACCAGTACCCCTAATTCCACCCCCCCCCCCTCTCTCTCTCTCTCTCTCTCTCTCTCTCTCTCTCTCTCTCTCTCTTTCTCTCTCTCTCTCATGGGCAACCTGTTAGAAGCAGTCTTAGATAACTTAGATAAGAAAAATTACTTTCCAGTTTTGTTCACTGCGATGCAGCACCCCACATCACTCCCCCCCTCTCTCTCTCTCTCTCTCTCTCTCTCTCTCTCTCTCTCTCTCTCTCTCTCTCCCCCCTCCCCCTCTCTCTCTCTCACGCACACACACAGTCTTGTTAGTGTGTGCGAGTCTTAGACACGGAATATCGCTTTCCCGTCTTTGCTAACGACATCCCCCATAATTCAAAATATTTTGCGGTCGTAAGCAAATTCCCCTCCATAACAACAGTAAATTACGAATCGCTTGACGTTAGTAAATGTCAACGTGATCGTCTGTTAATTATAGAATAGTTCATGCTACTACCGGGAGTCGTTTTAGAGGTCGTCGAGGTAAATACAGACAGATTCTGCAACAGTTGTTACTTAATGAGAGATAAATAATATAAGCGTGAAGTTTTTATGCCGACAACACAGAGAAAAAGGCAATAAATCTATATTTTTCATACATATAAAACGATGGGATGCTGTAGATTACATATATATATTGCTGTGCACGAACCTCACGATATAGAACGCGTGTTACCAACTGTCTGGCGGAAAATAGAGCAGGTGGCGTGCATACCTGTATTCTTGACTTTGGGGTCTTTTCGTCTGTGCCGCGGAGAGTTGGGTTTGTGTAATGCATGAAGTGCATCAGCCTTTAAACATGGTCTTTGGCTTAACAACCAGAAACCCCAATTCGAGGCTGCTCGACTATGATGTAATACAGCAGTTGCCCTGGCAATGGCGGTCAGGGTAATTACGAGAATGGGACGACAGTCGTGAAATCTGAACAGTTGTTTCTCGCCAAGTGTCAGGGCAAAGCCAGCCTAAATATAGGGGCAAGGGGCCTCATATTTAAAGATATTGTAAGTTCAAAATATATTCCGCATCAAGGCGAAAAACCTACATGAATTTCATTTCTCTGTAAAGCTGGAAAAAACACACGTGGTGTATATCCAGCTTTAGCGCAGGGACCCAGGGGAGAAACGGTGTGTTAGATAAGGTCTAATCTCATTTAATTTTGTCGCGAGTCTTACGAGACGTAATCGGTTGGTGTCAAGATATCGTCACGGTCAATTGAGAAACGAGATTCTAAAACGATAGAAATGTCTATCGTATCGTCACCTGATCATTAGGTAACAATAATGGCGGTTTTCTCGACAAGTGAAATCACCGTTAAGTCACGCGCGAGATGACTTGTATTGATTCTGTCTCGATATACGCCATCTCCCACCGTTTTGACAGATGGATGGATGAGCGCACGTCCAGCTGACAGTTTAGGGTAAAAAGTATATATACCTGGAAGAGCAGAGCATTAGACACACACTTGGGGTCACACACACGTTGGTGAAGTCCAGGACAGACGGACTCTGTTTCCTGGCATAAGGGTACCTTCGATCACAGGACCCTGAAACGGCTGGAATCGCCAGAGAGGGCATTCCATGATTGATTTAGCTTAACGTTGATAGGCGGCTACGGGGCCGAATTCGTGAGAAGGAACACCCCAGGTGGAACGTTAAAGTTTAGATTGTCGAGTAGCAGATATCGGCCTGCAATAGTCAGAAGTGTAGGTTAATTGTATTGTGCGTATTAACCCTTTGAAGCGTCAGACTGATTGCGTTCTGAGTAGTTTGTTTTGCTGTCGAAGCATCGTAATACCGACTGGAGGTCGGTGTGAGTGACAATTTTGCCCTAGCACAAAAAAGGGCATTTGTGAATCGTGAATTCAACCAGGAACGGTGAATATTTCAATAGGACTTTCACGGAGGACTTTCAAAAGGCACATATCTGACCCAAATCAGAAGTACGGTGGCTTTATAGATGACGAACATTGCTGGTTGGAACCCTCCGACAGCCAGAGGTACAGTTACGCGCAGACGTTCACATTTGAGCTTAAGCGGGTGAAGCTCTTATGGCGAGCTCACAGTAATAACATTTCAGATTTGTGAAGCTCTTATGGCGAGCTCACGGTAGTAACATTTCCAGTGTGTAGACTATAGTGCCAGTACAGGGCTATAGAATAACTATATGATTATTGAGAATTGTTTAACCCTAGAGACCCATTTTCTGTGAAAAGAATCGAATTGTTGATTGTTGAAATATTGAAACGGATTTATTTTTATGTGTAAATAAAAGAATCGTTGTTACTCTAAATCATTCTTTCCATTATACAGCCTGAAGTGATTGGGAATCACACCTAACGGAAATCGAACCTATTTCAGGCCAATTTGGCAGAGAAGGAATCACGGCGTCGGTCTAACTCAGATCCCTGCGCCGAGTTCGCGACACTTGGATTCCGACTCTCCACGTTGGTCTAATTTTCCCGCAACTTCATCAGCGGGACTAAATAACCCCACGTCAGCCCAGGTCTTACGGGGCCTCAGGTGTCCCTGACACCAAGTGTCGTCTGCCTGAACAGGCAGACGACACTTGGCGAGAAACAACTGTTCAGACAAAAGTCTTGAGTGGTTTGTGATCGTCAGTTGATTCACCTTTTTAATTAAAACAAATAATCATTACTCGCGTGAATATTGGTCTAAATGTATGCAGAGGTAAGTTTTAAAAATTACTTCAACCAACATTTCTTCCAATTCGCCATATGATGAAGGAAACGTATGCATCGTATTTAGTGAATCTCATCTCAAGTGATGTCAATGTGTGGTGGCAGGGGTGGTTCTGGTGTGTGGCCATCTGCCACAAGTGAAAAAATTAGAAAGAAAAATGTTTTTTCGAAAATAGAAAAATATTAAAAACTTGAAAATGTAATAAAATAGAAGAAGTATTAGGGTATACGCTTACAAGATGCTTTCTGCAAGTCGAGAGAATAACTGTTCAGTGGCAGCGTAACTGTCCAGTGTGTTACATTTATAGATCCCAGATATCATTATCGAAAACACACTAATTTTGACACACGATGGATGACAAAAAGAGATGGCCGACACACAACGGCAATTTCTGGTTGTCACTTATCGTTTATTAGAAATTCCAACTATTTCCATTTCACTGCGCCCCACCTGACTTACACCCCAAACCCGTCACTGTATAGTGGTTCCTATGCATTTTCACCACTGCCAGAAAAGATGACTTAATGCGACCACATTCTAATGGTGAAGTTTTCTATTAATGGCACGCACAATGTGCGTCGCCGTACATGGCAATAATAATTCCTGTGTTCCATTTTTCTTAGAGTGAAACTCAGTGGCACGGGATTTTTTACACACACGTATGAGACATCTGGTACATCTGTTGTTTTGTCCGACCATCGTTCCGTCCAACCGTTACTTGCTTGCTTATTTGAACCGTTCAAAGTAATGATTACCTGTGAAATGTTGTATTAATCAGGTTATGAAAGAGAGTGGTGTATAGAGTACCATTTCAGGCTTGGCAATTTCAGGAGAGCGATTTTTTAGCTCTCCTTACTGCCCTCCTGAAAGAATTAAGGAGAGCGAAAAATTGCCCTCCTAAATATTTTGGTCTGGGATGATTGAGATTACATGTATTATGCTCACATTAAATTTTTGTTGTAAAGCAAAAATGTAATTTAACTTCGAAGTCACATAACATCACGTAATTTCATTTTGAAAGTGGTTTAGTGGTAAAAGGTAATGTTTGCAACCATACCCAAACACAGTTGCAATCATTTGAAGCAAAATGGGTCACAGCAATATTTTTTTTCTGTCAGTTTCAAGTTCAACAACTGACATCACAGTTTGAGGGGTAGTTATTCAAGGAATATTGACACTATAATATACTACCATTACTACTATCCTGTCACTTGAAGCACTTGCACCAGGATGTGACTGTAGATTCAAGCAGACCTGTTGTCCAAGAAAGTCATACGCCTACCATTACCACCTTCAACCCCCCTTGGGGGTTGAAGGTGGTAATGGTAGGCGTATGACTTTCTTCGACAACAGGTCTGGGTACACAGACAGGTCTTGTCAAGTGTGTGTTCGGTTGTTGAGTGAGACATCTAAATGTCTAAGAGATTTCGCTTTACCTTAGTAAAGTTAATACAATCACTGATGTAGTCTGTTGGTTTCAGTTTCAATGAGTTCGTTCAACTGGATACTTAAAATGCTGTGTAAAGCTAATTGCTCTCCTAAGCTGATTGAGGAGAGCGATTTTTTGACCTCCTGCATTTTTCAGAATGCCAGGCCTGCCATTTCCAGGTTTCAGTCTATACGTTTGTCCAACTATTAACGTCATCCTGTTCCGAAAGAAAACGCCTAAAGATCTCACCAGATCTTCGTGAAACTACATATACAATTGTTGTGATAGAAGACTATGTGAAGCGTAAATTTTTACGTTTGAAAATTCCCACCGCACCCTGTTTGTCTGTCTGGTGCCCGTCATTCTGTTTAGGTCGTAGTTGATTTGGATGGAGACAGAATAACACCTTTTCGACCTATAAGCATTTTTTTCACGAGCTTTCCTCATTGTGGGTCTTCTTCGGGTAAGTATGGTAAACAAACCTGAAAACATTATCATAGGTCGAAAAGATGTTATTTTTTCTCCACCTGCCTGCCTGCCTGCCTGCCTGCCCGCCCGCCCGGTTGCCCGCCCGCCCGCCCATCCGTCCGTCCATCCGTCCGTCCGTCCGTCTCCCTCTCCCTCTCTCAGAATGCCTCCCTCGTGTTATTTATTCAATACATTTGTTTTCAACACGATATGGCCTTAGATGCTGATGTGGTGTTTAGAACTAATAAATAAATACATTTTTATAGATTTTAGTAAGAATTCGTTTTCTTCAAAAATACTAGCATGCCAAATCTGAATACCTATTACCCTTAACTTCAGTATTGCTTTTGGTCAATGTACCCTGAACACGGCTCGGAGGAAGTTTTTCCTGTAAAACGGTGCATATTCAATTATCGGATGCAAGGTTCACATTTCTTTCCAAACAAACATCGCATTACTTTTTGCGAAAACGGATTTGATTCACTCATACAACGCCACACTTTCTGCCGTTCTCTTAGCAGCGGCCAGTTCTGATTCAGAAACAAATTTGTTCCAATATCCGATAACGTTATTAAACATCTCTAATAAAGATAACCTGTAGCCCGCCAACTTCTTATCAAGTAGTGTGACCAATAGATGGTCAGATGGTAGCAAGATACATCTTACTTCTGACACTTGATAAAGAAATATTACTGTTGTTTTCAATCAAAATTTTTATCCCGATAGAAGGATCGCTCAGCGAAAGGTGATTTCGAAGGGAGAATGACTCGGCTGATCTTGTTCAAAACTTTGATTTTTCTTTCGGTAGCGCCAAGGCCGGACAATATGTAGAAGGGCGTTACGGTCCCTGCGAGCGCCGAAAGTGCGAAGTGATAAGCGGGGAGTTTGGGAGTCCTACCCCAGAAAATTTTTTTTAACCCTTTACCCAACGTAACGGCCAAAACCTTCCAGCGCTATTCTCAAAAATCGCCAATTAATTTTCAAAATATTTTCATTTTTTGTCTCAAAAACATAGGTTATGACCCCTCGTTGGAACGAGCTCGTTCCAACGAGGGGTCATAACCTATGTTTTTGAGACAAAAAATGAAAAAAATTAGTTATTCAAGAATTTTTTTTGCAAGTGTCGTCTGCTTTTCATGTTAGGTAAAGGGTTAAATTAGTGTTTGGAGAAACGTTCTTCTGCATTTTCTTGACAAATATCTACTCAATTATTTCCTGACAATTTGGGTAATTTATTACCTGTGTTTTTGGGTGTATGGTGCATTTTTTCGGCAAACGTAATCGTGACCACCGTGATGCAGGAAAACCAACAAATTGGAATAAGTGGGGACTTCATATTGAGAGAACCTGGCCAGTAATGCAACAACGTAGTTCTCCACCTCCATCAGCGTCGGGTGCTCATGTAAAAAACTTTCCCACTACTTTCAACTCAGACATATCGATAGTTCAACCAACACTATAAAAAACCAAATCCCAGGCAGTTGCCCCCTTATCCCCCCCCCCCCCCCCCCCCCACTCTCCCTCCTCGGCACTAGTGTGCAGCAGAACAGTGATGTTTTCCCCCAAACAACAACAAAAAGAGGTACTTTACAGTAATTCTTGGAAAACTAAACATTTTCATTTTTCGCATCAAAATCATAGCTAATGACCTTTATTGGAACGAGCTCAATGTCTTTATGACAAAAAAGGACCGACTTAAAAGTTTGAATGGCGATTTTTGTGAATAGCGTTGGTCGGTTTAGCCATTACTACTTGAACTTGAGAAAAGAAATTAAATACCCCCAAATAATAAAAACATCCTGAAAATTTAACTCAGGAAAGCATCGGGCAAAATATGGATTAAATCATTGGGGAAATTTTGAGAAAAATATCCAAATTATTCTTTTGTAGGTGGCAACAGATTTCCTATCCTGGGGCGGAATATGCACTGGAAGTATGTCAAGTCTTAAAGTGGGGGTCCGTTGGTCCAAATTGTATCCATGCTTCTTAGGTTTTCACCAAAACAGTTCAGGTGAAAACTCCACTCCGTGGGTGTTTTAGTCGTTATACATTCTCCACTTACTGTGCACCTCTCACAAAGCCCATGCAAGATACGCTAAAATCACCACTTTGAGAATATGGAACAATTTTTCTCAGCCCTGTCTCAGCCCTCTGGAAATACCATGACGTCCGTCCGTCCGTCCGTCCGCCCGGGCGGACATTCAGTACCTTAAGCGGTAGGAGGAGCGACCTAAAACAAAATATTTCCCTTGTCTAAGCACCGGATATTGTTTCCTGAAATGGTAATCCCTTTGTCCTTAAGTGGTAGAGGGTTGGGTTTGCAACAAACGAATAACCACTTAAGGGTCAATTTTAAGTACTTCCATCTCTCCAATAAAGTAGTTTCGGAAGCGGAAGCTCTTTGACCTCGTCGTCTATTATTGTACAGGACACCTGATGATAGAAGAGTTCAGGAGAAGACACCCGTTGCATTTTGAGACCATCTCGACGATTGGCGAAAATCTCCGAATAAGCCGAACTCGATCGAATCAATCGAATCGAATCATAAGAACGATTTTGAATCGAATCGTATTTCGAATCTACGCAGTTGAGGTCTTTTTCTTCCATTTCAACCATTTTCGAACATGGATAATGCGGGTTTGGATAACAGCTAACATAGAAAAAATAGACTGGACCGGGACGAACAATAAGTCCATAGCATTAACTCTTGACACTCTGGTAGTGCAACAGAATTTTCTTCAATCACTCTGTTTTTCTCTTGTTTAACCATGAATTTTACCAATTATATCTTGTTTGACAGAGCTCACTGAGCTCTGTCAAACAAGGTATATTTGGTTAAATTTCAAACTGGATTACGAGAAATATTTGCTGCTGAAAACCTTACCATTTTGACATCAGAGTGCAGAGGGTTAGTTGGGCCAAGTGCATGAAACTAAATTTATTTGTATTTGCAGGTAAAATATTACTGGAATGCCCCCAGTTTGTTGACTTGGGTCTTGCGAATCACATATTTTTTATTGGAATCCGATCTCGAATCGAATCGGGTCGATTATTCGAATCGAATTCAACCTCGGATCGAATCAGGGGCATCTTGAAAATGACCCATTTCGGGAGAGGAACTGTAATCCTTATTTGTTCATGTCATGGCGCAAGTCCCGACTGATAAAATATTCAACTACATCAAGGCAGCTCCTCAGCCCGAGATATAGAGAGGCCGTTACCATAAGCTTAACCCCATTCCATGGGGGCGCGTTGGCTCAGTTGGTAGAGATGCAGGCTGCAAGCCGAGAGGTCCTCGGTTCGAATCCCACCTGCGGCAACCGCGTTGTGACCTTGGGCAAGACACTTCACTCCCATTGCCCGCGTGGGGGCACGATGACGTTGTGTACTAAGGCGTACTGCACGTCGATGGCGCACCTGTCTTCAACCAATGCTAACCCTGCTTGTGGGGAATTGGTATGTTGGGGAGCTGACAGTTGCTCGCCGTTTCTCGGTGGTTCTCTCTGGGTACTCCGGCTTCCTCCACCTGTAAAATTGTCACGGTCAGCCATTGTGCAGAAATATGTGACCTTAAACACCAATAAATTAATAAATAAATAACCCCATTCCACGTGAGATGAGATTCTGTAAACAGTGTAACACGAATCAAGTTGAAAACGAAATTTACATTGTATATTCCTGTTCTCAGTTCTCCACGATACGTGATGGACTCTTCCGAACAGTTTCAAGAACATGTCCTACTTTTTGTAATCGTTCAACGATAGAAAAAACTTACGTACTTTTTAAAAGTACTGATCGGGAAGTAATGTTATCGCACGGTCAGTATATTGCGGAAACTACCCTCGGGCGAAATAAATGATGATTTAACCAACGTCGGCACGCAGGTCGTTGTTCAAATGCGCCGTGTAATAAGGACATGAAATAGCATTATAGCAACTGAAACAGCAACACAGACAGTTTGGGATGCCTCTCAAAAAGTAACTCAGAGGCGGGTGATACGTCACCCATCTGTAATGAAGATCAGGCGAGTGTTGACGAGTGATAGCATGGCATTTTTCTTTGAATTTACTTGTGTGCACGATGTTCAGACTTTGACATATCTCAGTATTTAACTGGTAAGGATCTACTTGTAGCATGATGTACAGACTTTGACAAAATTTCTGAGTATTTAACTTGTGAGGTGCTAATTTATTTTTTACCTCCATGTTACCTAGGTAACAGGTTTGGATATCATGAGGCATACAGTTCTTGAATTGTGTCGGTTGACTTTACTTTATTTGTTTAGTTTGTAGTTCCATACTACTTCTTAATTTTTGGTTGTACAGTAAAGTTTTCTGCTCAAAGTTTGCTAAGCACCAAATATTTGACACATCATTGTGAAATTTGCTTGTGAGATATTTGCGATATTTTTGGTGGATATGATTGAGGAATGTATTGAGATGGTCCCCAGTGTTTACATTAGCTCTCTTGACAGGCAGACTTTTCGTGACAGTCATGAAAAGCATGTACTTCTTGTTTTCATGACGTTTTCGTGTACTGTCTACATGTACATGACATGTATAGGATATTCAATCTTCAGTTCAACACAAACTCTTGTGACTTAATGATTGAATATGGCGAACGCAAATGTAAGAAGACATTTGTCTGAAGCAGAAGTGTGGCAAGCTATCGGGATGGTGGAGAAAGAGTCTACCCATCGTCAGGTTGGTGAAGTCCTTGGTGTGCACCATACGGTGATCACCAGAGCCTGGGCAAGATTTCAGCAGTATGGCACAACAGTAAGACTGCATAGTGGTGGCAAAGACAGACCAACATCTGCAGCTGAAGACCACTTTTTGATCATTCAGGCCCGTAGGAACAGCTTTGCCACAGCAACCCAGCTTCGCAGTGACCTTCAGAGTGCATCCGGGGTAAATGTTTCGACGCTGACTATCCGGGCAAGAATGCACGAAGGTGGTCTCCGATCGAGAAGACCATGTATTCGCATTCCGCTGTCCCAGAACCACCACCAGGCACGATATGAATGGGCCATGGATTACGTTGGATGGACCAGAGAAGATTGGCGACCTGTCCTTTTCACAGATGAGTCAAGGTACTGCCTAGACCACACAGATAGGTGGTATAGGGTATGGAGAAGACCAGAAGAGAGATTCCATGCAGCGAACATTGTTGAGCATGACCTCTATGGTGGAGGGTCAGTCATGGTCTGGGGCGGCATCAGCAGGGATGGAGGTACAGAGCTCTGTGTCCTTGAACGTGGTACATTGACTGCACAGCGGTATATTGATGAGATCCTGGATGTCCACGTCAGATTGTATGCAAGTGCAGTGGGTGATAGATTCATTTTGATGGACAATAATGCCCGTCCTCATGTTGCCCACGCTGCCGGGGAGTACCGGCAGAGGGAGGTGATTGAGCGTATGGACTGGCCTGCAAGATCCCCTGACCTCAATCCAATCGAACATGTCTGGAATGAGTTGCAGCTTGCAATTTCAGCCCGTCCAGTCCAGCCAAGAAGTGTCCAGGAGCTTGGTGCCATGCTGGTCCAAGAATGGAACAACATCCAACAAAGGACCACCAGGAACCTGATTGGGAGCACGAGAAGGCGTTGCCAAGCTGTAATTAACAGTAATGGGACTCATATTCGATATTGAAGCCATACGTGGTCGCTCCGTCAACGTTTTGGCAAATTGAAAAATTTCCTCTTTTACCAATAATATCCATGGTTATCGTATTCAAAAGCTAAAAAATAATGTCAAACACAAAACAATCTTAATTTCTGTACTTAAATCTGTAAAGATATAATTACAATATTTCAACTAAATGTAAAACATGTAGTTGGATATACTTGGTGGTTAGCAAACTTTGAGTAGTATATTATTATTATCATTATTATTATTATTATATTATTCGTCGAAGGCATGCCTTGGTGGTGTTGTTGAAATATTGTCCGGTAAGGATTATTGTTCAAAAAGAGGAACAGTGAGAATCCCCTGTGCTTGGCACTGATCAGTGCAAGACGCAAGCAGCATCCTGGAATGTGGCTAGAGGGTTCCAGCTGGGGGGGGGGGGGGGGGGGGACCTGTGTAAATTCCAACTGTAAGTAGTTTCGATAGGTGGTTGCACTGCAGCGCTGGGTGATATCTTTTAACCCTTTAACCAAGGAATCGCCCGCATCCGCCCGTGTAATATGCAAATACAGCTGCTGAAAAAATATTATTTTTCGAAAAATTTCAACAAAACCATATCATGTGACCCCTCTTTGGAACGAGCTCGTCGAGCTCGTTCCAAAGAGTGGTCACATGATGTGGTTTTGTTCCATTTTTTTTTTAAATTTAAAAAAATGATATTTAAAATAATGAATTTTGAAATCGTCTGTGTTGGGTAAAGGGTTAAAGTGATTATATATATATATATATACACATGCTTATGAACAGTTCTGAAAATTTTCACTAGTCCTGAAACGGAAAAAGCATCATTATAATGTGTCTGGGGTCAAAAAATTTACCGGATTGATGTCAGAGTCGAAATTTTGAGGCCAATGTCAATTTTAGTGTAGGAAATTTGAAACTCAAGTTTCCAGTTGGAAATAAAAGATCAAAATTTCTCACCATTAAGTTGGAATTTTAATATTTTTCATGAACAATGTTAATTTATTGAATTTCCAACTATTTGATTTTTGACGTCGGAATTTCCAACTATTGAAAAAAATACTCCTAACTGGGTGGGGGTGCGACCCCCCCCCCCCCCCCCCACACACACACACACCTTTCGCCACATACCTGGCAGCAGAGCATTGCCGGCACTGTTTGGATACCTTAAATTTTCTTTCAGCAGTGGTAATAACAACACTGAGAAGTGAGACTGAAATTAGTGAGGGTGGTGGCACGTTTCTTGAGATGACGTAGATGACTGATACTATATATTCCCGAGAAAAGATTGATTCGACAGGAAACGAATCGGACAGTCGATTTCGAAATCGAATCGAATAGCAACTTAAGATTCGAAATCGAATCGAATCTCGAAGTTTCCCAGGGCCCTAATGTGGACACATTTCGTCCCCTGAGTTCCAATGTGTTCTATGTGCCTACTGGCACATAGAACACATTGGAACTCAGGGGACGATTTGCATTTGTCTTAAATTTTTAAACTCAGTAATTCTGTAAACACATCTACGAGAAAAACGTGTGTGATGGGGATGTCATCTTTGGTTCAGCCGCATCTGAGCGCACATCAGTATGCACAGGGTGACAGCATTCGAAAACACATGGTTGAAAGAGTTAAAAAGAAGGATTCTGTATAATTTATAACGCACAATGGCGTTCAGGCTGATGGAACATCCTGATAACGCACGGCTGTTGTTTCTGCGTCAAGGTGTTTTTTTTACACTGATAGAAAAACTGACAAAGGTATTCCCCTAGCAGTTAGTTTGATGCTTATCTTGTACTTTTAATTGGGTAAACTGCTGCCTAATATCTCATGCCACGTGGAATGGAATAAATCTTGAGATTCACAGCACAGATACCCCATCCATCCTGCTCTAACAAATCGGAAATGGTGGCGAAAAATGTGTAATGGGTATAACGGCTTTTCCGTTATAAGTCGATATGTCATCCATTCAGCTAAATGAATCGGTCGATTCTATCAAGCGTCGTATTTTAACATCAAAAGCTCAACTCACGGACTGTGGGTTCATATAAACTGTAGCCTCTGCCCAGACGCGGCTCGTCCCATGGGCTTGGGCCCCCGACATCTGGTTGACAACGGTTTAACATGGGGTCTATAAGGTCAAAAGGTCCCACAATCTCACAGAGAGAGAGGGAGATAGAGAGGGAATGTCCGTGTGTTTTTGCAGGAATTTGAGTTCGTATAACGTAAATCGTACACCTCGCATTTGGGCCCCTGTCGAGTTCCGCAGTCCCCGGGACTATATAGGGACCCAGCGCGTGCGCACGAATGATCCCTGGAGACAAACAGACTACGTACTGGGCCCTCACATCGGTCCACCACACTCGACATCGGCCACACGTATGTCCACGATGCCTCCTCCCATCCCGAAAATTAGACTACTTTATTGAAGGTTGTATTTCATTCAAGTCTCTCTATAGGCCTACTCTTTTTCCTTCTGCTCTGCGGGGACTCCTTTAAAAATACAGAGACACGAATTCCGTACTACACTGGCGAATATGCAATCTATATGTTGTACAGGGTTAGTCCGAGTTGAGTATTTTACTCCTTTTCATATGCAATTTACATTTTCGCCCATCAGGCCGCAGAATGGTCGGCCCGGTGCGTTTTTGAGGCCCCTAATGTGTTACGTCCACGCTCCCCCACCACAATCCGGCCGCCACTGCTTATGTCGTATCTGGAAAGAACTGAAATTCTGAACCGACTCAAAAGGAGGGACTCGTAAAATCATAAATCCACCCCATTAACACCGGATGTCAAAACACACTTGAAGTAACGAGGTTTCAGTTATATATCATTTCAAAATATACTTGAATGAGACGAAAGTGGTATTATCAATTCTAAATAAATTTTAAAAAATGCTAATGAAATATCCATCTTTAACATTTCGTTGGAACTGGCTCAGCGGGTTTGTCCCGGTACAGTTCATGAACTGTGCTTTGGAGGAGAAAGATGAAAATAATAAAAAAAAATATTAAGCGCTGTATTTCTCGTTGGAGATATGATACAATATAGCTGATAAATGCTTCCGAAAGTTGGTCATGTAATTAGAAGATTCTCGCGTCTCCTTGTCCCGCTTTAAATTGTTTGAATTTATCAAATAAAACCAGACTTTAAATCATAACGATTTGACGAAAGAACGTATAAAAATACGGAAGCCCATTGGGGCTAACATGTGTAGCTGGGGATCGAGCCTTGCGAATATTCGGAATTCATTGCGAATATTCGCAATGCATTACAAATATTCGCAATGCATTGCGAATATTCGCATTCACAATTACGAATATTCGCATTTAACATTGCGAATATTCGCATTCAACCGATTGGGGCCAACATGTGTAATGGGAGCATTGCGAATATTCTCATTCAACATTGCGAATATTCGCATTCAACATTGCGAATATTCGCATTCAACATTGCGAATATTCGCAATGTTGAACGCGAACATTTACAATGCATTGCGAATATTTGCAATGCATTTGCGAATATGCGCAATGCATTGCGATTATTCAAATATTCGCAATGCATTGCGAATATTTGCAATTCTGGATCCCTCCGCTAAACACGTTGGCCCCAATGGGCTTCCGTATAAAAGACTAAAACATATTTCAGAAAGCATCCCAACGCAAACTGGTATTTTATTCTCCTGACACCAACATCTCTTCTCAATGGAAGCTATAAGAAGAGGGAGAAAGTCCGCTCGGTGGATTGTCAGATTCGCGAACTTCAAAACTATGAATAAAAGCAGGTGCAGGCTGCAAGCCGAGAGGTCCTCGGTTCGAATCCCACCTGTGGCAACCGCGTTGTTTCCTTGGGCAAGACACTTCATCTCCACTGCCCGCATGGGGCACGGTGGTGTTGTGCACTAAGGCGTACTGCACGTCGATGGTGCATTTGTCTTCAACCAATGCTAACTCTGCTTGTGTGAAGTAAGTATGTTGGGGAGCTGACAGTTGCTCGGTGGTTCTTTCCGGGTACTCCGGCTTCCTCCACCCGTAAAACTGCCACGATCATGATTAGCCATTGTGTATAAATATGTGACCTTAAACACCAATAAATAAATAAATAATAATAATGAATAAAAGCAACCAGTCTTATAAAATGAAGCAGAAATAATTGGTCCACTGGATTCGTGATGCCTCAGACGCTTTGCCCTGTTTGTCATTCGTTATCAGACACATACCCACGCATGACTGACAATTTTCTTCCTTGAAAGAGATTTACGGGAAAGTTAGCGCCCCTTAATTTCCCAAAGCTGTTTGCAAATTTAACATTAATTATATGGGAATTTCATATGAAAATTGAAATTTCGAAATATTAGCGAATTTGTATCACCGATGCGCATCAGTTCAAAAACTTGAGACATTTTCCGGTAGAGAAGTATAAAATGCAGAAACTGGCTTTTTACAATTTTTCCCCATTCAGTTTGAAAGTTTGACTATAGTTCTCTGTTAAAACGACGGTTTATTTCCGGGATCGGGAATTCTCGGGTTCCCGGTTCCGAAAGCCGGCCCGATACCCGGGAAATCTACAACACGGACCCGGAAATGAAGCGTAGCACTGTTTGTGTATCGAACTGAAGTTTTCTGAATTGAAAATTTGTAGAATTTCGTCAGCCCTTCCACGCCTGCAATTTGTACGATCCTGATTCCCGACGAAACATTTTCAACAAATCACTGCAGCTCTCAACCAATTCTGTGGGACCCCCTCTCTTTCAACAGCAAGATCTTATTCACCCGCTTCAAAGTTCAAACTCGTCTTCATTTTCAGAATTACTAGTATCACTGTTCAAGACCTCCTCCAACATCAACACCCTCTTGACTGCTGTCACCAGTCCCCTCAGCTTAAAGCTGAGGAGACTGGTGACGGCATTGAAGAGGGTGAAAATGCGAGATATTCTGAAAATAAAGACGAGATTGTATCCTCGTAAATTTGCTTAATATTACCCGGGAAATTCCCCGGTTCCCGATTCTGAGAGTAATTTCATTCCCGTTCCCGGTTCCTAGAAAACCAGAGAATATATTAAAAATCCTAGTTAAAACCCAATTTAAAATGAGAAAACGGCGTTTTCATCGTCTTTTGATGTTCGCTAACTTTTCGTCTGTTCGTTATATCAACAGTGTACGGCCATCTTAGATTTAGAATATAAATTGTCAACAATTCCATTGGCACACCCTACAGGCCTCCTCTATCACCCGATCTTTTCCAAATTTCGTATGCATGTAGCTTTGGTGCGATGTCTAGATGGAAGGTATCGAATTTTCTGAATTTCATTGAAAAACGAAGCCGCAAGTGGCCATCTTGAATTTGGTATATAAATCGTCAAAAATTCCATTGACACGCCCTTCAGGCTGCATTTCTCACCTGATCTTTTTCAAATTTCAAATAAAGCTTTGGTGTGATGTCCAGTTGAGAGCTATTGAATTTTTTCTGAATTTTGTTGAAAAACGTGGCCGCCAGTGGTCATCTTGTATTTGGCATATGAATTGTATTCCATTAGCACATCCTGCAGGCGGAATTTCTTGCATGATCTTTTTCAAATTTCATATATAGCTTTGTTGTGATGTCTTGATAGGAGCTATAGAATTTTTCTGAATTTCGCTGAAAACTGTGGCCGCCAGCAACCATCTTGGTTTTAGCATATAAATTGTCAACAGTTGCATTAGCACACCCTACAGGCCGCATCTCTCACCCGATCTTTTTCGAATTTCATATATAGCTTTGGTGTGATGTCTTTTGGAGCTATCAAATTTTTCTGAATTTCGTTAAAAAGCATGATCGCCAGTGGCCATTTTGGATTAGTCAAATAAATTGTCAACAATTCTATTAGGACACCCTACCAGCCGCATCCCTCTCCCGATCTTCTTCCTGTTTCATACGTAGCTTTGGTGTGATGAATTTTCAGTAGAAACTTGAGTGAATGACTTGGCAATACTGGATCTTTCTGTTTAGTTCAGTACCTTCTTGGGCAATCTGAGTTGTAGTGTCATGGACACTTTCATTTTTTACTGAGAAGAATAAAAACTTGCAAATTGCTATAAAACACATATACCAAACAAAAAATCCAAAGTGGACGCTTAGTGAAAGAGGTCATACTGATAGATATTCTTAACGGCGGATTATCTGTGAACTAGTTGCTTGTAAACTAACTTGCCATAAAACCCAAATTGTCCTTTTGTTACTTTTAATGAACGAAAACAACAGACAGCTCCGAGAGCTGTCTGTTGTTTTTGTTTATTAAAAGTAACAAAGAGAAACTTGGCTACATTCCCCACTGGAGTCATAGGTGTTTTCTCAACAAATACTTGTTTCTAAATAATTGGACCTTCCTTCTAATAATTTCAAGGGCGATAACTTTATATGAAGTCGATTTTCAAGACGATATAAGTCAAAGTAAGAGATGGAGTACTTTTTATGCCGAGGTAAGTGCTAGTGGGACCACCAAATTTTGGTCAATTTGTTACTGTGGGAAACTTCCTGTAAATCGACACAAGCAGGCAGCACCACTTATTTGTTCATCATTGTCTTTTAAAAGTGGTGTGTACCATTTACTTATGTAGCGTCCCCACTAGTGGCTGCACTGCTGTCACTGTGTAATGACCACAATAGGTCTGGGGCAAACGGGGATCAAAAAGCAGTAGTTTAACCACCTGAAGACTTAAAAGAATAAAAAAGTGCCCAGTCAAGGTTCGAACCTACGTTCGTCACAACTCAGTTTTAAAATGCGTTATCATTAGATATCAAATTATTTTGGTATGGAAGGAGACACACGTTCTCGGTGCTCCCATTTTGATACATTCTTGTTCGTTATCCTTCTTGAATCCGTTTTGAGACAGCAGCTTACCCCCTAGCCCTTCTCAACAGGACTGACCAACATGAACGTTTACACACTCAGTTCTTCTTTCACAACACTGGAATATGTATCACATCCTCGCCAACTTCATTAATATCGTTGAACGCAAAGGAATGGTCAAATATTAATTTCTTCAGGGACAGTATTTCCCACGATCAGAAAATACTTGCCAAGAATGAAACCAATTAACGCCGTTTAGGATGTGTACGTGTCAGATTTGATAAATATCAGCTGCCTCAGGTTTTCGTATATTAATTACCAGGTGCTTAAACAAATTAATTAAACACGAAGTTAATATACGCACAAGAGAACACAAGGACTATGGTAAACTTTATAATCTTGCAGTATTGTGAGTTTTGTCACGTCTCAGTTAACGCCTTTTGTTAAGTATATGTTTTGCTTATACTGACGGCGTTTTCACCCCTTTATCGTTCTGTGGTTATAAAAAATGAACAGACAATTTCGACCTTTGAATCGCGATCGGGTCGAAATTTAATGTCCGCTTTCCTTTAGCCTTTAAGCTATTTTTATTGAGCCACGTGCCGTTGCATATTATCTCAGTTTAAACAGTATTTATTTCTGTATGTTAATATTTTACAATAATTACACAACGTACACAACTTTATAATTACAATACAGAATGGGATTCAGCATCAAGCTTTTAGCTAAAACAAGGCTGTCTCCACATGAAACATAGATTACGTAGTCCACTTTTCAAAGCGACAGGATCTTTATACGTAGGATGAGTTATATGAAAAAATACTATTTTTCAATGAAAATGAAATACAAAGTAAGTGGGTTAAAGGGGAGAGAAGGGGGCCCTCGGTATTCATCATAGCTCAGTAATAGTTTGCCGTCATTGAGCAACTGTTACATACGTGGTAAGTATATGGATGTTTTATTTGTTTAAATGCCTTTACACACCAGGCGCGATGTGGGTTCCGTGAGCGATGCAACAAATATAAGTTAACGACATCAATCCTCTTCGGGTACATTGCGATTCCCGCAGCTCAGTCCTGCAACGCAGCAAAGACAGCCACCGAGTCGTCCTGGCCCGGTGCGTCAGCAGACACAAAAACCCTTCGCGTTTCCTCACATAAGGTTACACGCTGGGCCCACAGCATCCGGAGACCGTATCAGCCCGTGGCTTGCCAGAATCATTGACTCCGCAACCCATATTACCGTGGACGAAAAACAGCCAAAATAGTCAAATTTATCCTCGCTGCACACATCGCAGCACAAGCGCCGCCTCCAGTGCGAAAAGACATTAAGTCGGTGAGTGGGTCTGATGCTTCGAAAACCGGGCATTTTCTTTTTCTTGATCATCCTTTTTACGTTAGTCAGTGAGTGTTTCGTTTTTCCTGTTTTGAAGC
This sequence comes from Pictodentalium vernedei, assembly GCA_031216915.1. Classification (NCBI taxonomy): domain Eukaryota; kingdom Metazoa; phylum Mollusca; class Scaphopoda; order Dentaliida; family Dentaliidae; genus Pictodentalium; species Pictodentalium vernedei. Next base: position 32,293,553 of record CM062295.1, read on the forward strand.
ATATTAGTTTCCAAATCTTCCAGACAAAATGATAAATACACAGAACGACGTGTGAGAATGAGTTAATCCATATGGCACGAGTGCCAGCGCGGAAGGATAGAACGAGAGGCCGCAGGCCTCGAGTTTTATCCTTCCGTGATGGCACACGTAATAAACTTCTGTGCTGTTCTAAAAGTTTTATCCTTCCGCGATGGCACACGTGTCGTATCGATTAACCCATTCGCACGAGTGTGTCGTTATGTGTAATAAACTTATGTGCTGTTCTAAAAGTTTTATCCTTCCGCGATGGCACACGTGCCATATCGATTAACCCATTCGCACGCGTGTGACGTTATGTGTTTATTACATGCCTTTGCGTCCATAAAAACAATTATTAGAAGGGCATTAGGAAATTCATTTGACAACTATCAACAAAAAGAACACATTTTATCGCCCACCAAATTTGCGTGGGGAACCCGTGTTACTCTTTCGCCCCCTGAGTTCCAATGCGTTCTATGTGCCTACTGGCACATAGAACACATTGGAACTCAGGGGGACGATTTTAGCTATCGCTAGCGACTCATATTGTAACTGCGATGTACAAATTGTAGAAAATTCCAGAGGGATTTCGGTTCTTTATAAAAATAGTCCGTCAACGATTTCCGTTCCGCTCATATGTGCGGAACACATTTTCATTTTCCACATGATTTAAAGTTTCTGTAGGTGGCGATTACATAGAACAGACGTGTAATAAACTGTTTTAAAAGTTATCTACCTCTCATTATAGGATAGTGTTTCACTCCCGTATATAAGTGAGTTGTGCATATTCTCTTGGTCTACGCAAACACTCCTCGTGAAAAAACTGTCAAAGACGTAAAGCGTTCGTATACCAACATGCAGCGTCGACAAACTGAAGAACATCCACGAGCAGAAGATTATCAGATTATTTTGTGGCTTAAACTCTCATGTTTCTGGACATATCTTAAGCAGAGTGTTGACAAGAAACGGACAAACCCGGAATGTTAACGGTAGACGGTGTTCAGGACGTCCTTAACCAACGATGGTGGTCAAAGATCGTTTTGTCTTGAACGGCAGCTCTGAGGAATCGTAACCAAACTGCCAGTCATAACAGCTATATGAAAAGGGGCGCAAACCTGATTGTGTCCTGCAATACGATTACGTCCACAAAACGCGAGCCTACTGTGTTCGGAAACGAGATGATTGTATCCACCGGCATGACCCAGGGCCGATTACGTCCCGCAAAACCCAAGCAGGTTGTGTCCTCAAGCTGATTACGTCCGAAAAACGCAAACCGATGTGTGCACGTAAGTTTGCGTGCGGGCGCATCGGCTCGCGTTTTGCAAACGTAATCGGCTTGAGAAACAATCGGCCTGGAGGAACTATTCACTCGAACTACAGAACCTATTGGTGTAGGTGTTCTAAGACAGTCAATTCCGACTTGGTTATCACAAAATTGTATTAGGTTAGTTTTTCTACCCGACGAATATTTATATTTATTTTATTTTCATTCATTTTTCTTCCCCCAAAACAAATCATATTCCCGCTCCCAATCGCCGAAAATGGTATTCCACTCCCAGCATCGTATTCCACTCTCAGCGATGACGGACTATTTTTATTTTATTATTTTTTTTTTTTTTTTTTTTTTTTTGGACATATTTTAGAAGTAACCACGGAATCAATTATAAAGGATTGTTTTGGGAAAACAAATAAGGAGAATAAAAAATTTATCCTCTCGTGGGCCGCGGGGATTAATATAAATAACCCACGAAATAATCCTCCTCGAGCACCACTCGAGGATAAATATCGTATTCGGATCCGAGCAGTGAACTATTGTCTATTTTCTGCGAACAAGGAACAGGCAAACATTTAGCTCACGAGCCTTGGGAGTCGTATCGGTTGTCCTAAGTTGTGGATTTTGCTTGTGCGTTCTATGTCTTTTTCAGAAATATTAAAATGTACGTTAGTGTACAGTTAAAACTAAAAGTCCTGTCCTGAAATGCTCACAAATAGCACGTCGATATGAGCGTTAATCTATGCGATATGGCCATAGTAAGGCTATCAAATTCTGTAAATATGGCCTGTGCACAGGCAATGTTTCAGCCAATGGACCTCCATTGGAGGTCCATTGGCGGAAACATTGCCCATGTTTGCTATGAGTAGCCAGGATAACCTGCCGTGTTTTGAATGCCATTCGATATGGCAATTGCGCGCAATTCCTACGCGCAATTAAGCCTAGATAAACGCACAGTTCGTGACAGGACTTCTAGTTTTAACTGTACCATCGAAGTGAGTTGTGGGGAACCACTTGTACGCGCTTGAAGACTCGTGCCCTCCACATTTGCACTTGCATACATACAGGCACACCCTCACATCCACATGCACAGATACCCGCACACAGAGAAATTTTGGCGCACGTTCCACCAAATCTAATCGAGTTTGTTCAAATTTCTTTGATTTTCTATTATCAGTATCAGGTTCTCATAACAACATGTGTTTGATCGATTTACCATTTAAATTTAACAGCTACGTTTATAACGGGTTTTACTTAACGTCGTGTCAACATCTGGCCAACTAATTAAACTATCTTACCACGCGCATAACCTCAGACAGATTTGCACCTGTCATTCTAAAGATCAATCAATTCAAATAAACTATTTTGTTGCCAGATTGAAAAAATAAGAAGAACATAAAAATTTCGTTCAACGAATCGCATATCCATTTTTGTTTTGAAAAGAATGATTGCAAAATAATGACGACATTTGCGTAGTGTTTTTAGATTGGAATTTCAAAACTCGAAAATGTTTTCAACAGGTGAAAAAACAAAGTGTACGAAGTAAAAAGATTCATGACCCTTGTCTGACAGTACCATAGAGGGATGGGCGGGTTCGAGGCATCTAGGGCTATACCCACTGCAGGGGCTGGTGGGGTGGTATTTTATGCCCGGTGAGGTTAGATCGCCAAATATTACGTAGAAGCATTTCTGTAATATCGCTGGAAGGATCCTCCATTAAGTGCATATGTTTTGTTGCAATTTATTGGAAAGTCACATCGCAGCCAGGCTTAATTGGTGAGGAGCACGGCAGTGCTAGGACAATCGTCGGTGGAGCAACGTCATGTTTTCCGATGAATCGCGGTTCACTCTCGACTTCCACGAAACAGAGTGTGAAGACGGTGGAACGGACGATACCATGACGTAACCGTTAGGCAGCAGGATCGTTTTTGTGATGGATCGGTTATGGTGTGGGGAGGCATAAGCATGACAAGCAGAACAGCATTACATGTCATCCAAGGGCATGTCACAGGGCAGAACTACCGTGACATCATGTTAGCAGCTCGAGTTTTTTTAACGAGTTTTTCCACATTTATAGTTCAAAGCTTATACCTACAAGTGTTAACGTCTAAGATATCTGAACAGACGAAGCTCTGCTTGGCTGTTCAGTGTTCTGTCCTTACCGGTTGAACGCCGAAACTCTAAAAATATGATTTACTGGGTGCTTTAGGTAAACGTTCACGGTTGCTGAGAAATCCAAGACGGGTGCTATAAAAACCGAGTAATCGTGTGTGTTTGTGAATTTATTTTGTCACACGCCTGCATTCATTCATTTTACATATACTATTCAAAAAGGTAGGGGATATCCAAACTGATGTTAACGTTTTCGGAAAATGGTATTGGATACGCGTGACTGGACAAATCAATATGTTACCAAGTTTAGTGTGGATCATGAATGTCACCGGCCCACGAAAACCTCGTGCAGGTTTTTCGCATGAGCGCCGCGTTAATGTCTGTGGGGTACGTTTTGGAATTTTCATTTGTACTTAGCGGGCTTTTTCGGAGGTCTCATCTTTCTTTTCTTGGTATAAACTCGTTCATCAATAGTTTCTGGTCGAAAAGTATCTTTTGAGGTATGCGAAGGCTGACACGTGACGAACGTTTACGTGCCGTTGGCATGTTGGAAGCTGGTAACAGACAGACTGCAGTTGCTCAAATTCTCAACGTTACTCAATCGATGATCAGCAAGTTATGGTCACGCTACCATCAGACAGGCAATGTTGATGACAGACGTCGGTCAGGTCGTCCAAGGGAGACCTCTCCTAACCAGGATTGTTTCATCCGAACCACAGCATTATGTAACCGCCATCAAAATGCCTCAGAAATTGGACAGCAGCTGCACCCAGCGACAGAGGTGCGAGTCAGTGGTCAGCCTAACCGAAATCGCCAACACAGCTGGACTTTGTACGTTCGACGACCTCGAATAATTCTACGTTTGACTGAACGTCACATCGCAGCAAGGCGTAATTGGTGAGGAGCACGACAGCGCTGGGACAATCGTCGATGGAGCAACGTCATGATTTTCCGATGAATCGAGGTTCACTCTCGACTTCCACGACAGGCGAAACAGAGTGTGAAGGCGGCGGAACGGACGATACCATGACGTAACCGTTAGGCAGCATGATCGTTTTAGTGATGGATCGGTTATGGTGTGGGGTGGCATAACCATGACAAGCAGAACAGCATTACATGTCATCCAAGAGCGTGTCACAGGGAAGAATTACCGTGACAACATGTTAGCAGCTCAAGTGGTGCCATTTGCGCGACATCACGGCCGTCGATTCATTTTCCAAGATGACAATTCAAGAGCACACAGGGCCCGTGTCTCTATAGAGTTCCTGCAGGAGCAGAACATCCCTACACTATCTTCGCCAGCACCAAGTCCAGACCTTTCACCAATCGGGCACGTCTGGGATATACTTGGCAGGCGCCTACGACAACGCCAACAGCCCGCTACCAATGCCCAGGAACTCGCCGCTGCACTGCAGGAAGAATGGAATAACATCAGTCAAGCTGACATTGGACGTTTGGTGAGGAGAATGCCACGTCGGATCCGCCCTTGTCTCGTGAACCGAGGTGGATTTACAAGGTATTGAGGGCTTCTTCGATAGCTCAGTGTGTGGAATGCGTGCTTGTCGGACACCGAACTATCGCCGAAATCATTCACCAGACGTCAAAGTGCAATGCCTCAACTATCTTTTTGATGAAAATATGAACATATTTCTTCAAATATCTCACTTTTATCAAATATCCCCTACTTTTTTAGTCGTATGTATTATGACCGTTCTTTAACAACTATCCAAGCTACTCATGTCGTTGTCATTATATTGTATTGTTTCCTGTTTTTACTCAATTATCTTCCCGATAATGACATGTTTACGCCAATACCGTTTTCTCGCTACGATTTTGCCTTGGATGTTGTGTGGTGCTAAATATCAATGAATAAACGTGTTCCTAGCACATTCTGCATAACATCATCGATTCTGTCGAGCGGTTTTAATCAAACCACCACGTTCGATTTACGTCACAGATCGTCGCCCGCAGTTTGATGAATATTGTTTGTTATGATAAAAACTGTCTCATAGCCCTGAACTGATGCTCAGATAGTTGATGACTTCAATAAATAAATGCGCGAGACTGACGTAAAATAACGTTAATTAACCCTTTACCCAACGTAACGGCCAAAACCGACCAGCGCTATTCTAAAAAATCGTCAATTAATTTTCATTATTTTTTCATTTTTGTCTCAAAAACATAGGTTATGACCCCTCGTTGGAACGAGCTCGTCGAGCTCGTTCCAACGAGGGGTCATAATCTATGTTTTTGATACAAAAAATTTATTTGTTTTGCAAGTGTCGTCTGCTTTTCATGTTAGGTGAAGGGTTAATAGAGTACCTAGGTTTAAACAATATTATACACAAAGCACAATTTTAACATGTGGTACATTGCTGGGAGGCAACATGGCCAGTTAGTTAGACCGTCTTCCTGCTGTCCCCCTTGCAAAAGTTGTTATAGGAACATAACAGAGCAAGTACTTTACAATTTCTTAGCTAATTCGTTTACAGGTCACAAAATAGTTAGAGGTAAAACATAATATGGATTCAAACAAGGAACATACTGAATGGGGTATTTGTGCAGGTGGGGTATTTGTTTCAGACTGAGGATTGTACAGTATTATACCCATTCGTAAATATAATATAACAATCTCTTGTTTGACTTATTCGCATTCTTGTGTCCTTGGGCATAACACTTCACCCCCATTGCCCATGTGGGGGCACGATGACGCCGTGTACTAAGGCGTACTGCACGTCGATGGTTCGCATGTCTTCAACCAATCTAACCCTGCCTGTGCTGCAGTGCGGAGTTACGATGTTGGGGAGCTCGCAGCTGCTCGTCGTTGCTCGGTGGTTCTCTCCGGGTACTCCGGCTTCCTCTACCCGTAAAACTGTCAAGGTCATGATTAGCCATTGTGCATAAATATGTGACCTTAAACATCAATAAGTAAATATAAATATTCGCATTCTACGGCAGCGTAGAACCGCCACACCATAGTATATTTCCATGGATTTCTAATCTGTTTAAACAGATTACTAATCTGTTTTTACAGATTACTAATCTGTTTTTACAGATTAACTAATCTGTATTTACAGATTAGTAATCTGTTTAAACAGATTAACTAATCTGTATTTACAGAATACTAATCTATTTTTACAGATTAACTAATCTGTAAAAACAGATTAGTAATCTGTTTAAACAGATTACTAATCTGTTTTTACAAATTAACTAAATAATCTGTAAATACAGATTAGTTAATCTGTAAAAACAGATTAGTAATCTGTAAAAACAGATTAGTTAATCTGTTTAACAAGATTACTAATCTGTAAAAACAGATTAGTTAATCTGCTTAAACAGATTAGTAATCTGTAAATACAGATTAGTTAATCTGTAAAAGCAGATTAGTAATCTGTTTAAATAGATTAGTAATCTGTAAAAACAGATTAGTAATCTGTAAAAAAACAGATTAGGAATCCCTAGAAATATACTATGGTGTGGCGGTTCTACGCTGCCGTAGCATTCCCTTTCGTACTTAATGCTTTCAAAGGGGAATTAGATGTGAATGGAAGTATTTCTCATCTTTTTTTTTTCTTTCTTAGTTTAGGTGAATGGGTCTTGTAAGCTCTCGATTTGTGCCATTCAAATATTCATATCATCCAGTAAAGGATGAAAATCAGTAAACTGATGGTAATCCTTGGCTCTACTGATTATGTGTTTAATTATTCCCACAATCAGGGCAGGTTGAATTGTTGCAATTAACAAGAGTCGAATATGAGTTGATTAAAGTTCTGAAGAGCGTTTTTGGTAATTTAGATCTTGGAACAATGCATTGAATGTTATTGTCAAATTCGTTTCATATAATAGGGAGCATGTGCTTGGGAAGCTGGTCTGCGAAGTGCGTTCGGGGAGTACTGCTATATACTTGCCCAATCTGTCTGGTCTTCATGCCAGATGGTTTGTTGATGACTTCAAAGAAATTTTTAAATGAGTTTGGAAGGTTGTTATCTTTCAAATATCATAATTCTGATCAAGCTTGATTGCTTTCAACGATGCTCTTGATACTGATAGATATTCTTAATGATGGATTATCTTATGAAGTGGGGACAATACTATAAAACGTCTACAGTTGTATTTTTCAGTATTTTCTGTTTATGGAAATAACCAATTGAAATGAACAATTAACCTTTTCAAAGATGTGGCAATTTGTCAGTTGGCAAATTGCCATATCTTTTTAAATGGTGGTGATTCATTTCCGTCATTTATATTGGTTCATTCCCACTAGACCAATTCCCTTTCGACCAATTCCCACGAGGCCAATTCCCAAAAGACCAATTCCCCTTAGACCAACTCACGCGTTCTACTTTTAAAATAATTCTATATCAATAATTTGATATATTTATAAATATTTATAAATGTATTTAATGTTATTGATGTTCAAGTCCGAAAATAAGCAGTCTGTCATTTGCAGAATGAGGTCCGCAGAGGTGGAATTTGCGGTTGCTATCTCACACAGTGGGTCAGTTTATCCTCTGGGTACCTCTTTCAGTTTATGTTTGAGACCTTAATTCAGACTGAGGTTCACAGAGGGTAAATTTAGTGATGCTACTCTGCACAGCAGGGTAGCATCACCAAATTCATCCTCTGGGGACCTCGTTTCTCAGATGATAGTCTGATTATTTTCTGGCTTGTTGATATTTTATAAACTGAAATGTTATAAACCTATATTTTTGTATGTTATGCGTATAAATATTTTTTTTATCAAATAAAGTGCTTATCAGTAAATAAATGTTTTCTTAATTATCCTTTATCAACCCTTAATCAATAACAGTATGTAGTTGGTCAAAGGGGAATTGGTCTTTTGGGAATTGGCCTAAAGGGAACTGGTCTAAAGGGAAATGGTCTAGTGGGAAGACACCTTTATATTCACTTGTAGGGGGCGCGGTGGCGTTGCGGTAACCGGTTCTCGTCAGATCACCGAAGTTAATCAACGTCGAGCCCGGTTAGTCCTTGGATGGGTGGCCGTCTGAGCGATCGATTCGGACTCCCTCGTTGTGTCCTTAGGCAAGGCACTTAACCCCGATTGTCCACATGGGGGCACGATGACGCCGTGTACTGAGGCGTACTGAACCCCGATGGCGTGCATGTCTTCAAACAATCTAACCCTGCCTGTGCTGTTGTGCGGAGTTTCGATGTTGGGGAGCTGGCAACTGCTCGTCGTCGCTCGTTGCTTCTCTCCGGGTACTCCGGCTTCCTCCACCCGTAAAACTATCACCGACACGTTATGACCTTGGCTGTTAAAGTGTCGTTAAACCTAAATAAATAAATACTTCACTTGTAGAAAATACAATTGGCGAAAATTAATTATTATATCATAATGATTATGTAGGGACATATTATATCATAATGATTATGGAGCCACTAGGTTCGCCCTCAAGCTTCGGGTGCGGTCATCTAACAGCTGTGCGAGATGGGGAGGGCCATGGTAGCCCATCACTATACGCCCGGCCCCCGGGGGGTGTTGTTGTTTGGTGGTATGAGCTAGGAGTACATCATCAGTCCGTGTTCAGGTTGCTCACGGAATGCCATGTTTAGTATATTGTGGTATGTAGGCCCAGACCCACCAATGCACGAATGGAGCTGCACGTTCAAAATATTAATTGGTGTACCCCACACATTCACTCAGCAGCCATCCGACTTAATGAAGTTATGACGTTCCATGCTTCTGGGCCGGAAAAGCGGCCGCTTGTGTTCAAAGGGCTAATACAACTAACTAAAATGAATCCTTAGCATTTTAAAAGATATGGCAATTTGTCAACAGATCTTTGAAAATGCAAATGGTTGATTTTAAAGTCATAACTAGAAATGCAATTCTATAAAATACAATTGTAAACGTTTTATAGTATTGGTCCAGGATCGGGACTAGATCACGATCTGATCGAAATTCTTTCCCCTTTTCTACCAGCAATACTGCAGAATCACACCTGTCGAAAAAGAAACATTTCGCCTTGACTTTTCAACACTGAATTTATGAAGTGTCGAACCATTGATGTAAATGTATCGCAGCCGGATAGCAAGCCTATCACGACCTGATCGAGGACGAGACCACTTTTTACGACCACAGCACTGAAAACTTTTTTTCGTACTGACATAGAAAGGCTTTGCCCATGCAATGTTAACAGTGTATTTATGTTTTGCGTACACCGGACCCATGGGTCAAGATCTCTGCCACAAATTTTACCATAGTTGTACAGTACAGTCGCCGTGGACTGGTCGTAATCCATGCGTGGTCAGTGATGTCCACGCATGCGTTTACCAGGTAATAAAATTCATCCTCAGCAAAATTTTAATTAATGAAGCACCGGGTTGTACCCGGTGCTTCATTAATTAAAATTTTTGATGATTATTCCTATAATTAGTGTTTGGAACCTTATATTATTGCGTCCGTTGAAATATTGCCCACACACGGCGGTCGCACTGTACCATTATTCCAAAATATTTCAGTATTTTATCCAATACGAAGGGTTATCAAATATCCCTGTAATCAACGTCGTCATCAAGGGGTCTTCAAACATCCCTGTAATCATCATCCTCGTCAGGACGGTAATTTAGTTTAAACAATGTTTATTTGAAAATTATGTTATGTTGTTATGTGTGTACAACACATAAAGTAAATATCACAAAGGGAAACCGAAAAATATAACAAATCAAGATAATACAGCAGTATACACAAGTGTAATGGTGGTTAAATTACTGAGGAAAGGAGGGATTCGACAGAAAGGTTATAGCTTATGAAGATCGGCTCCCAAACGCCTGCATAAGTTCGCTCATCTTGGTTATATAGATAAGAAGAGAAACCCATATATTGTTGTCTGGAGGCGGAGACCTTCCCTTCTCAGTCAGATTCAGTTGAATTTAAAACCATCCATCGATCCCGATGGCACTTAACTCCGTGAAAGCCAGGAAAGGCGCAAAGTGATCGTGAACTGTGATAGACGCCGATTGAATTGTGATTGAACTGTGAGAACCCTGATAGAGTCACACAAGCAGAACATTATATGTGTTAAGCCCGACTGGCGGTGAAGTTAACCCTGCGAATAGGAAGCAACGAGAAGTGAGTAGACACTTTCTATGTATCACAAGCCGTGAGAAAATGAAGATGAAGTGAGGTTGATCCAGCGGACACAGCTAGCTGTGGGAGACGTCGAGGGCCCTAAAGAATAAACTTTTATCCGCATAATTAGTGTATTCTTATGGATAATTTTGCGAGTAATTTGTTTCATATTATATTTCTTCGTACATGTAAATAAATAATCTTTTCAGTGAATTATCGTTGATCACATTTTGGCGTTGTAAGCCGCAGGCACCTTCAGGAATCCGAAGAGTCCCAAGCGGATAGGGCATTGATAAGGTGGCAAGGTTTACGTTCGAACTGGGGTTCAGACGACAGTCGCTGGCTGTCGGCTGAGCACTGATAAGAACGAAAATTTTCCTCCATCACTTCGAACATCAATTTAACCCCGTAATAATGCGACACATTATTCCAAAATGTATCAGCATTTTATATAATACGAAGGGTTATCAAACGTCCCTGTAATCATCGTCCTCGTCTGGACGGTAATTTAGTTTAAACAATGTTTATTTGAACATTATGTTATGTGTATACAACACATAAAATAAATATCACAAAGGAAAACCAAAAAAATACAACAAATCCAGATATAGCAGTATACACAAGTTTAACGATGGTTAAATTACTGAGGAAGGGAGGGATTTGACAGAAAGGTTATAAGCTCATCGTCTCTTGAGTTCCTATGTGTTCTATGTGCCTACTGGCACATAGAACACATAGGAACTCAGGGGACGTTATGTAGATCGGCTCTCTCTCGCCTGTATAAGTTCGTTCATCTTGGTTATATAGATAAAAAGAGAAGCCCATATATTGCTGTCTGGAGGCGGAGACCTTCCCTTCTCAGTCAGATTCAGTTGAATTTAAAACCATCCATCGATCCCGAGACTCGAACCCCCACACACGCAACAAAACTTGTCTAAAATTACGATATATGTAAACTTTGGGGCAAATAAATTAATTGACGTCTGCACGGCTTAGGAAATCCAAATACCGTATACAAAACCATTCGCAAGTGAAGATGGGATTTTTTCGACTGGCAAGGTTAAATTTTTGAAAGTTTTTCGAGCTCTTAAAAAGTAGCATGCGTCGTAAAGGAAAAAACACTCAGCGCTATTAATAAAAATAGGCATTCAAATTTCATTATTTCTGTCTACTTTTTGCATCAAAAACATAGCTTAATACCCACCCCTTTCTGTACCCAGCCATTGATGGGGATTAAGTTCTATTTTTAAGGCGAAGCATTTCGTTTTTGGAGATTTGTTTTTCTTTCCTTTTTTCTAAAAGGTTTGTGTAATCTGATATTTGTGTTAAGTGTTATTTCTCTGTTGATTACTTCAATTAGGGTTATCGGTTATACACGAGACAGTGACAAACTTAATTGTCACTTTGTACGAATCAATTACTACAAGCTATTGTTCAGGTGATGATCTATCATTGGGTAAGTTTACATCAAAGTTAGCTCCTAGACAATCATCAATCATTTCATTGGCTTCAGGCTTTATTGTGGTTCCCTGAAAAATGACACAGGAAGATGTGAAAAAGACACTTGTGGGAAGGAAAATATAGCACACATTTGTTTCCAAATAAGCATTTTGATTAATTATTTTTTTTAGTTTTCTATTTTTTTTTTTGGATGCATTTTAATAACGTTTTCACCTAGAATTTATTTATTTTTATTTTGCTATTTAGTTTTCGATGTATTTTATTTTATATTATTTACTTGTCTTTTTTGTTGTTGGTTTTATTGTTAAAAATAACATTTTTTACGATGAGTTCTATCCTATGTGTTTATAATGAGCTGCAGATGACTTTACAGTGTTTATACATCATTGTCTTGGCAGTGTTTTTACATCATTGCTGGCTGCCTGCATAGGCAGCCAACAATGATGTAAAAACTCAGCCAAGATAAATGCATCCTACCGGGTGAGTTCTGGGGGGGGGATATACTTGGGGTACACTTTCCGACTATTGTGCCAGATGGAGACTGACTGTAAATAAAAATATGACAAAGTCTCTGGTTTTCAATAAAACCAGCAGAACATAGAAGGACGTGTTTCATTTCGACAATGAGCGGCTGAGAACGGTATCGTTCTACAACTACTTGTGTGTTATCTTGACATCGTCAGGTAGTTACACAAGTGGTATTATCAATCTTAGATCTAAAGCACTGAAAGCGTACTTCCGACTGCAAAGTATTTTCCAATCTGAATCGAATGATTTTTTTTTATTAGGGTTTTAAGACACATTAACAGCCAGGGTCATATCATGTCGATAACAGTTTTACGGGTGGAGGAAGCCTGAGTACCCGAAGAGAACCACCGAGCAACGACGAGCAGCTGTGAGCTCTCCAACATCTTAACTCTGAACTCTGCACCGCGGCACGGACAGGGTTACATTGATTGAAGACAGGTGCACCTTCGACGTGCAGTACGCCTAAGTACACAGCGTCATCGTACCCCCATGTAGGCAATCGGGGTTAAGTGTCTTGTCCAAGGACATAACGCGGGAGCGCGAATCAGTCGCTGAAATGGTCACCCATCCAACTACTAACCGCGCTCGACGTTGCTTAACATCGGTGATCTCACGAGAACCGGTTACCGCAACGCCACCGCGTCCCAGTGTCGAATGATAGTTTGCTTGTTTGCGAAAAGTTATTCGACGCATTGGTAAATCCGATACTCCTCTATGGGTGTGAAGCATGGGGTGACCAGATATCGCGAAATGCCCAGCACCAAACTGAAACAGTTCAACTCAAATTCTGTCAAAATATTTTACAAGTTCATTCAAAAGCTTCCAATGCGGCAGTCATGGCAGAGCTTGGGAGATATCCACTATACATTGAAGTGCAGTGTCGATTCGTAAATAGCTGGCTTCAGGCAAAAAGTAACGATAATCGTCTTTTGTCTCGAGCTTATGATGAACTACAAGTACAATGTCGGTGGTGGTGGGTGAGTGCGAGAGGAGGGATTAGGTGTTTTGTGTGTGTGCAAATGAATTGAAAAAGCGAGTATATGTTCTTATGTACATATTATGCGTAGAAATTTATATCGTTTTTTCAAGTGTCTTATAAGCCTTCACGGCTGGGTTTCATGCTATTTTATATAGTTGTAAATAAGTAGCATTGACGTGTTTACTTAACCCTTTACCTAACGTGGAAAGCAGACGACACTTGCAAAAATAATTCTTGAATAACTAATTTTTTTCATTTTTTGTCTCAAAAACATAGGTTATGACCCCTCGTTGGAACGAGCTCGACGAGCTCGTTCCAACGAGGGGTCATAACCTATGTTTTTGAGACAAAAAATGAAAAAAATAATGAAAATTAATTGGCGATTTTTGAGAATAGCGCTGGCCGGTTTTGGCCGTTACGTTGGGTAAAGGGGTTCTGTAATACATTTATCTGATTGGTGTGGTGCCCAGGTGATTTATTAATTGCTTGTGTCAACGCCCGGGGCATAGCTCTTTTGGTGCTTTTTCTCTCTGGTCAGTTATTTGCTAACACAGCAGAAGCAAACAGCATACAAAGTGCAAGACGACACCCCCAACCTATAGATTTATAGTGGGCGTGACTTTCAATACGCAGTCGTTACTCGTGACTGGGTAGGGGATCAACACTGGCCCATGTCTCCAATATAATCATCTTCTGTTTCCCTGTATATACTGTTACCTTAATATCACTATGCATGTTGTTTTTGTAAAGCCATACCATTTGTATATTATGGTCGCGCAATAAAGTATTCTATTCTATAGTTGTATCAATTTAATGTATTATTTGTTAAGATGTATAGTTGTGCGTACGAATGGTGGTGATGGTGGTGGCTGGGGGAGGGGCGTGAAGGGGTTGGTGTTTTTTGTGTGTGCGAATGATTGAAAACGTGAGCGCATGTTCATATGTGTACAAACTATACATAGTAATTTATATTGTTTATCATATGTCTTATAAGACGTTACGGCTGTGTTGCATGCTATTTTACACATTTGAATCAATTTCATGTATTATTTGTTAACTGGTAGAGTGATAAGCTTTCCTGACTACAAAATGTTGTCCATCATAAATTGCTCTGTTGCACATGAATGGATAGTGCCTGAAGGCACTATCCAATCAAGTGTAACGGACCAATTTGTTGTGCACAATATCTAAATTAAATTTGTTGTGCACAATATCTAAAGGGTGGATCTGCCGTTGAGTGGGTACGTTCCTACTTAAGTGACCGAACGCAATCTGTGAAAATATGCGATACTCTATCAGAGCCCGTCGAGCTAAAATATGGCGTCCCCCAAGGCTCAGTACTCGGACCCTTACTGTTCACAGTTTACACCCTACCACTTGGGGATCTCATAAGGAAGCACTCTGTAAATTTTCACCTGTACGCAGACGATACCCAGCTGTATTTGTCTGCTGATCTTTCCAATATGAATGACTCCTTAACAACACTGGAGGCATGCATTGAGGATATTCGACAGTGGATGGGGAGAAACTTTCTGAAATTAAATGATGATAAAACAGAATTTGTACAGTTAGGCGCCAAACATCAGCTAGACAAAGTTCCAATTAACTGCTTGAAAATAGGCGATAGCGTTGTTAGCTCAAGTAAAACTGCCCTAAACCTCGGTTTCACTTTTAATGATTGCTTTGATCTGCATAACCAAATCACAAAAGTGAGCAAAAGCTGCTTCCTCCAAATAAGAAACATCAACAAAATCAGAAAGCTACTTGACCAAAACACTCTGAAAACTGTTATACAGTCTTTGGTCCTGTCCCATTTGGACTATTGCAACTCTCTCTATTTCGTCCTTCCTCTGAAACCAATGTACCTGCTTCAATGTATTCAAAACACAGCAGCTAAGATCATTACTGGTGCGAAAAAATATGACCACATTACACCAATCCTGAAATCTCTGCATTGGCTGCCAGTTGAGTCTCGCATTAAGTATAAGGTATTGGCGGTGACACACAACATCTTACATAGCGACAAAGCACCAATCTACCTTAAGCAGGTCATCAAAGTACACACACCGTCGAGGAATCTCAGATCAGCTTCTGAGAGTCTCCTTGTTGTACCTCGAATTCGATCAACGGCAGGGAAGAGATCGTTCACTTTTGCAGCTCCCTCACTCTGGAACGTCCTCCCTCAGAACCTTAGAAAAACCCTAAATGCAGATCACTTCAAGAAAGCTCTGAAAACCCATCTCTTTCAAGCAGCCTTCAGCCGCTGATTATACCATTGTTACCGTCACCTATCTTTTCAGCGCTTTTGAACAGCGTTTCGCTGGGAAAAGCGCTATATAAATAAATTATTATTATTATTATTATTATTATTATTATTATTATTATTATTATTATACCAGGTCCAAAAGGAAACTATCTTCAGTGGAGAATAATAGATAGGGCCATTACCAGTGCTTTTTAGTAAAGTCCATTTTGTGGCTTCCAGCACTCCACTAGTTAAGAAGATGCATAGTTGTGCTTACGAATGGTCGTGGTGTTGGGTGGGGAATGTGTGCGGGGAGGGGTTGGGTGGTTTTGTGTGTCTGAATGATTTGAAACATTATGTACATATTATACATAGAAATTTATATCGTTTTTCAAGTGTCTCATAAGCCTTCACGGCTGGGTTTCATGCTACTTTACTCATCTGTATCAATGTAATGTATTTTTTCTGTGATGTATAGAAACGTGACACTATAATAAAATAATTTACTACTACTACTACTACTACTACTACTACAGTACTTGGACATTCGGGTGTCTCTAAAATAGAATATATCCTTTCAAAGGCCGGATTTCGAAATGTCTGGGTGGATCCTTCGACCACCCCAGCAAACTTCATCGGACATTTAAGAACGCGTCTCCAAGATATGTATGCCCAGGCATAGAAAGATGATTTCGCTTTTGGAAAAAACAGATCAGACATTTCCAAGCTATAGTTTTATTATTCGATGAAGAATGGCTATGCACGTGAATGGTACTTAGACAACCTCGATTTGAAATATAGAAAACGTGTCACAAAATCTAGAATAAGAACACATGAATTGGAAATCAAACGCGGTCGATACAATAAGCCCAAACCTGTCCCGCGCGAACACCGATAATGTAAACAATGTGAGCTAAACCTCGTTGAAGACGAAATGCATGTCCTCTTTGTCTGCTCTAAGCACAAAGAGGTGCGCCAGGAACTTGCCAAGATAGCATGCAACAGTACGCAGCTTACATCCATCTCAGTAATCGCGATAAAGTCCGGTGACTTTTCTACTGTCAAGAGATTGATTGATGTGACACACGCCCTTGGACACCTTTTATCTGAGATTTTCTCCAACAGGGACCGACCACGTGTGATCACTCCACTCACCTGACGCTGCAAAGAAAAATACCCCCCCCCCCCCCTGTGTATATGTGCATGGGGGCGAGGGTGAGGGTGTGTGGGTGTGATTGAGGGTGTGTGTGTGTGGCTGTGCATGTGCATGTGTGTGAAGAAAGATGTGTTCGGAAAATGTCTCCTTTGATTTATTTCTAGCATTTTGCAACTTATATATATTTCTGTGTTATGTGCCACACCCATTAATGTTGTGGTTGTGCAATAAAATTTGTCTTATCTTATCTTATCTTGGGGCAACTGATCCGAATGTGACATATATGCCGTGCATGTTTTCCCAACCAGTTGTGCCATATTCTCCTACGTCTCAGAAAGTGGCATATTTGCTGTGCCAGTTTTTTCCGTGTCCCTATTTTTCCTGAGCAATTTTTTTCTGTGCCATATTTTCCAACTTTCCTACGTGTTGACCGTGTTGGCTTTGTCCCACACATAATTTCTGGAAGTCACGTTCTTTATTTATTTATTTATTTATTTATTTATTTATTTATTTATTTATTTATTGTGATTTAACGACACTTTCGACAGCCAGGGTCACTTCGGACAGTTTTACGGACGAGGAAGCCGGAATACCGGTAGAGAAACGGCGAGTAATATAATTTTCGCTTTTATATGAATTCTTTTTAAAATCTTTTTCAGTCTTGATTTCGTAACATTTCATCCATGAAATCTCGACCCAGGCTTGAACATGTGTCCCGACCAGGGACCAGTACTATAACACTTTTACAACTGCATTTTCTAGAGTTAAATTTTCTAGTTATGAATTTAAATGGGTTAAAATGAACCGTTAGCATTTTCAAAGATATGGCAATTTGCCAACTGGAAAATTGTCAAATCTCTGAAAATGCTAATGATTCATTTTAGTCGGTTATATTAAAAGGAAGAAATTACAATTCTAGGAAATACAATTGAATAGGTTTTATAGTATTGGCACCGGATCGCAATCTGATTTCGAAAAGTGCTTCTTTTACAATGACAGTACTGAAACACATGGGGGCGCAGTGGCTCAGTTGGTAGAGGTGCCGGCTGCAAGCCGAGAGGTCCTCGGTTCGAATCCCACCTGCGGCAATCGCGTTGTGTCCTTGGGCAAGACACTTCACCCCGATTGCCAACATGGGGGCACGATGACGCTGTG
This sequence comes from Pictodentalium vernedei, assembly GCA_031216915.1. Taxonomy (NCBI): domain Eukaryota; kingdom Metazoa; phylum Mollusca; class Scaphopoda; order Dentaliida; family Dentaliidae; genus Pictodentalium; species Pictodentalium vernedei. Next base: position 32,311,573 of record CM062295.1, read on the forward strand.
TACTGGGGCGTACTGCACGTCGATGGTACGCATGTCTTCAACCAATCTAACCCTGCCTGTAATGTAGTTCAGAGTTACGATGTTGGAGAGCTGACAGCTGCTCGGTGGTTCTCTCAGGGTACTCCGGCTTCCTCCACCCGTAAAACTGTCACGGTCACGATTAGCCATTGTGCATAAGTCTTTGACCTTAAAAACACCAATAAATAAATACTGAAACACATCCCTTAACCCATGCACACTGATGTCAAAATATCTAAATTTCAGGCTGCAATTGTTTCCCATCATGCAACTCGAAATTTAATCAATTCAATCTTGTTTGACAGAGCTCAATGAGCTCTGTCAAACAAGATTGAATTGGTTAAATTTCTAGTTGCATTATGGGTAAAATTGCTACTTGAATTATTGATATTTTGACACCAGAGTGCAGGGAGTTAAATACGCTTAGTGCATGTATACAAAATTCACCCAACCTCTTTTTTTTCTTCTTTGTTTTGTTGCTTTTTTCTGTGCTTAATGTCTATTCCAGAGCAAAGCTGTCCCATGGTAGATTAAACGTCCCTGCTTTCTACATGACCACAACATGTCTGTGACAAACCTCTAGATTTCACTTACGATGCTTGCGTTCCGGTCGCAAAGGGTTACACGATACTAAGTATAATCAGGATAAAAACTGCCACATTTAATTCATCAAAACGAACAAATAATTGGGATATATCTTGGTGTACTTTACGCATGCTTCGAATTAGTGTCAAAACTACACTTAAACATTTTTAAATCACGTATTCGATTGTGGTTTCCGCAAGCAGGAATGCACGCGACGTGACGTACATGATGGCGGCATACGCACAATATTTGGGTTTTTTGGATGAAACTCATTAGCGTCAGGAATTCGAAAAGTCTTTGATGAGAGTTTAACGCCCGGTAAGCACAGGATTACTGTCCATCAAGATTAAAGAAGTAATATTTGATAACTCTGTCACAACTTATCAAAATAACATTAATAGTTTTCTTTGATTGATTAACGAGTGATAGTAGCAACCGTGGATGCCGCCCGTCAACAACTGCTCGTACAAATTAGTGTTTCCGCACCAGATTTGTGTCTGACGTTTTATTTTTATTACAAAACTGCACAAAATATTTACTTCTCATGAAAATCTATCCGGTAGCTGTATGTTGAAATGTCTTTCACAACGAATCATGCTCGTTTTCCTCTGCCGTTTCTCACAAGACAAAAGAGCCTGCTGGTAAATCAGGCCACTTCAACATTGCCTTTGTCATTTGTATTCAGGTACAAATTACAAAGGCTATTATTATCATTTTAAAAGCCTTCCAAATTGTTGCAAGTACATCGGAATAGCGTCCGGGCTATACATATAGCTTACGAGGACCTCTCTTAACACAGACGGGCTTCATCAAGCCTTGCAGGAATAACATCCAACAAGTCCGGGTTGTCAACCTATATGTACTGCTTACAGGATTTGTTACAATAAGTGTACATTTTATACGAGTCTGGATTATACACTGTATCTGCTTCGCAAAACTTCATTATGATTCAACAGGTAACAGGGATACACGTTGGGTGTGCCATCTCAAACATAAGTGATGCATCCAAGAGGTTACACCTGTCACCTGGCTATACCACATGCTCTCTGCAAGTTCTATTTTCTAATACAATTGTACATTGGGGCTCTGGCGAAACCTCTTAAATGATAACTGTGTAGGTGAGCCTGCCTACAAAGGCAAAAAGTTGTACATATTTAATAAAAGAAATTTAAATCAGCTTCTGTCTTGTCTTCTGTTAATAAATCAAAAATGGATAATTTCATTTCTGAATAATTCCACTGCGGACAAATAGTGAAAACTGACATATTTCCACGCGTGGCAACGCTAGGGCTGTCGCGATTATTCGATTAGTCGACTAACCGTCGACTATTGAAGTAGTCGACGTTTTTTTTTATTTTTAGTCGATCGTCGTTCATTTTCAAGGTGGTACACGTCTACTACACGTCGGGGCTAAATTGCATTATTTTGTGAGGTGAATGATCAATGAAGGTGAATAACTTTAAATATCTAACCATAGTTAACATTCATATCCGGAAGACTGTACGACTGTCACTGACTGTGTAAGAAAGAACACTCACAGTTACTCGAGAAGAACAGATTCTTCTGAATTTCTCCAGTCTTATACACACGAATGCACCCATTGGAAAACCCAAAGCGCGGAAGTGACAAAATTATGACGAAAGTCAGAACGTCAGATCACTTCTCAAAGTTCGGAACTTCAGACTAAGATCCAATTTTAACAACTGACGAGGGAATGCATAGATCTCAATGTTCAAAATTTCGAGAAACGTATTGCAGAAAGGAAACATATGCAGGAACGTTCTTTGGTAAATTCATTTTAATTCATCGGCTTGAATCTAGTTCAAACTTGGACCCGCAGTCAGTAATATTATTTTTGGGGTTGGTGCGTCCTACAGGACGTACCAACCCCAAAAATTATATTACGGACTGTGGGTCCAAGATTGGACTACATGTAGCTTCAGTCGGGACCGATTTGTTGTTCCCACAACCCCACTTCGTCTGAACACACTTGTGCCATTGTCATTTTCAGAGTTTTACGAACAGAAGAATGATTTGCTAAAAAATCATGGGAAGCGACTATTAATCGACTAACCGTCGATTACTGGTCGCGATTAGTCGATTACAAAAAATGATAGTCGCGACAGCCCTAGGCAACGCCAGTGATTTGTCTGCAGTGGGTGATTCAATCAAAACAAATGTTTCAAAAATTGGTTTGCAATAGTGGCCAAGCGGTTAAATACGCACCATGAACATTCGACAAATAAAAACTATCCACACCGAATTTCACCCGAAGCTCTTTCCTCCAGTCTTGAATGAAACCTTACAATCCAAAATCCTGCTTTCTCAATCCAGTATCATGATATGTTCTAATATTATAAAGTAAACGGTTAGGCCACACAAAGTAGATCTTCTGTTTCTCAGGCCATTATTTCTAAAATTGCATGCGGGCGAGCGGTTTTTTATTTTATTTTGTATTTCTGTAATTGCAAAAGTTCATGTTCTTGGTTTATGTTTTAGGACTCCTAATCTACGGAATAGCATGGGTGGTGGTGTATTTCGTCCCTTGAGAACAAGAAGGCTTTGCAATGCTAAAGCATTGCAAAGCCTTCTTGCACTCAAGGAACAAATTTATCATTTTTTTAACTTATCAGACATAAACCATTTAATTTTTATTTTTTTAAAGTTTACATTAGTTATAAAAAGAGAGCATGCGGCAGCCGAAAGGACCACGCGAGAGGGCCTGAGAAACAGATTTTTATCTTTTTAGGCCTTATGCAGTGAATTTGTTGGGTAGACCAATCAATAATTACAACGTGTAGGCCCAAGGTTGCACATTGAAAATATTAATTGGTGTTCCTAAAATAACGAATATGCTATATAAGTTCATGGAAATATAGCTTGAAGATGGGTGACATTATTATTATCAATGGCGTAAAATATCTCTAAAATGTTAAAATATTTCATTTTTTGGTGTACAACCCTTTTTCAAAAAGACTTTTGTCTTCGAAAATAATTTTTAACAATGTTCCAGGAGGATACCAGTTGCCACCGACGGTAAATTGAAAGAGAATGCTTTTTTAATAGAAGATCATGTTTCACTACTCAAATCCCAACACAAACTGAATAAATTACGTCACAGGCATGTTCAATGGGCGAGAGATCGGGTGAAACTGCCGGCCACGGTAGCACGTCAACATCTCACGTGGCCAAAAAGTCGGCCATAACACGAGCAACGTGTGGTCTAGCGTTATGATGCTGAAGGGTGACAGCGTATTGTTGCAGGAAGGATACAGATAACCTGAGCCTTCAGGATCTCGTCTCGATAGCGGATTCCGGTCAGATTGCCATCAGTGACCACAAGGGATGTTTTTCCATCAGCGGCGCTGCCAACTCACACCACTACTCTACCGCCACCAAACGGACGTTGCTAAATAACACAGCAGTCAAGATATCGTTCTCCTGTGAGACGGTAAAATCTTGAACGTCCGTCACTGCTGTCCAAGTGTAATTTTGACTCATCTGTGAATAGGATACGGACCGAGTCTCTCCGAGTGAAGCTGATATGCCGAATTCGTCAGTCTCGACGAGCCACCCGACAACGTTGATGGAGAACAGGCCGGATAGCTGGACGTCGTGGGCAGATGTTCACCTCCCTCAGTTGATTCCGTACAGTTCGCGCACTGATTCCCCTCAACCCAGGGATACTTCTGGCAGTCAAGGTCACAGTCTGCAAGTGGTTTCGGGGCGGGGGAGGGCTAACACGGATGTACGTGTTCCGACGTGTTGACGTCACACGTGAACGTCCTAATCGAGGACGGTCTCTGGTGTTGCCGAACCTCTGAAATCGTCTCCAGAGGTTGTGAATTGTGTTAAGGTAGAAGCCAAATTGGATAACAACACCGTTATGGCTCCTTCCTGACTGTATCATGCCGATGGCTCGAATTCGATTATTTTCGCCAAGTCTGGGTATAGCGTACAGGAAACTTTCCTGTGAAAAAAACATGTTTTTCTGATTATCTGACGTCAGAATATTGGCTCGACAATAATAAAGTTGCACCGATTTATCGCTCCAGATATCCAACCGCAAAGAACGTGCAATCAGAATCGTCCCCGTAAACGAGAAACCATCCGTGCGAGAAAGGCATTCACCCATCACGACTTCCAAAGGGTCTTCACAAGATCCTCACGAGAGGTTTTGTATCGAAGTATTTGCTATTGACAACATACGGGAAATTTTCCATATGCATAGTTTCTTTTTCCGCTAGTATATAATATGAGTCGTCCAAAAAGCATTAAATACCGATATCCTGAAACATAAACTGCACAATAAATATTGTGCAATTTATATTTTCAGGATAACGGTATTTTTATTTACTTCGTACTCAATAACCTTTCATGGATATCAGTTAAAATTTGTCGGCAAACCAGTCATCTTCATCTCAATCATTTTTTACTGCCATCTGCCGGTAAAACAACTTCAACGCTCAAAAGATACCATCAACATTGTTTCTTTAAGGGGTTTAAAATGGAGTTTAGAACTCAAAAGTTAAAACGGCAGATTGTTTCTGTAACAGGAGGAGAGATAAGTGCGGGTGCCGGGGTTCGAACCGTCGACCTATAGCACACAAAGCGACCGATTTACCACGAGACTAAGAGATCCGGGCCAACCAGACTGGTTAGTAAATGGCCTTTATACCTCGACCGCTATACTACTCTCCCCTTCTTTTGAGATTCACCACATGTGAATCTCACCCAGGTTCCTTCCCCAGAGCGGTCAAAACACCCGTAGTGCCACCTACTGCTGAGGATCGGACGAGACCCCAAATGTAACAGGAGGAGGGATAAGTGCGGGAGCCGGGGTTCGAACCGTCGACCTCTAGCACACAAAGCGACTGATTTACCACGAGACTAAGAGATCCGGGCCAACCAGGCTGGTTGGTAAATGGCCTTTATACCTCGACCGCTATACTACTCTCCCCTTCTTTTGAGATTCACCACATGTGAATCTCACCCAGGTTCCTTCCCCAGAGTGGTCGAAACACCCGTAGTGCCACCTACTGCTGAGGATCGGACGAGCCCCCAAATGTAACAGGAGGAGAGATAAGTGCGGGAGCCGGGGTTTGACCCCCGGCTCCCGCACTTATCTCTCCTCCTGTCATATTACATAATATTTTCCAAAGCAGTTTCTTTCTATCGTGTTAGCTTAATGGCATATTTGTCTGATTGGAATGGAGAATAAAAACGTTATCTGTTGCAATCTTAGTGCAATCTAGATCGGTTATCATGAATGGTCAAAGATCACAAATGGATCATTAATTACTGATAGGCAAACAAATAATGTGTATCAAAGTTTAGTTACATTTCATCCTTTTGTTATTTTCATTTTTAGGTCTAGCCAACCTTTTTATTTATTTAAGTAACAAACACAGTTACATAGCAAAGAGACTTCGACAGTATTTGACACACATATTAATAATGAAAATAAAACAGAAATATACGGTCCCACCACAAAGTAGATCTTTTGTTTCTCAGACCATTTTTGTAACATTGCATGTGGGCGGGCAGTTTTTTATTTTATTTTTTATTTATGTAATTATTTTCTTTGCCACCAAACGTTCATGTTCTTGGTTTGTTTTATGTTATAGGATTCATACGCTATAGAATAGCATGGGTAGTGCTGTATTTCGTTCCTTGAGTGCTAGAAGGCTTTGCAATGCACTTAAGGGACAAATTTATCAATTTTATTAACTTGGGTAAAATATAAGACATAAACCCTTTAATTTTCATTTTTTGAAGTTTGCATTGGTTATAAAAAGAGAGCATGCTACAGCAAAAGGGCCACGTGGGAGTGTGTATGTGGGGGGGGGGGGGGGGGGGGGCTTAGAAACAGATTTGTAACTTACTTAGGCATAACAACTCATACAAAACTCAGCATATTTCACCAGCATCCCCCTCCCTCACACCCACCTCTAAAATATGATTGTATCTCTCAAACTATATGCCAGCACTTTCGTCGTACCCCAGCCAGCGCGGTTCACACTTTCATACCGCTGCAGAACGAACGGAAAGTGAACACAGTATTCATGGGAACTTTATCCAATAAGCCAGATTCCATACATCGTTTGATTTTCTTTTTTGATAGTGTGCAATGCTATAGTGGTTTAGGCGTTGGACTCCTGATCGCCAGACAGAATTGCGGTGAGTTCGATTCCCAACCGGGGAACAGAAAAGAACATTCTAAATTCCTCGAAAAGATGATTGTGTCCTTCAAAATACTCACTCAAAATACTCACTCATCCACACACACCCTCACACACACATGCATGCTAATTTTCACACGACCCCACTCAGGCGTTTAAATTCAAACTTTTAAACACTCGCACTGAACAACGTCACAAACTAATCTCATACACACACATTTTAACCCTTTACCCACAGGTAACGGCCAAAACCGACCCGTGCTATTCTCAAAAATCGCCAACTAATTTTCATTATTTTTTTCATTTTTTGTCTCTAAAACATAGGTTATGACCCTTCATTGGAACGAGCTCGTCATTTGACGATTCGTCCCCTGAGTTTCAGTGTGTCCTATGTGCCTGTGGGCACATATAACACATTGGAACTCAAGGAGGATTATGACCCTTCATTGGAACGAACTCGTCATTTGACGATTCGTCCCCTGAGTTTCAATGTGTCCTATGTGCCTGTGGGCACATATAACACATTGGAACTCAAAGGGGAACTATCAACTACAAGAACGCATTTTATTGTCAACGAAATTTGCGAGATGAAAACGTGTTGCTATTTCAAATTGTAATTGCGGTGCACGATTTGTAAAAAAAATCCAGTGAAATTTCGCTTCTATTTAAAAATAGTGCGTCTTCGATTTCTGTTCCACACACGTGTGCGGAACAGATTTTCATTTTCCGCATGATTTAGTGTTGCTGTAGATGTGGATTTCATAGAACGAGCGTGTAATAAAATATCTGTAAAGGACTACACGATATTTGGAGATTAACACCTATTAGTAGTATAGCTCGTAGCTTTCACCCCACATTTGGGTGACCTCGGTGGATGACCTCGGAAGTGACGTCATGTCACGTGACGTAGTGGCGCCATGTTGTGTTGTCATGGTAACCCGCGTGAGCGGCCATCTTGTGACGTCATCTCCATAGTGATACGTGGTGTGAGTGCTCATGCGCAGCGCGTGTTGTTAGGGTGATACGTGTTTCCGTCGTCCATTTTGAAGTCTGGAGGCCTCCTCTTGGTTTCTATGGTAGCACGTGATTGCTATGTTACCCAATTTTTCTGCAATAAGACGGGGTATGTTCGGAGGGTATGTTCGATTGTAGAATAGTAAATCTAATTACCACAAACAACACGACAATCCCTCCAAATCACCAAAATCCACCCCAACTTTTACTATTTCGAATTCTTTCAGAATTCTCTGCTTCTATCTATATATGCAATAGTTTTCGTCTATCTGGCCATGTTCCTTTGTTCTGGAGTGTACTCCAGTAGCGTAGAAGAGCCTATCAACTGGAACAGTTTACCTTATTGTTACTATATTTAGCTATTTCTGGTCTATTCTTGTTAGTTCGACCCTATTCCAAGTACTCTTGCTGTTTCATATATCTAGATCATTTATAACTAATCAAATTGCTTGATTTTCCATAATCTGTATGCAGAGTTATCTCCCCTTGTTACAACGAAGTCGTATCCGATTCTCATCACCTCTATATCCAATGGCCATATCCCATGGAATCCATTTTTGGGAAACACCCGTGGCTATGGAATCCCTTTTTGGTCGTATGAGGCCATGAGGGCTATGTAAAAGCCCTCAATGAGTCCTCATTTATTATCCCTCATAGCCTCATTGAATTTTGAGGTTATGAGGACCATTAAAAATCCCTCAGTGAGGTATAATTTACTACGACTCTAAGCCTCATTTCAGTATTTGAGGATACCTATGGCCTGGTATTGTATTATTCGAGGATACCTATCGAGGATACCTTTAGGAGAATCCCTTTTTCGTCGTATGAGGCCATGAGGGCTATGTAAAAGCCCTCAATGAGTCCTCATTTATTATCCCTCATAGCCTCATTGAATTTTGAGGTTATGAGGACCATTAAAAATCCCTCAATGAGGTATAACTTACTACGACTCTTAGCCTCATTTCAATATTTGAGGATACCTATGGCCTGGTATTGTATTATTCGAGGGTACCTATCGAGGATACCTTTAGGAGAATCCCTTTTTTGTCGTATGAGGCCATGAGGGCTATGTAAAACCCCTCAATGAGTCCTCATTTATTATCCCTCATAGCCTCATTGAATTTTGAGGTTATGAGGACCATTAAAAATCCCTCAATGAGGTATAATTTACTACGACTCTTAGCCTCATTTCAATATTTGAGGATACCTATGGCCTGGTATTGTATTATTCGAGGGTACCTGTCGAGGATACCTTTAGGAGAATCCCTTTTTTGTTGTATGAGTCCATGAGGGCTATGTAAAAGCCCTCAATGAGTCCTCATTTATTATCCCTCATAGCCTCATTGAATTTTTGAGGTTATGAGGACCATTAAAAATCCCTCAATGAGGTATAATTTACTACAACTCTTACGCTCATTTCAGTATTTGAGGATACCTATGGCCTGGTATTGTATTATTTGAGGATACCTATTGAGGGATTTTTAATGGTCCTCATAACCTCAAAATTCAATGAGGGCTTTGAGGGCTTTTACATAGCCCCGTGGCCTCATACGACAAAAAAGGGATTCTCCTAAATGTATCCTCGATAGGTATCCTCGAATAATACATAATATAGTAACAATAAGGTAAACTGTTCCAGTTGATAGGCTCTTCTACGCTACTGGAGTACACTTCAGAACAAAGGAACATGGCCAGATAGACGAAAACTATTGCATATATAGATAAAAGCAGAGAATTCTGAAAGAATTCGAAATTGTAAAAGTTGGGGTGGATTTGGGTGATTTGGAGGGATTGTCAGGTTGTTTGTGGTAATTAGAATTACTCTTCTAAATCGAACACACCCTCCGAACATACCCCGTCTTATTGCAGAAAAATTGGGTAACATAGCAGTCACGTGCTACCATACAAACCAAGATGGCGGCCTCCAGTATACAAAATGGACGACGGAAACACGCATCACCCTAACAACACGCGCTGCGCATGCGCACTCACACCACGTATCACTATGGAGATGACGTCACAAGATGGCCGCTCACGCGGGTTACCATGACAACACAAGGCGCCACTACGTCACGTGACATGATGTCACTTCCGAGGTCATCCACCGAGGTCATCCAAATGTGGGGTGAAAGGTACGAGACATACTACTCCTATTGTTCTCCTTTACACCAGGTTGTACTTAGCCAACATTTTAAATCTTACACGTGAAAGGAAAATTCGAAAGGTTGGCCAGGTGGGAAGTCACCTCATCCACAATGAAGATGGGCGGTGATTGTAAGGTTGTTTTCCGCTTCATCTTATCCTTTAAACAACCAAACGCCGCGTATTGTTCTTCTAATTTATCAGTAAGTTATCTACCTTCCATCCCAACCTACCCACAAAATGGCGGCAAGTCATTCAACGCAATAACTTCTCTCAGCGATAACGTGAAGCAGCTGCGCTCTGAGTGTAGTCACAACATAACAGCTTTCACTTCATCAACCGTCGTGGTGTTTGCCCAGCAATAATATCTGTGAACTCAAATTTTAATTAAAATTTAATACCCTTCAAAGTGCTCTTGCCTGCAAAAAAATTTTCCACCATGTTACACTGCTTTGGAAAGGTTAAAGGTACACAGTATTTATTGACCTTTGACTCAGAATTCCACATGTAGCCCAGGAAAGGGCGGAGGTTTTAAATCCCAGTTCAAGCAATAATATTTCCGACAGCCTTAACAGTCTCAGTATCAGCACCATTTGGCAAAATAATGAGAAAATTCTGCAAAATAGAGATCTAAAACGCAACGATCTGTGTTTGGTTTGAAAAGTGCAATAGCCGATGGGTAAACGGACAGTGCCAGCCAGGTACGTCTCTAATATCAACACGTTGGATTTGAAGATAAGAGAGTTATGGTCTCCTTAGAGTTCGGCCGTACTCAAAGAGCACCACCTGGCCTTCGAGACCAAACGTCCCACCACCTTGTTGTATTATTGAGGAATATTCGTCATCTGGAGGTGTCTATAGCTAGATATTTAAAAAAGATAATCGACGGTTATTATCTGAATATAATTTATTGATAATAAAAGATTTCTTCACATTCTCTCAACAAGAATGGTCCATGAGCAAAATATAATTATCACAACACAAATCACCATGAATTTATCAGAATGAAACCATTTGTGGGGTTAGACACCTTATCCCAATTACCCACGTGGGTGCACGGTGACGCTGTATACTGAGGCGTACTGCATGTTGATGGTTCACTTGCCTCACTTGCTTTCAACCAATACTAGTCTCGGTGGTTCTTTTCGGGTACTCCGTCTTCCTCCACCCCTAAAACTGAAGGCTGTCCTGGCTATCGAAAGTGCTGTTAAGCCCAAATAAAAAAAAACATTTGTGAATATAAACATGGGAGGGTAAATTTACAAAACTGTAGAAACACTATAAAACATTCCCATGTTGAGAAAACAAATGCAATGGTTTTAAACTTTCATATTTACATAATAATGATATTTTGGTATAACGAAAATCTTTAACATTAGTTCGAGAAGAGGGAAACAAATAACATTAATTGGGGAACAACAAGGCAGACAGTTATACGATCAATGGTACTCTTCAATAGAATTGCTGACCGCGAGTACAATTATTCTTGTCGATTTAATTACAGAGCGCGAACAGTAGCAACTGGAGAATATTTCATTAACGATCTAGTGGGTTTTTTATTATTATTTTAATCAATTTAGAGACTTCTGTCTGAAGCGTACCAAGTGTTCTCACCAGCAACCCTGGAAATGTCGTAAAAGCTCTTTGAGAATGGGAGCGCGTCGATTCACTAGTTATTGGACTATTGAACTAAGGTTCACGGTTCGATACCCACCAGGGGTAAGGATAACTGCGTTTTGTCGTTGAGTAAGGCAGGTAATCTCGATTGTCCACGTGGGTGTATGGCGGCGCTGTGTAGTAGCGCGTTTTGTATGTCGATGGCACACTTGTCTTCAATCAATGGTAACCGTGCGCGTGCTCGCCACTACTTGGTAGTTCTCTCCGTGGACCAATACTATAAAACCTCTGGAATTGTATTTTCTGGAATTGTATTTTGTGTCCATTAATATAACTGACTAAATGAATCATTAGTGTTTTATTAGTCACTGGTATTGGTCATTAATATTTCAATCCTTTACCCAACGTAACGGTCAAAAACAGCCAGCGCTATTCACAAAATTCACCATTCAAGTTTTATTACGTTTTTATTTTTTGTCACAAAAACATAGCTTATGACCCCTCGTTGGAACGAGCTCAATGAGCTCGTTCCAATGAGGGGCCATAAGCTATGTTTTTGACTCAAAAAAATCCAAGAAATTAGTGCTTCAAGAATTTTATTTACAAGTGTCGTCTGCTTTTCGTGATAGGTAAAGAGTTAAAAGATATGGCAATTCGCTAACTGGCAAATTGCCATATCTTTGAAAATGCTAATAGTTCATTTAAAGTCATAACTAGAAAATACAGTTCTAGAAAATACAATTGTAAAAGTTTTATAGTACTGGGCCCGGGGGAGGGGGGCGGTGGCGTCTTGGTAACTGGTTCTCGTCAGATCACTGAAGTTAAGCAACGTCGAGCGCGGTTAGTAGTTGGATGGGTGGCCATCTCAGCGACTGATTCGCGCTCTCGCGTTATGTCCTTGGGCAAGGCACTTAACCCCGATTGCTTACATGGGGGCACGATGACGGTGTGTACTAAGGCGTACTGCACGTCGATGGTGCGCATGTCTTCTACCAATCTAACCCTGCCCGTGCTGCGGTGCAGAGTTCAGAGTTACGATGTTGAAGAGCTGACAGCTGCTCGTCGTTGCTCGGTGGTTCTCTCCGAGTACTCCGGCTTCCTCTACCTATAAAACTGTCATGGTAACGATTAGTCATTGTGCATAAGTATGTGACCTTAAACACCAATAAATAAATAAATATATAAATAAATAACTGGGCCCGGGTAATCCGGCTTCGTTCACCCGTAAAACTGTCCAACACGAGGCGACCTTGGCTGTCGAAAGTGTGGTTAAACCTTTACCCAACGCAGACGATTTCAAAATTTATTATTTTAAATATAATTTTTTAATTTTTTTCAAAAAATTTCAACAAAACCATATCATGTGACCCCTCTTTGGAACGAGCTCGTTGAGCTTGTTCCAAAGAGGGGTCACATGATATGGTTTTGTTGAAATTTTTCGAAAAATAAATTTTTTTCAGCTGCTGAATTTGCAAATTACGCGGGCGGATGCGTGCGATTCGTTGGATAAAGGGTTAACCACCAATAAAAGAAAACCTTGACAAGACAACTGTCTCCAGTTACTGAACTTCTTTTTAAACAATGATCATCTTTTTCAGAATTAATAATTACATAATTGTTTGCCCAGAGACGCAGTCACGGGGATGGGGGAAAAGTGGCTTTGCGGTAACCGATTCTCGTCAAATCACCGAAGTTAAGCAACGTCGAACCCGGTTATTCCTCGGATGAGTGACCGTCTGGGCGATCGATTCGGACTCCCGCATTGTGTCCTTGGGCAAGGCACTTAACCCTGATTATCCACATGAGGGCACGATGACGCTCTCTACTAAGGCGTACTGCACGTCGATGGTGCGCATGTGTTCAACCAATCTAACCCTGCCTGTACTGCAGCGCGGAGTTATGATGTTGGGGAGCTGGCAGCTGCTCGGTGGTTCTCTCCGGGTACTCCGGCTTTCTCCACCCGTAAAACTGTCACGGTCATGATTAATCATTGTGTATAAGTATGTGACCTTAAACACCAATAAATAAAGAAATAAATATTCCTCACATAAACGATGGTTCATTTAAGCTACACATAATTGCCAGTTTGAGTTGAGGAATAATTCGTCTCCCAGTCCATTTTTCAAATGTTTTTAATGAGATGGAGTAGAACACCCGCTCTGAATTTGTGTGCGAAGGCATAAAAGTCCCGATAGTAATCAGGGGAATAATACGGAAAATTCGTCTGTACACTCTGCTGGATGCACCCCCACTAGATAACGACATCACAGGTCCTTGTTATCATGACTGTAAGTTTACAAATGCATTTTCTGAAGACAGAATTCATACCTGCGTTTGACTGTTTGTTTGTTTGAGCCGAGCAGCGGCGATCAACTGCCAGACTCTCCAACTTGTGAACTCCACACACACCGAGTTAACAGCGGTTGAAGACAAGTGTACCATTGGTGTGCAGTACGTCTTAGTACACAGCGCCATCGTGTCCCCACCCCGTCCCCAATCGGGATTAAGGGTCTTGGCCAGGGACAGAAGTGTTTGTCTGTAGTGATGCTCTGATTAGAGAGTACATTGCATAAGAGGGTGTTGGAGCTTTGTTCCGCCCTCTTCACTCTGACGTAGCTGGCAATTTAACCAACTATACCTTGTGTGACAGAGCTCAAGTAGCTGGCAATTTAACCAACTATACCTTGTGTGACAGAGCTTGAGCTCTGTCACACAAGATATAGTTGGTTTAATCCTGCAAGTGAGAAATAGCATCATCACCAGCACGTAAGGGGTTAATAATGAATAAGTTGCCCCCTTGTGTTTTATCTTTCACCTAACTTGGGTAAAAGACGACAATTATGTTTCTCCGAAATAAGTAAACATTTTCAGGCGCAGTGGCTCAGTAGGTAGAGGTGCAGGCTGCAAGCCGAGAGGTCCTCGGTTTGAATTCCACCTGCGGCAACCGCGTTGTGTCCTTCGGCAAGACACTCCATCCCTATTGCCCACGTTGGGGCACGGTGACTTTGTGTAGTAAGGCTTACTGCACGTCGATGGTGCACCTGTCTTCAACCAATGCTCACCCTGCTTGTGTGGCGTTCGTATGTTGGGGAGCTGACAGTTGCTCGCTGTTGCTCGGTGGTTCTCTCCTCGTACTCCGGCTTCCTCCATCCGTAAAACTGTCGTGGTCATGATTAGTCACTGTGCATAAATAATTGACCTTAAACATAAATAAATAAATAAATAAATAAATAAATAAATAAATAAATAAATAAATAAATAAATAAACATTTTAAATTTTTGCATCCAAAAACAATGACGTTTTATTGGAACGTGTTCGGAGAGTCGTTCTAATAAGGCGAGCTATGTCCAAAGGAAAATATTGAACAGACATACAATTTTAATACCGATTTTATTGTACTACGCTGGGCTGATGTGATTTGTGAAGGATTTTTAGCTCTTATTTTGCTATGAAGCTCACACCTGTTATAGCGTGTTGAAAATTGGCCCCTTTTGGTCCCTAGAAATTGACAAGAATCAAAGCTTTGACGCCTGATGTTGTGGCACGTTATGAAGGTTCGCATGCATCTCTTATCTGTTGACAATGACATAGTTATAGAAGACCACTTGCACCACTGACTTGATTTTTCACATATTGAAGACGATAGAACAAAATTTATGTGAGCACATGGTGCAGCCATCTGACGTCCTCCTTTCCACGTTAAGATGTAAATTTATTTATTTATTTATTTATTTATTTATTTATTTATTTATTTATTTGTGTTTACGGTCACATAGTTCTGTATAATGGCTTGGGTTTGAATAACTGTCTTCCTGTGTGGAAAAAACAGGCTTCGTGAATTTCAGAAATCCGAACACAGTTAAGTAAACGAGACAAGCGAAACCACGACGTTACGGCAAAGGGGTTGTCTAAAAAAATCAGCGATTCGTGACCAAAGAGTGGCGTTCATGTAGATATGGAACTTGCGCAATATTTTTTAAAATTCTATCAGATTAAACAGAACAAGATACGGGGCTGAAGCCAGGGATGTAGCTAAAGGGTTTTAGCTGGGGGGGGGGGGCGGGGTTCTAACTGTGAGTGGTTTCGATAGATGGTTACACTGCAGAACCGGGGTATATCTTTTAACCTTTACTCAACGAATCGCCCGCATCCACCCACGTAATATGCAAATACAGCTGCTGAAAGAATATTATTTTTCGAAAAATTTCAACAAAACCATATCATGTGACCCTTCTTTGGAACGAGCTCGTTCCAAAGAGGGGTCACATGATATGGTTTTGTTGAAATTTTTTACCAAAATTTTAAAAAAATGATATTTAAAATAATGAATTTTGAAATCGTCTGCGTTGGGTAAAGGGTTATGAACCCTTTTGAAAATTTTCACTAGTCCTGAAACGGAAAAAGCATCATTTATAATGTGTCTGAGTCAGAAAATTTACAGGATTGATGTCAGAGTCGAAATTTTGAGGCCATGTCAATTTTAGAGTAGGAAATTTGAAACTCAAGTTTCCAGTTGGAATTTTTTCATGAACAATGTTAATTTATAGAATTTCCAACTATTTGATTTTTGACCTCGAAATTTCCAACTATTGAAAAAAATACTCCTAGCCACATCCCCGGTTGAAGCAGAATCGTGAAACTGGCATGGCCGAACTTCTTGGGGAAATTTTAATCACCAGATAGAATGAAATGTCGAAGCTAGCGCTGGTTCGTGTGGTTGGTTTGAAGAGTGCGGTATCCCATTTCGATATTCATTAGAAAACACAAATAAATTTGATTTCGAAATGGCGCGTTGGCTGAAGACAAATGTACCTACGGCGTGAAGTACGTCGTAGAACACAGCGCAACCGTGCCACGTGGGTAATCGGGAGTAAGTGCCCTGCCCAGGGATATACAATACTAGTTACACCTGGTGGGGATGAAGCCTCAACCTTTCGGTTTGGTGTACAGAGCCGTGACCATCGAGTCACCGCGCCCCAGGCAACAACTTAATGGATAATCAATAGTTCAGGATTATCAGTACAAATTTAATCTAACAGCCCACGCCACTCCCCCCCCCCCCCAACCCCACAGAATCCTAGAGGGCAGTTGGATTAAATTGATACTGAAACTCTCTACATATAGACAGCTGATTCTCTCAATCGCTTTCCCCATTATAATAAGTGTTGTATGAGGCCCGTCCCATTCTGGAGCGGTTAATTCCTTTCCTAATGAATTGGAATGGGTACTTAAAATACATGTCGACGGAATACTGTCACGCAATGCATGCCACGATTCTTAACAACTTATGCCAGACTTCCAAAAGGTATGGATAGATTCATGGTTCGCGACTGGCTTGACTGATGCTAGCAGAACTGAAATCAAGCGGCTGCTGTCTGCATTTCTAATTGTGCTTGCACTCCCGCTGACCTGAGAGCAACCCTTGATGTTGTGAGTGTGAAATCCCTCGATACATTAAGCATGTTTTTATGGTAAATGTAATTACATTCGCTCGTCCATCTAGAATTCATACAAATCATTGACCAAAGACTGTAATCGCATTCCACGCGGAAGTCATCTTTCTAAAATGAGAGATGAAATCATCTTCTGCGTGTAGAGATAGAAACGGAAAGTCGTCGTTACAGGACTTTCTCTCACCACATGGCGCAGATGAAATGGATTACCACGCGTTCCGGAAAGTTGATTTTTGCGCGAAAGGCGATATCTGCTCTTTGGTCAATGATTGTAAGAGGTAGGCATGGCGCCGGAGATATATGCGCTGTGAATAATTAGGGAAGCTCACTCGTAAAAAAGTGCTGAAGTGTTAGTCTTTCATCTCGTAAGTGCCGTCCACTTTTCCTTCTCAAGAGGGACTTTAGAGACTGATGTTTGAAGTGGGATATTTCCTTACTTACGGCATCATTTCTGAGATTTTATTGTGAGTGATAAACATCAACCCCGTTTGCCCTTCCATATCGCCCACTCGTCCTGTAGAGTTTCGCAACTCTCGATATTGGAATAGACTTTCGTTCCAGTAGTTTTACTTCGCTTCGTATGGTGCGTGCAACGTTATCACAAGCCTGTTCTATGAAATCCCCATCTACAACAACACCAGACCATGTGGAAAATGAAAACCTGTTCCGCACATATGTGCAGAACGGAAATCATCATTGACGGATTATTTTTTATAAAAAAGCGAAATTGTACTGGAATTTTTCACAAATTGTGCACCGCAATTACAATTTGAATCGCTAGCGATAGCTAAAAATCGTCCCCTGAGTTCCAATGTGTTCTATGTGCCAGTGGGCACATAGAACACATTGGAACTCAGGGGATGAAATGGTAACACGGGTTCCCCTCGCAAATTTGGTTGGCGTTAAACTGTGTTGTTTTTGTTCATAGTTGTCAAATGAATTGCTAAGTGAATTTCTAATAATTGTTTTTATAGACGTGAAGGCGTGTAATAAATACGGAACGACACACGCGTGTGAATGGGTTAATCGATATGGCACTTGTGTCATCTCGATTAACCCATTCACACGCGGGTGTCGTTCTGTGTATAAACTGTTCATATTTGTATGTGCATGTGTATGCGTCTTTGTGTGAGGACGAATGTGTGTGGCTGTTTGCAGATATACGTACGTGTGTATGGATGTGATGGGATGGGTAGGATGTGTAAAGTGGAGAAGAGGAGAGAGGTTTGCGGGTGTTATGTGTGGTATATTCGATAGACTGACCCCGTGGCAACGTTGTCTATAAATCCGTAGACCAGGGTAGGAGGGCTTGTTAAGTCTGTGAATAAGATTGGTATATTTAATTTTGTGATTTTAAAAGGTCATGTTATTATGTAAAGCACCCAATCGTGAACACGCCCTCTTATACCTTACGGAAATAATATCTTAAAAGGGTAATCAACGTGATGCCTGTGAACACATTACTGGCCCTCGCCTGATGCATGCCGACGGTTCTATCACAGTCAGTAAGTGAGATAAATGTGTTATTGTGATGAACAATAAAAATGGCATAAAAGTAAATCCAACGACACGAATCTGTTACACAATGGGCGTTACTCCTTTATGTAAGACTGTCCACGAGACCAAACTCAAACTTACTTCTATCTGTTAACATTCCATTATCACAGAAAGGCCGCAACACATTCCTAAAGTTTGAAAGACGTGATATGTCACACCTCATTGGAACGAGCTTGACGAGGCCATTCCAATGAGAGAGCTTAAGTTATGATTTGGAAGTAACGTTGGAATGAATAATTAAATT
The DNA here is from genome assembly GCA_031216915.1 of Pictodentalium vernedei. Taxonomy (NCBI): domain Eukaryota; kingdom Metazoa; phylum Mollusca; class Scaphopoda; order Dentaliida; family Dentaliidae; genus Pictodentalium; species Pictodentalium vernedei. Next base: position 32,330,386 of record CM062295.1, read on the forward strand.
TGAATGGTTATTTTTTTGTGAATAGCGCTTGCTGGATATAATCGTAAAACAGTGGTGCTTTCCGGGGAAACGAATGCCGTTCATCTATATTTGTTTGAGTGGAAACGCAGTCCCTCTACCATTCTCTCAGTGGGGACGCCTTTCCCAGGGGCGGATCTAGGTATTTGGAATGGGGTGGGGGCCCCAATTGACCATATGATGCGAAGCATCATCGGAGACGCGAAGCGGAGATTGGGGGGCGTGCATGAGAGGGGATGCTCTCTCTCCCAGGTGGGAGTCTGAGGGAAAATTTCTTAAAAATTGCACCAGAAACACGCGTTTTTCTATTCATACACTTCGATGGATATTCGACATAACTGCGCAAGCATGCGTGATCATCTAAATTCGTAAATTCAGACTTTGCGCAATGCAGTATTATGACATGGCTCTGGCAAAAATCGGGGGGGGGGGGGCATCGGCGCCCACCCCCCCCCCCCCCCGATCCGCCTTTGGTTCCATTACAATTTCAAGACCTGGAATTACTTGATCTTCACGAATATCCAACACATCGGGCAGTCACTCGTCTTCCTAGCCGAACTATACTCATTGTAGTTGTGTCTATAACTCACGCAGTCCTACACAGACAAGAATGACAACTTCTTTTTGAAGAGTTTTGGGTACTAAATTTCAAAATTTTCCCGGAAGTGGACTGCAAGAGGGAGTCACTCCCTTTCATGCTCTTCCCTCTTTATCTCGCCGTGTCGGCCATCGCTATACGCTCAACGCGCAGCTATCGCCAACACGAGAGGCGCAGCATTCCCCCCCCCCCCCCCCACGCCTTAATTTCGCAAAGCGTCTCTGCCGGTAGGTGCTAAAACTGTCAATCGAAGAAACTCATAGGCTGATTTATCATATTTTAGACCGATACAGTTTGCCTTCTCAAAATGTTAACTTTTCCTCAGTCTTGCCGAAACGCACGCAAAAATATGTTAAGGCTGATCACAAACGGGAAGGATATAAGCCTAAACCCACAATCTAACCCCCCCCCCCCCCCAAAAAAAAAAAAAAAACGCATCCCCTATTTTATGACAACTAACTTCGCTTGCTCGAATCAGAGCACGGTAAGACGATATGCCTTTAACTATAGCAAGCTGTACTCAGACCTTCCTTGTGCCCGATAGGTTGGAATATCTGACAGATGCAACTGGCTGTCTCTTTCTGGACAATACATTTTCCTCCACCCAATAAGGAGGCCATCCAAAAATATATACAATACTGCAGTAGATGTGGCAATTGATTTAGCTCCATAACAAATTCCTTTTAGTGTTTTCACAGCATCTATTTCGAGCCCTATATCTTTTAACCCTTTTCCCTGTATAACGACCAAAAACAAACAGCGTTATTCATAAATTTTAATATATATTTTAATTTTTAACTCCAAAAACATAGCCTATGACCCCCTCACTCGAACAAGTTCCATGAGCTCGTTCCAATGCGGGGACCATAAGTTATGTTTTGGGGCAAAAAAAAAATGAAAATGTTTAGATATTTATGAAATGTTGGGGTTTTGGCAATTGTCGTCTGCAAGTTGTATTAGCGTAAATAGTTAATGGAATATCGCAGAAGATTAATTCAATTCCATTTCCAAAATTAACTCACTTACGACGTCGATATTTAACTTCTGACGTCATTCCCATATTAGACGTGTTGTCATCGATATTTTCCGTAATGAGCTATTTGATGGTGATCATGTTATAATATTCGAAAGTTTTTTTTGAAAGTGTCGTCTACTATTCGTGCCAGGTAAGTCCTAAAAAGGTTAAAAATCTGTTTATCAGGCGCTCCGGCATGGTCCTTTTGGCTGCCGCATGCTCTCTTTTTATAACCAATGCAAGCTTGAAAAAGAAAACTAAATGGTTCATGTCTGATATTTAACCCAAGTTAATAACATTGATAAATTTGTCCCTTAAGTGCAACAAGGCTTTGCAATGCTTTCAGCATTGCAAAGCCTTCTTGCACTCAAGGGACGAAATACATCACCACCCATGCTATTCTGTAGATTCTGAGGCCTTAAACATAAAACAAAACCGGAACATAAACTTTTGATTGCAAAGAAATAATTACAAAAAATAAAAAAAAATAAAATAAAAAACGCCCGCCCATATGCAATTTTACAAAAATGGCCTGAGAAATAGGAGATCTACATAGTGGGGCCTAACGTGTTAACAGTTCGTTATTTAATCCTCCGAATCACGGTTGAACTTCAACGAGATAAAGGGTGGAGGCTCTTAAAGAACTCGTGCTATCTTTACAAATAATACCCTAGTCCGTCTTTAATCATACTTGCCGACGGGTATTTCTATTTTAAGAAAGCAAACTTGATACGAAAGACACTCAAGATCTATAAAGCTGCGTCAGATTCCACACCTGAAATCGGATTTAAGAATTTAACTTGTCAATATTGTGTCCACAGGAATACAAAGAAAAGTTAAAAAGGACATATTTTCTTTTGCTCTAATCGACTCAAGATAGATTAAATTGCTACGGTTGTATTCATTTAATCCCGCGGGCATGATGAAATCGAAGAAAGGGGATTTTAAAATTTGACTTGTTTGGAATTCTTTTCAGTATGCGAGCACTTATATTTGTGAAGAACATTTTTCACCTTGGTAGCATGTGACTTTGTTGTTATTCTAAATTGAGAAGTGTTGTCTCATGGGGTGAAATGTCAACAAGACCAGACAATTCATAACTGAATTCCAGTACATGAAAAATACGGAAACTTCGTCACAAAAACATTTTTATCTTCTATATTCTTCTGGCTATTTAATCTGTGTGTATTTATTTATTTTATTTTATTTTATTGGTGTTTAAGGTCACATATTTATGCACAATGGCTAATCATGACCGAATCTGTGTCTTCCCGTCTGTCTGGAACTGAAGGCTGAAAAAACATCGTCACTTGCAGGGGTTTCCAGCGTAGCGGCTGGTAGCGTTATGTTCAACATCTTGCATAAAAAATTATTTTAGGAAGCGACTCCAGGTTTCTCCCAACTACCAATCCATTCTGATTTTGTCTCTTCTTTTTGTATTTTTAACTTTAGAGAGTTGACATTCTTGAAGCATTATGAGCTAGATGATGAATGTGAAAAAAATTGTTGAAAACTAACTGCGTGATTTACAACAGAGGCTTTCAAAGGTTGTGCAGAGTGAAGAAAGTTTAAACAGACTGAGCAGCTGTGCGCACGTGTGCGTGTGTGTATGGGGTGTGGAGGGGGGAGGGGGAGTGCAGGACGTCGCCAAACAAGCTTCTATGTTTAGAAGTTACGTTTGGGTTGTGAACCATGTTTGCCTCATCATAACAAGAAGTCGCTAGACTGTTCTGATGAGCGGACGAGCCAAATATTACATATTCCCAGTTCCTTATTTGTCATTCGTTATTAACCTAAGACAATTTCACCAACGACGTGCAGTGCGCCTTAGTACACAGCTCCGGCGTGCCCTCTAGTGTGCAATATAGGGATTAAGAGCCTTGTCCAAGGACACAACACAAATTGTCCTGATGGTGATCGAACCGTGGCCTTTCGGTTTAAAGTCCCATGCCGTAACTACTCAGTCACCGCACTCCCTCCCCCCCCCCCCCCCTGTTTTGAATACGGAACTCATTAATTGAAGGGGTGCTCAACTCACCTCCGGTGAGTATGTTATACCCGAAACCATGTTAATTCTAATAGTTGCTTTTGGTTGTATGGTTGCGTGTATTTGTGCATGTAGGTGTGTACGTGTGGACAGGCAGCTCTCGTTCATTAAGAACATTCCCACATTTGTTGTACAAAGCAACAAAGTGAATTGTTCCCATATTTTCTTGAAAACGATACAAGCAAAGCTCTCAAATATTCCCTCTAGCAAGAAAAAGAATGAATGAAAGAAGTATTTTTAAGTTTAGATTAGTGGAGAGTGAACAGAAAAATTATTTATACTTAACAATATCCTCTTGTCTCTTAGTTATATAACAGATTTATTGATGGTAAGTTTATCATTTATAAGTACTCTATCTATTTATACACATGATACCCTGAACTTATCTCTTTATTTCTGTTGTACTTCATGTCTCAGAGCACGTGGAAGAGGTGAGGAAATACTTGACAAGCAAGTGTGATAAACAATATATTATTAATATTGAACTAATAATCTTTAATAGAAGTTCATTGTCCTAGGGGTCAGTGATAGGTCTAAATAAGATATGAGTAACTTAATATCACACGAGTTCAGATGATTTCAGAGTGAATATAAATTTAATATATTTTGTGATAAGACAGGGTCGGAGAGAATATCAAAGAACATCGCAGAAATATCACACATCAGCTCGATTAAAAACTAAGAAAATCAAGATCCCGTACACCTACTGAGTACCCTCCCTTCTCCTCCTATGACGCGCCCAGACATATTGCGGGGAAACTTAATTCTACCGTTAAAGAGGGTCGAAAGGGGCTTGTCCCACACCGTCCCTGCGAGCCCTCGGCGTGTGAAACCATTGATTCTTCTAAGACAGGGTCGGTCGTAACATTACCACCTGTGCTAGGTTTGGGTATCTACAGGAGCCTTTTACGAGAACCTTTCCCTTTGACATTTGGGTATGATTTTCTTCTTAATTCTTAACCCCAAATTCCCCAGTATCAAAAAAAAAATTAATGCACAGCTGGTGCCCTGAACTGGTAGTCACAAGGCCTCAGAAAACCATTGGTTTTCTGAGGCCTTATGACCACCCAGTTCAGGACACCAGTTGTATATTAACCCTTTACCTAACGTAACGGCCAAAACCGGCCAGCGCGATTCTCAAAAATCGCCAATGAATTTTTATTATTTTTTCATTTTTTGTCTCAAAAACATAGGTTATGACCCCTCGTTGGAACGAGCTCGTCGAGCTCGTTCCAACGAGGGGTCATAACCTATGTTTTTGAGACAAAAAATGAAAAAAATTAGTTATTCAAGAATTTTTTTTGCAAGTGTCGCCTGCTTTTCATGTTAGGTAAAGGGTTAAATTTACATAGCTTGCCTAACGAAGTCTCGTAAGGCAAATGCAAATGGCAAGTTCTTCTTTTATAGCATAAGAACAGTTCAACAGAAAATGCAGAGACTGTGGTGAACATGATTCCACGTGACTGCTTGTTATAAAACCTCTTTGTAGTATACATGCAGGTGCGCAGGTATTGGTCTTTATGTGCTCTGCTCAATTCGAATGTATTTTCCCTCCAAAACAAATTCCCAATTGCAGCCCGCATAACGCAAATTTTCCCCATGATATTGGCCCGGACCCTTTCCCAAGGGACAGACGAATCACTGTCCACTCTGATGTGAAAATACCAAAGTCCTCAACAATTAAGTTTCTCCATCGTGCAATAATGTAATCGAATGTATTACTAGTCTTAACTGAGAAGAATTTAGTAAAAAAAAAAAGTCACAATACTAAAATCGAGGAAAGCTTTAAGGTTATAATGGGCAATGTGCATACCAATCCACGCACAATAGATTCGTGTTACCATATTAAAAATGTTGCTGTTGGGGCTGCATCTAAGAATAACACGTGCCTGTCCCAGGTAAGATTGTATTGACGAATGATCGAGCAGGGGGGCACAGACATTGTCAATGAATGGATTCATGGGACAAGACAGATTGTTAATATGTCGTTCCTGACTTGAACTATTGAGATTTTTTTACCATGTGTTTCAAAATAAAGTCCACCATCAGTAATAAAACAAATGAATAGAGAATATCTATGCCGTTTTAGTGAATATTGGGAATTAATTATCTCATGAGCGTGTATCTGAAAGTTTTATTTTTCACTGGCGCTTACGCGAGTGAAAAATAATACTTTCAGGTCCACACGAATGAGATGATTCCCGATATTCACTAAACAGCGTAGATGTTTTTATTATGTGCTACGTGACATTTTACAGCGCAATATTCAGCCCAATTCAACTTCAAGCAGTTTCATGAAAATAACAAAAATCTGCCGATCGTTCCTTCAAGACGACGTCATGCACCGAAACGTTAGGCCATTTAGGAAGCAACTGAAAAAATTCATCGTGTGGACCTGAAAATGATATTTTCCCCACGTTTTCGGAGAATTAGCGGGAAAAAAATTGTCTACGGTACATAGCAGAATAGAAGGTGGAGCATTTGTGAGGGCGACCAATAGACATAGAGGTGTTGCTCATGAAGTGATCCGTGATCACGTGGAACTCCGAATTGTCATTCTAGCCTCAAATGTCGTTCAGAACAGTCATCATCTCAGAAATTTTCAAAAAATATTGTAATATTTTTTAAATGCATAATACGGGAAATCGGTGTACGGGGATAAACATACTCTTGAACACACACACGTGGCATTTTACGCTTTCCAGAGTTTTTTCAACTCTAATGGGTAATGTTTTATCTCTGGTTTTGGTGCGGGAATGTAGGTGTATTGGTTATCCGTCAGAAGACAAATCACGGATTCAACAATTGTTTCATGATATTTTAATGATCGTATATCATTGAAAATGTTGTAAATACTTATACATACTGAATCATGCAAAATTGTACAAATAAATAATACGGCTATTCTATGGACACGATCGGCAAGTTCGCTAAATAATGTTTGTATTTATTATGCAGTTAAGTGTAGACTACTATTTTTCACTCGCGCAAGCGCTCGTGAAAAATAAAACTTTCAGGTCTACATTCGTGAGATAATTCCAGATACTGACTAAAATAGAGTGATTTTTTTATTATTTGCTACGAGACATTTTATTGCACAATATTCTGGCCAATTCGACCCCAAATGAGTACGTTTCAAAACAATAACAAAGATCAGCTGATCGTTATTTCAAGACGTGAGGCGGCGTAGCATGACGTCATTTAGGAAGCTACGGATGGATATTCCTCGATATCCATAGAGTCGATAGATATCGAGAAATATCCTTTAGATAATTTGCAATAATTCACAGGCTAGTATATAATAAAATAAATTATTAAAATCAAAGGAAGTAGAACAATAATAAACAAACGAATACGGTGTACAAGATGACGAAAACTCGTAATTGTAAATACTGTTGTCGTAAAGATAAAATTGCGAGACAACTTTACAGTTCATTTAACTCCGTCCAAGGACTGTTACATCTCCCTTTAACCCTTTACCTAACATGAAAAGCAGACGACACTTGCAAAAAAAATTCTTGAATAACTAAATTTTTTCATTTTTTGTCTCAAAAACATAGGTTATGACCCCTCGTTGGAACGAGCTCGACGAGCTCGTTCCAACGAGGGGTCATAACCTATGTTTTTGAGACAAAAAATGAAAACATTTTTAAAATTAATTGGCGATTTTTGAGAATAGCGCTGGCCGGTTTTGGCCGTTACGTTAGGTAAAGGGTTAATAATGTAGCAAAAACAAATGCTGACAAAACTATATCATGTGTGATCGCTCATTGGGACGTGCTCGGGGAGTGCTTTCCAGTGAGGGGGTCGCGTAAGATAGCTCTGCTGAATTATTTTTTTTTAAACTGCTGAATTGGGAGCGCGTTGACACAGTGGTTGCGGTATTGGACTTCAAACCGAAATGCCATGATTTGATTCCCGCCAGGGGTAACTGCGCTGTCTCCTTGGGCAAGGCACTTCATCCCAACCACTACTAACCCTGCTTGTGTGGAGTTAGTACGTTGGGGAGTCTGATATTTGCTCGCCGCTGCTCTGTGATTCTCTTCGGGTACTCCGCTGAACGGTGGATCTCTCTGGGTACTTTAACTTGCTACACCCATACAACTCTTCGACACACGGTGGTCCTGGCTATCGAAAGTGTCGTTAAACCCCAACAAAAAAATAAAATAGAAAAGGAGAACTTCCACCCTCTTTTTCAGGAGGGAGTGCGGAGAATTAGTTGGAAGCCTAACTGCAGAATTTTACCTCAGGTCTTTACATGGTTTCACTTATTCAACATAACCACGGTTTGTCAACGTAGACAACTGGCGTTTTTGGTCTTCACTAAATGTTTGTTTTCTCAATTAGCCAAGGTAAGCGGAGGCGTCGCAAGGACCTACTGGGTGTGTAAACCCGATTTCTCCCGACATTGATGGTTGAAGTCCTGAACGATAGAAGATTTTTAGCTACGCCATCAAGGCATGCCTGCCGAAGGCATGCCTTGACGATGTAGTTGAAATATCAGTCAGTTGGGATTATAGTTCAAAACTCATTGTTCTTTGGAATTATTTGGGTGTAAATACATGTATCGTTCGCGACGCACGGACTCTCCGTTTTTCATTTAACACGTACCAAAAACCAGGTTCGCCAAACTGGGCATCCATAAGCCTCACTTCGGTACCACAGACCTCCAATGGTATAAACAGTTGTGTCTGTGACATGACTCCGAGTCTCGTGACAAAGTACTCTTGTTTATTTTGAATGGAAAAAAACATTAATAACATTACCTTGCAAAACCAAAACGTAGAGTTTCGTGGCATTCCACGTAAATTCTGATAACCAAGATGTGACACGCAAGAGGTGACTAAGTGAGCGTCGAATGGTAAAGAAACAGCATAAAATGAATATCAAATAGTGTCCAATATGATTTTATGATACACAAGAAGATGCACAGCTAAAAAACAAATTAAGGCAAAACCACGTCACCTTCTGTTAAAACAAATTTCATTAGTAATTATGAGTTACTAACAGGTAATTAGGACATTTTACTGAGTCGATTTCTGAGTCGAAAGGTTTTTTCACAATGTTGCAGAATTACACCTTCATATGTTATAATGTTTTGTGATGCGAGTGAAAAAATTAATGTTTTACAAAACCTGTGGATGTTTATCACAAAAATTGTCAAGGTGATACCTTAAAGTTGCAATTTTCTTGTTTAAAAGTGTATATTTTTTTGATAATCTTTCTCACTCGGGCTAAATGTAAAGAGTAATGATAGGTATATGACGGACTCTGAAAACCGATTTGTCACTTAAACAGGCTAGCAATAATTCATGCGCTGCTAACTGAGCATAGGAATTTTATGTCCATTACCGCATTTCTGTTTAACGGCATAATAGGAGGTCTGGTAAAAGATTAAAGCTAGGGTGGACTAGTGTTCTCCTACAGTCATTATCGAAGTAATTATGGCTAGAACGCAGACCCGCAAAGTGACTAAAAACTGTGTGGGTGGGGTGTGATTGACGTTTGTGTTATTCATTGGATTTTATGCAAATCACTAGTTAATATATTTTCTTTTTTATAGGTATAAAAATTGTTGTTTTCAGTTGATTTATGCTTTTCGAGGAAATGTATTGAATCCGTCAGGATAAGAACCACCCCAACAAGGAAACGGGCGGGTTTGCCACGGTGAGATAAACGTCAACTCACGGATACAGGCGACACTCCTTAGGTTTTGGTTGAATACGCGGCGTGGATCTATTTCCCCAGCAAAGACAAAGCCTGGTTTCCGACAAAAATGGGGAGATGTTTTTTTTTTTTACAAAATCTGTCGATTTCCATTACAACACTCGTGAACTCGGTTTGTGACAACACCTGGCGATTTACTGCAGAAATAGTGAGCTATGACAGAACATAGCGATTTTTATTATAGAGGTCGGAGCTGAGACAAAATCACCCATTGTTACGAAAGTTTGCGAAGCACTGCATAATTCAACAAGTGAAGAGGTTTTTGACGTGTCATGCCATCGTAAGACAGGTAGATGCCGAGCACTGTAGTATTTTGGCTGTATTCCTGAAAAATGTCCTCCCCCGAAGCCCACCAAAGGACAGACACCCCCCCCCCCCCCCCCCACCCCTACACACCTTATGGTTTTACCCTTCGATGTATTCCTGCAGCATACCTTATTGGTACCTCGGTCGGGAACTTCAATCTCATCCTTTCGGAGACCCTAGCTTCGGCCAAAACCTTACATACACAGTGAGCCAAAACAAAAGAAAAGGCGTGGAGCATTGAATTGCAATCATGGAGGGAGCTCGCTAAGATCGTTCCAATATGGGTCATAAGCTTATGTTTTGAAGAGAAAAAACATTTCAGGTATTTAAGAAGTTTTGCCGGTAGCCGTGCATGTTAAATACTAAAACTGAGGATAAATGGTGTGGGATATGCAGGGATGTGGCGACAGGGGGGTGCCCCCCCCCCCCCCCCCCAGATAGGAGTATTTGTTTTTCAATAGTTAGGAAATTCCGAGATCAAAAACAAATAGTTGGAAATTCAATAAATTAACATTGTTCCTGAAAAATATTAAAATTCCAACTAATGATGAGAAATTTTGATCTTTTATTTCAAACTGGAAACTTAAGTTTCAAATTTCCTACTCTAAAATTGACACGGCCTCAAAATTTCGACTCTGTAAATTTTCTGACCCAGACACATTATAAATGATGCTTTTTCCATTTCAGGACGAGTGAAAATTCTCAGAAGGGTTCATAACCCTTTACCCAACGCAGACGATTTCAAAATTCTTTATTTTAAATATCATTTTTTTTTATTCTTTTAAAAATATTTCAACAAAACCATATCATGTGACCCCGACGAGCTCGTTCCAAAGAGGGGTCACATGATATGGTTTTGTTGAATTTTTTCGAAAAATAATATTTTTTCAGCAGCTGTATTTGTATATTGCGCGGGCGGTTGCGGGTGATTCGTTGGGTAAAGGGTTAAAAGATATCACCCAGCGCTGCAGTACAACCACCTATCGAAACCACTCACAGTTGGAATTTACACCGGTAGTACCCCCCCCCCCCCCCCCCCCCCAACTGAAACTCTCTAGCCACATCCCTGGGGGTATGCACGAGAATATTTGTTTTGTGGACAGTTAAATGGCATTCTGCGAAAATGGTTCAGACAAATCGTATAAATTTAGACAACACAAAAAATAAAACATTGTTTATTTGAAAAATATATAAAACAGAAAATCTTATTTCACGTCATGTGAAAAATATATAACATCAGTATTTACCGCACTAACGTCATTTCTATCAAAAAATACCCATGGAAAGAACATGTTGTTTTCTCATAACGTTTGACAGTATCAGATTCTGGTATTGGCGCGGGGAACATAAAAATTTTTGTCAGTCAAAAGTTTGTTGGAAATGACAAAAAGGTTACTATTTTTAGGTAATCTCTCCCTATAGTTGTTAAATGACTACCATCAGCACCACTCTAAGTAATAATCGCAGAAATAATCAAATGCTTTTTGTCATCCACAAGAACAGAAAACCATTTGTTCTGGAGTCAGATCCCTTATCACTAATGCAGAGATCACAGACACACAGTGCTTCTGTGGAACATAGAAGATCAGGTCTACGATGAAGTCTGATTTGAAACAGAGGTGCTAAATGCATGAACGGCCAGATATGTTCAGGAGTTATACGATTATAGCCATTAAAGTGACAGTGAAATATACCCGTTCCCGCTATCTAATAGCAAAAACATGCTTCGGTGATTAGTTTAGGCTTGGAGCAGATAAATCAAAACATTTAACGTGAATACGATAGCCTCAATCTGAAACAAACAGTGATAATGAATCAATGTTCCCAGATACTGTGATAAATATTGAGAAAGTCATTTATTTTGTAGGAGCTGAAGGTTAAACGTTCAAAGTAAATACAGTACAATTATTAACGTGTTTGTGCCGTAATCAATCTTTGGGGTGATGATGGAGTGTTATAATATATGCGTCTTTACCAAAGCGCGGGAATGTTTTGCTGTGACACATTGTTGGAAAGGGCTCTTGAGCCCTTTCCAACAATGTGCGACACAGCAGGGTATATCGAGCTTCGCAAAATAAGCTGATACTGGTTTCAGTTATTTCTATTTTGTGCACCCATTCAAAAACAGTATAATAATCAGACCCTGGGTTGGTGGGTCAGAGGTCGACTAGTTCTTTGATAAACACCCCCGTCAGAAAACTTTGCTTGCTGTTGGCGAAAAAATATTTTAGAAAATGAGTTTTCTGCTGGCATGCTCGACGAATCAAGAGGTTTTTGACGTGTCATGCGAACGTACGTTTTTTGGCTGAATTCCTAAACATGTCCTCGAAGGTTACCACCCAGAACCCCACCGATGGGCAGACACCTCAGCATACACCCCTCGTTGGTTTTAGACTTCGATGTATTCCTGAAGTATATCTTATTGGTATCTCTGTCGGGAACCCATCACTTCGGATACCTTATCGGTCAATAACATTAAATACACAATAAGCCTAAAAAATGAAAAGGTATTGAAAATTAATTTGCAGTATTTACCCGTTTTAAACACAGACGGGCGAGAAGAGAGAACATTAAACTTAATAAATATTACTTTTATTGATGTTTAAAATACCATAAGCAGCAACTATGGCTACACCAGGGCCACAGCTAGTTAAAAAGTAAACTTATAACGTGCGCTCAACAATTTAAAGCAAACATAGAAGACCAAATGCAATCACCCAGTTTCCAATTCGTTTTCCTTCGAATTTTTTAACTGGAATTGCGCTTGGTATCAGCCATTTAGCCCTCTCACAAAACGTATAGCTAAGACTGGCTGAGGTAGACATTGTACATAAATAATAATTTGATTTGAATTTTGAAAAAAAATTTGATTTGAAATAATGTTGAAAATAACGATTGAGTGTAATTTCCGCTATATTAACATAACAGTGCATCTGTACCATGCCACCATCCATGCTAATTCCAGTTTCACCAGTCACTACCCACTGCTGAAAGCAAATTTAAAGCCACCAAGCAACATCGCCGATGAGCTCACGGTTGCTAACTGCTTGTCTCGTGCAGTGCCTAGTACAGTAGACAGACACCCGTTTCTTTTTTTTTTTTACAAAAATCCTTATCAGGTAATATTCCACCTACATCATCAAGACATGCCTTCGATGAAGGCATGCCTTGATGATGCTGTTGGAATATTTTATCAGTCAGGACTTCAAGATGCCTGTATTCGATTTGATGTTCGATCCAATTTTGAATAATAGGTTTGTTTCAATTCGAACTTCACATTATCGACTTCTCAAAAATTACTGGACCAAATTTGATATGCATGTTCCTTATCACATCGTCCCCTGAGTTCCAATGTGTTCTCTGTGCCTACTGACACGAGAACATGTTGGAACTCGGGGAACGATATGTCAATTCAAGTTTGTTCACCTAACTCTGACAGACCCACAGGGGGAACCAGAAGGCGCTTAACTCTGTTAGCACCCTGAATATTTTTTTTAAATTACAAAAACCTTCTTCTCTAGAACCACCAATCAGAATCTTTTTAATATTTGGTATTGAAAATCCTTAGGGTGGGGGGGGGGGGGGGTTCAAGTTTGTTTAATTCAAGATCCTCGGTCTATATTTAGTCTCCCATTGCATTGGATGCTCAAATTTGAACTCTGTGCAATATAATGAATATTCTTTAAAAATTTTCTTTTGGTACACAGCATTCTTGGGGGGGGGGGGGGGGGGGCAGATTCAAGTTTGTTCAAATCAGGTCCCTGGGGTTCAGATTTGGGTCCCCTATGCAGTGCCCAGTACACGATTCTCGCATCCGTTTCTTTTTTAAACAAAAAATCCTTACTGGGTAATATTCCATCTACATCATCAAGGCATGCATTCAAGGAAGGCATACCTTGATGATGTAGTTGGAATATTTTATCAGTCGGGACTTCACGACACCTGTATTCGATTCGAGGTTCGTTTCGAGTTCGAATAATAGATTTGATTCGATTCGAATCGAAAATATGTGATTCGCATGGCCCTACCTAGTAGTACTGTCAACATATGCTGCCAAGGGGCACATTCTGATCTCGTATTGCCTACCGACAAATAGGAGTTCGCAAATCGTGGGTGTACCCAACGCGACATCGTATTTTAAGTTACATGGCGTGTAGTTGGTGCGTACGGTGTTATATGAGGAAAAGTGAGAATAATATCAGGCGAGGCTTTGGCCGAGCCTAATAATGTTCTCACTAAGTCTCATGTGACAAGGTATCCGCCAACTGAGCGTTTCGCATAACGTAAAATATTATTCCATCCTACGAAGAGTTGCCAAACCGTTTCATGTTTTCGTTAACATATCCTGTCGTCATCCATTTGTTTACAAAAGCAGTCGAGTAGTGATGCAAACCAAGAGGGGAATAATCCAACATCTCCAACAAAAAATATTGATTTATTATTTCCGACTTTTTTGGACGCATTTACAATCGTGCCTGCTCTCCGACGTTTAGGAACTGAAAACAAAATTTCTATCGTGCAAATTAGACGAACTCAGACTAACGATTTTGCCATAAAAATAAAATGGCGGATAGGGATAATTAATATACCGCTAGTGTCGCTGTATTGAATCAATACGTGGAAACTGTTGATTGTCGGTGTATTCCTCAGTCCTCGTTCACCATTTACATGTATGACCAATTATTGGTTAATCTTTCCAACTGGAGTAATAATAGTACAATTTAATCTTTCCTGCAGTGTTTATCACTGGAATGATATTTGTGAGGTTGATGACATTTTTGACGATCCCAATCTGCTTGCCACGTGACTCAAAGTTAGTTTGTCAAATCAGAGCGCTGGAATACCATCTAAGGGTTCCGCCGTACCAGGAAACTCACCTGATATTATTTGATATCAGGTGAGTAGCAGTCATTACTATTTTCAGTGAGTAAATTTCAAATTGATGCATTTCCACTAGCTTCGAAGTTTCAAAATTTGAATTAAAACAAAATAAGAGAATTTAAGTACCAAAAATATTTTCAAGATACCGTATTTATTGATTTAAAACATTAAAATATTTAAAAAATGGACAGAAAATATTAGGTAACAAGGCAAAGACACGTGAACACATTATGAGAATTCTCTCATTTAATTTTGATCGCTGTTGTTATTAGTTCTGTGCATCGATGCAGCAGTCGGTAAGATATATTAGTTACACAGTTTGTTGGTGGCCTAATATGGAATTAACTGACACCATATATACCATATTAGGCCACCAACAAACTGTGTAACTTATAATATTCACTGATTCGTATTTCACTGTACGTGATTCGGCTTCTCATCTCAAGCATTCTTTTGCAGCACCGTCTGCTTTGGTGTTGTACACGCGAATTTAGCAGAATTATAACAAGACAGAGGTACAAATGCGTATTATACATTTAGGTGTCGTTAAAAGCTGGGAATATTTTTCATCAAAAGACTTCAACACCTACATAAAATCATTTAAACTAGAGCAACATTAACTGTAGTATTTTCCCCGCTATACGTGTATTGTGATTGGTTTTAATATAATTCTTCTGCGAATTATGGGAAACAATTGCCGCTGGAAATTTCCCCACTCGACTTCAGTGTGTAAAGGTTTAACTTAATCCATTATCTAACACGACTATCATTTTTACTTAATTATTAAACATTTTCATTTGGGTTATAAACCATAACTCAGGAGAAACCGGAGTTAGCCCGATTGTCAAGGAATTTAGAGATGTGAAAACAAAATTTCTTTTTTTTTGGAAAATATCTTGGGCTAAAATTTGCAATAAATAAAGGTGAAAGGTGGCCAATATTGTGAAGGGGGTAACAGTGTTGACTGTGGAGTATATTTTTATTCGTGTCAATCAAAAGATAAACATTTGTCTTAGAGAAGCGTGGCGATAATCAGCGAACAGTTCAGTTCCGAATATTGTTCACAAATAAATAAAGCAATTAGTAGCAACTATCAAAGACGAATTGTTCATTGTGTGTAACGTCCGATTTCACTTGATAAATAGAGGATATGGAATGAGTGTTTTTCTCATATAATATTTATGAAACGAGTCTAAGAATTTTCCGTTTTGGCGAGCCTCTGGCGAGTCCAAACGGAAAATTCGAACGAGTTTCATAAATATTACATGAGAAAAACACTCATTTCATATTCTATTTATCATATGACACACACACGCACAAATTAGCCGCCTAGTATGACTTTTTAACCCATCACCTAACTTGAGTTGCAGACTGCACTTGGAAAAAGCATCCTCGTATAACTAAAACATTTCATTTTTTGTTTCCAAAACATAGGTTATGACCCCTCATTGGAACGAGCTCGTCGGGCTCGTTCCAATGAGGGGTCATAACCTATGTTTTGGAAGCAAAAAGTGAAAATATAAAAAAAAATGAATGGCGTTTTTCTTGTAGGTAAAAGATTAGTACAATATAACCCACCCTAAATGGGACAGATAACATAAATTCTCCCTACTGAAATTATGCAAATGTCACCCAGTTGTATTTTGTTTAGCCAATCAAATTGTCCAGTTTTGAAATTGACCAATGAAGGCTCCCAACTCTAATTATGCAAATTATGAAAATGTGGCCCAGTTTTATTTTGTTCAGCCAATCAAATTGTCTAGTTTTGAAATTGATCAATGAAATTAACGGAAGGCTTTATTTATCACTGATTAATATGAAAACAAAATATGAAATGTTTTAAAGTGAACAAAACGGACGAGTCATATGATAAAGCCATTTTCGCTTTGAAACACCCCTAGAATCCCCAGTAGTATATACCACCTAGTACAGGTCTGTACCATAAAGCAAACCTATTTTTGCCAAGACGTCCCCTGAACGTCATTAAAAGTCGAAATTCGGTCGAGTAAATTTGAATGAAAGGTTTATTATAGCCGGAGAGTTGTATTTCAAAGAAACAACTTATTGTTAAAATTGGTTGCTTTCATAATTGATTGTCAGGTACGTTCCCAAGGGCCTTGGATCGGGGAGGGGAGTCCACCTTACATGAATGCCTTATATTGGCACGTTTGCATGTGCGTATTTCAACTCATTGTTTGACCACGCAACATGTCGGTGAAAAAAGGGGATGGGCACGTGTTCCCTGTGACCCACCCCCCCCCCCCCCGGTTCCGCCGCCTCTGGTTTGCCCAACACATACCATATTAAATTTTGTTATTTTTTTAACCAATTTCACATGAAACGGTTTTGTTGAAACCTTTTGAAACTTTTTTTCAACTGCTGAATTTGTAAATTCCCGGCAAGGATGCCGTTGATTCGTTACAGTACAGTCGCAGTGAACTGGTGGAACTCCATTCGCGGGTAGTGATGAACACTGAGAACGGTATGATAAGTGTAAAACAATTAAGGATAAATGGTGAATTTTCTCATATAATTATACAGGTTCATGTTATCTATTTTTTCACATTAGGATACTGAATAAAAATATAAACTGGTCTGCAATACACGTCAGATGGACTCTATGGCTGCGACTGGAGAAAAAAAAGTTCACAAAATAATCCATCGTGATGAGCAAGGTTCAGTAAGCACAACAGTTGTTTTCTCTCTATACAAACCACCTGTACCATAATGGGCCATGTGCTGCTCACTAACAATCCCATAATTACCCATCTGTCAGGTTTAACAGTATCCAGTTTACAAATGAATCAGAGATCAACTCCAGGTCGTAAGTGAGACAAAGCGATCAATGTGATGTCCCAGTTACGTCGAATGTTAAATTCCCATTAAATGATAAACAAGGAGATAATAACGAACAATTTACGTTCTGCTGACATCTACAACAAAAGATGTGAGAATCTCTCAGATTGTTCGACCCATTGGCTTGGTTCGCTGTTAACTCTTTACCTGGTAAATTTGTTAATCCT